>JARHVA010001144.1:3645000-3772500 GCA_037957365.1 Torreya grandis
ATGGCCATGACATTAATGGAGTGGGATCATCAAATTGGAATATGATTTCATCATTGATTATATTAACCATGGGAGATTATAGAGATTTTGTGTTTTAGTTTTGGATGAGATATGGTCTCAATTATATGCACTTCAATATGTGTGAGACCTTTAAGAGGTTAACCGTATGGTTTTTTTTCACTTGGTGAAGGTAAATATTTTATATCTTGTAATTATTTTATAAAAAATTCTGATGTATAATGGTGTTCTCATTAGTTCCATTCAGGGAGTTTTACAAGGCATAGTCTTGAGCTCTTTTAGGAAAATACATTCATTGATTTTTTGGTAAGAACTATAATAATATATTGGTTGGTAATTATAACATGTTTTATGATATTTGATGATAGGAGATTAATCCTTAGGTTCCTACTCTATTGGTGGAGTAGGTGAATTATTATATGTTACATTAGTTGTACTTAACGTTTTTATATTGGTGAGGGTCATATCTGAATAGTGGTTTTCTTATGTTTTTTGATGGGTTATTTATAAACATGCTTAATTTTTCAATTTACATTTTATACATTGACATATTAATAATTAATGAAGTATTGATCACATTTTCATTAAATAAAAACTATAATGTTTTTCATACACATTATGGTAGGATTTTAAGGTTGTTGAGATTTTCCTTGATATTGTATAAGGTTAAGGTTGTGAATATTGTTGAGCTTTATGAGCATTAAGATACTATTTATAATACTCTTTAAGAATAGAATCATGGTTGAAGTTTTTACCTAATACATGGTCAAATGAATTTTTTAGTGGTCACATACCTTATCATGAGTTTGACCTACATTATCATTCAACTCAAAATAATTATTAGGACTATACATGGTGGTAGTGGATTGGAGGATGAAAACACATAAGATGAGATGCATAATTTTTTTTTAAGGTATTGGAGACTCAAAGGAGGGTGAGTTGGGTTTGTATTTTTGAGGAAGAAAAAACTCATAACTTTTAAGGTTGGGGAGGTTTTATTTGTGATGTTTTATTATTGATAACATTGGTTTTTATTTTGAAATACTTCTAACTAGATTTTTGAGATGGTTCAAATTGGTTCATAAGGTAGTCTTTTCATTTAGCTTATTCAAAGGATTATTACAAATTATTAGGAGAGGAAAACATTATATTATATTGAATTTGATATTTTAGAGTAGTGATTAAAATATTGGATAGGGTTTCCTCACTAATGTTGTGTTCCAATTTATGCAATAAAAGCTTCCATCTTTTGATGAAATCATGGGTGGACACATGAGATAATTATTTAACATTAATAAACTCATCAAGGATATTTTTATAACTTAATTGCATTATAATTATTTAAATATTATGTTGATTAGATATTATAGATTAGTAATTGAATATATTTAATGTAGGCTATACCGTTATAATGCATCCTTAGTTATGTTTTTTCTAAAACCTTGGTAGTTGCATATGTGTTTCTTTTAATCCAATTTTTATAAAGTTTTCCCAAATATTTAAGATGTAATAAGAGGTTATTGAAACCATCATATGTGATGATTTCATAAGTACCTCTAATGTCCATGGAATAAATATAGGGAGCCAAAGGTACACATTTAAGTGTTTGAAGCATCTTGTTATCAATTTAAAGGTCACATAATAGGATTATATATATCATTAATAAGTGGAAGGGAGGAAGTTAATTATTAGGTTATCCTAAAATAGATTTATATAATTCATTATCCATTTGAAAAATATGGCATGGCATTTATACCATGTGATTATTATAGGTTACTTGCATCCAAACCAATTGAACCAACACTTTGGAAATCACTTGTATGTTATATGGTGAAGGATTTTGGATAGAGTTGCTAAGAGGATTAGGATTAAAATATTTATTATTGAGATGGGGAACATTATTTTATGTTTGATCCATTGATGTAGAGTTTTTTTTTATGGTTTTAAGGTTTCCTTTAATAGGAGTATACATTGTGTTTATACCAAGATCATTTATATTTATATTGGGATATTCTTTGTCAAATTATGAGGAGATTGAAACCATGTTACATTGAATAGACCATGATTGAGATTAGATATAATTTTACCATGAGGGATTTATCTCAATGGTGGGCATGTAGTGGATAAATGAGTTACACATATATAATCAAAATGGGTCAAGACTCACTAGAAAAATAACTAAGAGGGGACATCATTGAGAATGGCTGCAAAGAGATAAGTTAAGAAGATTTATTCATTGTTTGCACTAAGAATATATAAAAATGAAAAAAATATGAGAATGACCCAATAAAATGGTGGGTTAAGATTCACTTAGATTAACCTGAATGTAAGTGGACTAAATATGGTAAAAAATATAAGGATCCTATAATATAGGAAAATATAAAAGACCATACTAGATCAAGCACACATATAATATGCTATTGAAAAAAGTGGTACATGGATATAAAAAAAGGATGTGTATAGTGAAAATAACAAATAGTATTATATATATATATAGTATTATATATATATAGTATTATATATATATATATATATATATATAATTAACAGATGAGTATAGCCCTGACTATATCCAAGATGTGAATAGTTTAAAATATTCAAAGAAAAGATAATGCCATTTAGTGGTAACAAATAGGTATTTAATCTAAGGTTTATAATAATGTCATTGGATAGTAACCATGAGGAGAAAAAAAATACCAAACCATGAAAGGATAATAATATACTAATAAAAATAAGTTATTTTAATCATGGAATAAGATAACATACCAATATAATATAAGATAACATACCAATATAATATATCCATACAAGTAAATAAAGAATTAGTATAAGGTTAGGGAACTTAAATTTGGTTGATTTTTCATTGCATCAATATAAACCTTGGATCAAGTGGAAATTTGTGACATATGTTATAGATAAAAATAAATATGGAAATAATAAGAGTTAAGTATCTTTAGTTTGGGTCTCCACATACTAGGTGTAGCTTTGATATTCAACTTCTCTTCTTGATATCTTCATTGACATTATGTAAACATGTATTATTAAAATGTAAGATACTAAGACTTAATTCTCCTTCTTACTAGGTTCGATTTGTATGCACAAGCAGAGTGGGTTATATATATTGATTAGGAGATATGATAAAATGGATTTGTATAAATATGGATTCAAACCAAAAAGTGACCACTCAAACTTAGATGACATCATCAACCTAGTTGATGTAGAACAAGAAGTGTCAATAGACATAAAACTATATTAGGTCAATCGATGATATCAATCAAGGGGAAATAAATGTAGAACACCAATAACTAGGTTGTTGATGTCATCTAAAAACACATAAAAATGAATAAAAGGAGTATAAGGGGGAAAAAATGTAACAAAACTAAATATAAATATAAAATATAAACATGATAATAGATCTCATTGTAAATATCAAGAGACTAATTCCAATAATAAATCACAAAAATAAGGGCATAAGAGAGCACATCCATGTAATATGATGTTAAGCATAACATAATATTAAAACTATGTGAATGATCCACTTTGATGGGAAAATATCCATAAATTTATAATACAAATATAATTTCTAATATGATGATATAATACTAACCACTACCTCATATACATGCCCTACATATGCTTCAGATACTCCATAGGATAACACTAGAATATATATGAATATATATAGATTATCACATGACTAATAAAAGGTTATGATAACCACAAGTTGGACAAACATATCCCAATACATGTTAGTGGTTAAGGGAATATCATGTCACTCTCCTTCACACCAACATTGTTTTCAATGTTGATGATTTATATGTGCTTGTATATAAATTATAGATACTCCCACCTGACATCCTCATTGACCATATTCTTCTATTTTATCAGATAATATTTAATCACTATCATCCATAAACACCTTGTGCATATTTATAGGATTTAATTTAGTTTTAAATTTATTATTCACTCCTCATGAATATCTAGTAACTTTGTCTTGGCTGAAAATATTTATCCAAGAATGAAACATGGAATATTAGATGTATTTTTAATAAAAAAGGTAACTCCAATTTGTATGCTACAATACAAATATTTTTCAAGACATGATAGGGCCCAAAAAAATTTATCCTTATTCTATTTTTTAGATACAAGTAAATCAATGGGTTTTAAAAGATCCCATAACCTGAACCAAATAGACAAAAATAAACAAGGGGCACCAATGACTTAGCCTTATTCTATTATTTTAATGGAATTTGATTATATGGTTGTAATAATAAAAAATAAACCAATCTCCTAATAAAAAATGTATTTATTTATTGTGTCGGTAAGATAATTTATTCATTAGATTCTATGCCATTGTTAAGTTCTCTTTGGGACTAAAGAGTAAATCTTTATAATGTTGAATGTGGTCTTCAACTACAATAAATTTTGGATGAACACTTAGGGACATGTTGAATAATGGTGGTTGGTACCCTTGTAATGACAAGAATGGAAATTTTGGATTAGCTATGGAAATATTTTTTATTCCTCCATTCAATGATTAGTAGCCATTGAACCTATCTTTATTGTTTATTTGAAGGAAAAATTAGATATAACCCTCCTAGTAATTACTGACCACATTAGTTTTTCCATTATATATGATGACCAATGATATGAATGGGTATCCAAATAGGAAAATAATTTGGTCCAAAAATTAATGGTAAGTATAGGATCATCATCACTTGTTATAATATTTGGGGTTCCATGTAGCTTATAAACTATATCTATAAAAAAATATGTTAATGTGCTTTATATAAAAATGACATAATATTTAGTGAGTTCATCCATGACAACAATTATTAAAAATTTACCTTCAGATTTAGGAAATCATATGATGAAATACATTTATACCTCCTCCCACCTATTGCTATTAATAAACTATAGTTGTAAAAGACATGGGGCCTAAATTATCTCAACCTTATTTTTATAACACATGATGAATTTTTATAAAAAAATTTTGTCCTCCCTTTTGAGCCCTTCCCAAAATAATTACAACTTGATTATATGGTAATTCTTCAATAATATTGATTTATTGCCATTTTTAAAACCATGTAACTCCATAAGAACCTTTTACTTAAGGGTTGAGATATTGTATAAGTATATCTAATCCTTGTACCATAGAATGTCCCATTTATACACAAATTTATATGAAAAACTTGTATCTTATTAGATATTTTTAATGATAGTTTTCGTATCTATCTTTATCCCATTCTAATTTTTAATATTTCACTTAATCTACTTGTAATATGGATATGACACACACTAGTGCTTATGCAGATTCATCCTTCTTGGATAGTGAATCAACCAATACCTAATCATTTGATTTATCATATATTTTATGAAAGCATATACCAACATCATACTAACCAATTTTTATTGTTGTTTTGATGATAAAAATTATTTCAAAAATTATATTAGAATATCATGATTTACATTCAGCTTAAAGTATCTTCCCATAAAATAAGGTCTTTATTATTTGATTATATAGAGGATAACAATCATGTATTTATTATAAATTTGGATTCAAAAAATTATTAACCTTAAGTAGGTGACTCTAAAAATAAATAAATGATCCTTCTTTCATGAGTATTTCCCCCATACCATACCCTAAAGCATCACATTCAAAAATGAAAATGTGGGGTAACTAGAACTAGAGTGGTGTACATTGCCTCCTTAAACTTGTCAAATGATTTTGTGGCTACCTCATTACAATGTAAGGATTCATTACTAAGTAAATATTTTAGTGGTTATATTATGTTACTATAATTTTTTACAAATCAATGATAGTAACCTACAAACCCTATGAGGCCCTGTAGGTTTTAAAAGGTCTTACAAACATTTTACCAAGGCTTTGATATTGTGAGGGTCCACATTTATACCTTAATGGGAAAAATTAGACCCAATTACTCTAGGTATTTGACTCCAAAATCACACTTGTAAGGCTTGAAATATAACTTTTTTTGTTCCAATGTTTTCAAAACATGATTCACATGTTAAAAATGTTTTAGCCATGTTTCACTCTATATTAATGTCATAAAAATAATGGAAATTTTATGTAGAAATGACTGAAATATTGAGTTCATCAAAGTCTGAAATGTAAATGGTGAATTTTTGAGGCTAAAGGATATTACTAGAAATTCATAGTGGCTCTCATGGGTTTTTAAGATGTATTATGAATATCCTTATATTTGATGATAAATTTAGTGAAGTTAAAGTTTTTTAAAGTATATAATACCATGCAGTTCCTCTATAAAATCATTAATTACTAGAATTTGAAACTTATCTTTGATGGATAATTGGTAAGTTCCTTGTAGTATGAACACATGCATTATGTGTCATACTTATTATTTAAAATCACCACTAAAGAGGAATAAACACTCTAGTTATGCCAAATAAATAATGATTTAAGAATATATTGTACCTTCTTCTTAATTTCACTTTTTAGTACATATGTGTACTTATAAGCTTTAAATTTAGGTGGTTTTATGCCTCATAATATATTAATGTCATGATCATGATACATTTTGGGTGGTATTACTTTCTATATATATGTAGAAATAATTAAATTTCCCTTGATAGTTTATTATACATTTGGAAATATAGGCAACCTTGTTGGTTGTGATTCTAATGGAAAAAAAATTCACCACAAACCCATCCAATTCCACTCCATTTTAAAGATTTTTTTACATCTCATAATCAACTATGGGTAATTTGAATGAATTCCACATAAGTCATCCTTCCCCTTATGAATGAAAATGCATGAACAACTTTGATAAAACCAATAAAATCATTAAAAAGATAGTGATCCATATGATTTATGTGTAATTTTAATGAATCCCACCTAAGTCATTCTTCCCCTTATGAATGAAAATTCATGAAAAAATCTGATAGAATCAATTAAATCATTCCCAAATTACTGATCCATATGATTTCTAACATAAGTTTTCTGTTGCTCATGAGAATGGAAAGGATAGGAAAATATAGTAGGTAGTCTCCCATTTTGAGTTTAATATTATGAAATTTACCTTTATAACTAAATTTACCACCATCTAAATTCATGATCTAATATTCTAGATCTAGATTAAAAAAATTCAAGTTAATAGCCATAACATTGTTTATTAAGTTGTGTGTACTTCTCAAGTTAGTAGATATTATGACCCTCTATTTTATATGAATCTAATTACCATGAGGGTTTGTGGGATGCTAATTGTTGAAAATTCATGAAAATAAATATTTAGTTAAATATATACTATATCCTTATATAGCTCATCAAAAACCTCTAAATTATTCTTCACCCTCTTTTTCATTGGTACCTTAATTATATAATAACTTATTTTCAATTAATTTATGTATATGACTATGTTTTATATCACAATTAAAACATTACCATTTTTTTCTTTTATCTTAAATTTTTTGAGGATTCTATTTGAAGGTTAAGGGAGTGATGGTTCTTGAGTGATTTGATATCTTATAGTTTTGAAGGATTTATTTCTATTGGCCAATACTCATTCCTTTACCTTGTGGACCATGATAATAGAATTATATATTAAACATGTGTACCTCATGTTACATGTGATACTTGATCCCCCCAATAAATATAGGTCATTCAAGTTCACATCTGTGATCATCTCCACATACAGGGACATATTTTGGAATTGTTGAATATAATCCATGATAAATCCTATTTGTCAAAATTTTGATAAATAATTTAAATAATTATTCTCATAATGTTATAATAGTGCATTTGTAATTCCTCAGTAAAAACTAACTAGGTAAAACTAATATTTTTCTTCTTCTTATTTTTTACACACAAAATTTGATACTAAATGAATTTATAAGGTTTTAAATGTAAGGATTCCATTGTGACCTTCTATCCACATAATATAGTATGTATATAAAAAAATTGTCTATTTGGTTCATGTAAGCAATCAAATATTTTACATCAAACATATGCATGCCCACTTTTCGTAGCATGTTTATAGGTCTAGAATTAGAAGTATTCAATGGAGAGGGTTGTTATATATTTAGATTTTGAATGGGTTAACTAGAAGATCAACCCTGGTTAGAATATACATTAGTCAATTGTGGTTGGTTTTAGAGATTTTAGGATTTCACTATCCATACAAATCAATCTTGAGAAAAAAATAGAAACACAATTATTATAAAATCTTCAATATTGTGGTTGGATTTGTAGATTTTATCATAAGGAAATTAATTGATGGAATTTATACCAATTTTTGATCTAGTCAATGATTAATTATATTCATATATCCTTTATTATCCATTTTAAAATATATTTTATATAATGTAATCATTATAGTTCACTCTATGATTTATTTCAAGAAACCAAATAATAGAAGATCCACTATTTCTAATTTTAGACTAAATATCTTCTTTGTTAATAAATTTGAATGTAGTTTTAAAACCCTCACCTTGACCCTTAGTGTGTAATATTTCTATGCAAATAATTTAGGATTTGAGGTTTAGGTATAGGGTTTAAAGTTTGCTAGGGTTTAAAAATGGTTACTATGGAATTACATAATTTTGAATGTCTTCATGACACAAATCCAAAACCTAATATACTATGTAAGGGTAAAAATTGAAAACATTGGAAAATATGAAATTCAAGGTTTAAAAACATATGTTATTATGATCACCTCATCAAAATGATTCCAACTATTACTATATTTCACCAAAGTGTGACATAATTTTAGATGTTTTCATAAAAAACATAAATAAATTTTACATAGAATAAAATTATATATTTAATTAATTAAGGATAAAAATTTTGTTTTTTTCAATCCTTACACAAATTCAAACAAACACTAATATTGTATGTAACTAAATATGGTCATATTTATTTAACAATGTTGATTTTTGACACATCTTAAACTAATCAAATTTCAACTAAATGCATAACTCTTATTCACCATACCTTTAATATATTTATATATATGAAGGAATGAGCCTTTTTTACATTAATAATACACATAAATTTCAAAATTTAATATTCAAAAATATGTTACATAACTCTCAAATCACTTCCAACTTAGGGTAGTTGCCCTCTAGTCTCTCTTGTGGACCTATCACTCTCAAATCACTTCCAACTTTTGTGGACCTATCCACGTAGAGCAACATTGTCCCTCTTCCAAATAATAACTAATTTAAAAATTTAAAATATTATTTTGGGTATTCTTTCATTTTTCATAAGGCCACCTAAATAAAAATATAAAAAAAATCACTATATAAGAACAAACCCTCATTTCAAATGGACTTGATTCTTAGTTTGGAAGTATTTATTAAGCACTTACATACTATTACACACCAAGAAAATATTTCATATTCTTCTCAAATTCAAGATAATTCACAAGGATTAATCATAATACAATACTAACTAATCTCAAAGTGAGTCAAGAGCTATCATTGTCAAGTATCAAATCCAAATTTATAACTACATACATATAGTCAAGGATCAAAATTGCATAATCACTCTAGGTGGGAGAACTATGTGTGGATTGATTCCATCCTTGAATTATCTAGATACATAAGTAGTTGTCAAAAATATCAAATGGTGATTAGGATCAACTTAGTCCATTACACTCCCTCTTTTTGTTTCTAGGATTCAAGCTCTCAAAAAGACCCCTAGGCAATCCAAAGTAAATAAGAAGAAAAATGTGATATATGTGAATTAAAAATAGAGGTGCAACATCTTAGCTCAATTAGTAGACACATGTGTGTAAGTAAAAATAATAATTATTTCATCATAGTCAATCCAAAATAAGTCTAAAATAAAAGGACATGACTAACTTATGTTATTGTCTATGGAGTGCTATCCAAAAATATTTTTAGATTTTGATGTTAATCTTTCATTATCAGACATCAGTCATAGACAAATTAGACATTTCCATAGTCAACACGCATGATCAACCTGTGTTACTCTATAGGGAAAACAAACCTATCCAAAAACATCTTTAGATTTTTTCCTAATTATGAGTAGTCACAATCCTATCTTTTATTGATTTCCATTTTTAGATATAAAAGATAACCAACTAGGAGTTTGATCTAATCTAAGTTAATTTATTCCTAGTGTTTTCCAAAAATAGCATGTTTCCATATTTAGTAAGTTACATTCAAATTTTTTAACAACTATATATATTTATCATTCTAATATATCTAATGTTTTTCACCTATTGTATAACATATTAATTATTAAATAAAAATAGGGTAAAATATATTAGTGAACCCAAAAAAAAAAATTAGAATTTAATTTTGGTCCTAGTTTTTCAGATTATTATTTTTATTTCTATACACAATTTTTTTGTTTTTTATTTTTTTTTAAATTTTAATTTGACTTCTAGTTTATTTTAATTTATTTTATTGATCTTTAATAAGTTGTGTTCTAATATTTTTAAAAGTCATAAGATTTATTTTTCTAAGAAAAGAGATCTTCAGTTTTACCTAAGACATGGTGTGAGGGTTACTAATCTAATATTCAAACCATTAGACAACACTTTATGTACATTTATTTCCACATATCTCATGGTATATCATAAATGTATATGGTTTTTATTTTTTATCCATGTAAAACATTTTATCCATTTATCTTTGTAGTTAGGCTAGCTATCTATGCATTTTCTCATGTTTACTAGTGTATTAGTTAGCTATTTTATCTTGTATTGAGTTTTTCTTATGTGAGGATTTATCCCGCATTGGCTAGTTAGGCCAGCTATCTATTCCACCTTTCTTATTTGTGCAAGAGCTTACCTATTATACTAGCATGCTTCATTATGCTTCATTTTGAATAATATATGATTTGCCTTGTTTTTGTATATCATATATGAATCTTACTTATGTGATGTTTTGTTGATAGCACTTAGGATTCTTAGGTTAAAATGCCTTTACCATTCCTAACATGGTACAAGAGCCCTGAAGAAGTTGTAACCATCTGTTAGCTTGAAATTTTTAGATAATTTTATTCTATTTTCCTTGCCACTAATTCTTCCCTTGTCAAGTAGAAGAACCATATAAGAGAGGTTTGCGAGGATATCTTCATGCCATTTTTTAGAATTTTATATTTTTTTGTTATTTTTGAAGATTTTATTTATTTTAAGCTAGTGAAAGAATCTAAGTAGAGGATATGCTACAGAGATTATCTCAAAGGCATCATATTTTGGTGTTTTGGCATCATTTTCTATCTTGAGCACGGCATTAGATCTGTATTTTCTTTAGATATAAGACTAGCATGTTTCTTTTATTAGAAAATCTACTACATAGTGGAATTTTTTTTGCTAGATTGGCACTTTGAAGCAAGGCATTGGAATGCTTCTATGTTGGGGATATCTAAGCTAAGGTGGAGCATTCCATTTGAAGATATTTGAAAGAGAAGTATTTTTTTTTATACATTGTGGTATCCTTGATTAGAGGCCAAGGCATTTTTAGTTGATGCATTACATCTACCAATGAAGAAGAAAGATATAGGTGTTGTTCTATTTATTCTATTGAAATCAGAGCAATATTCACATTCTTTTCTATTTAAATCCATTGATATCTACTCTTTTTTTAGAAAGAGAGGCATTGAGATTTGTTTTATTATAGACTTATGTTATATGGCTTTCTTTTCTCATATGACATCATTTTTTAGTATTTATGGTGCCTTTGTGTAGTATTTTACCTTGGCATCATCATTTTATACTTATCATTGAAACTCTTCATTAGCATCACTTTCACCTTGGTGCTTTATTTTTTCTCTTTGCATTGGATTTTCAATTTTAAATTATAATCATAGGCATCCTAGCCATTCAAATCTGAAGAAGGAAAATCAATGTGCATTTGTTTTATTTTCATACTTATGCATTCTATTCAGAGTTACTCTCTATTGCATTGATCTTGGCACCCTTTATTGGCTAAAATGTTGTTTCCTTTTATCATTTTTGCTTTGGGAGATTTTATCTTGGCATGATAGGCATTGTGTGAGCCATTATATCTACATAAGATCTATATTATACTACATTTGATCTACTTGTCAAAGATCTAGAGCTGAAAAGAGTAGTATTTTTCCTTTTTCTCTCATCAAAACTAGTTATCCATTCATTTTTTTAATTTTATAAGCTAAGTTTTTATCTCAATTGGAAGCAAAATTTGCTTATGTAATCATAACATTAACCCAAAGGATATTTTTTCAGATCAATTGGAATTTTTTAGTCTATGTTTTAATTTTGGTTCTAATGAGGTTAGAAAACTATGTTCTTTTCTGATTTGGTCTCAAAAACTAGTTTGTAGTGATTTATTTAATGTTTTGACCTATTTTATGGGAAATTATAATGCTTGTAACTTTTAAACCATAACTCAGATTTGAGTTGTGTTTTTTTTCAAAAGTGCATTTGTTTCAATTCTCTATCCATTGGTGTCATTAATTTGTAAAAATGCACTAGTTTTCTAAAGTTATAAATTAGGGGGGTCCTGTAATACAATCTTTTGGGGGGTTATCTCAGTGCTGATTTTATGTACCCTTTTTGCAATATTTATGTTATTTGTGATTGTTATCATGGATTCAACTTATGGTATTAAATATTATGATCCTTTTAATATACATAATTACCATACATGGAGACCTTAAATGGAAACAATTATAAAATGTAAAATATTGTGGTCCCTAATGAACAAAACACAACCACAATTTACACATGAATTTGAAAATTTTCAGCATTAATGTAATTTTGAAGAGTGTATGGACTTGATTGGGGGATATGTGAGTGACAATATTTTGTTTCATTTTTATTATTATGATTCTTCATTAAAAATGTGGATTAAGTTAAAGGGTTTTTTTGGGAAAGTAAATCACATGAGAGAGAGACAGCTTGAAGTGGAGCTTAGTTCATTAAATCTAGATGACTTTTTCTCTATTGTAGACTATATTACTGAGTTCAAATTTTTTTGACATAGTTACATGGGAGTGGATGAGATAAAAAAGATGAAGAGAGTGTATGATTTTTCTTATCTAAGTTGAGTGGTCTATTCCAAATCCTTTCTTCTACCTTTTTCTCTAGTATGGATGCCTTAGGTACTGCATTCAAAATGCCAGAGTTAGAATTGTTTTATGAGAGACTTACTAGGGAGGAATACAAATTGTCTCACCTTGAGTCTTCCACCTCTCAAAAATAATTAGTGGCCTCACATCTTAAGACTATGGGAAAATCTAAGGGTAAGAATAAGAAAACTCCTCCTCCACCTTAAAATGCACATAAGCCCAACATTAATACATTTAAACCCAAACCATATTCCAAATCCAAGAATAATTTTAACCTATCTTAATCCTATTGTGGGAGGACATACCATAAATATTATTGGTGTTTCAAGATAATTCAAGCCTTAGAAGATGTTTTTAGGAAACACAAGATTTATATCTCAACTCCTCCATCTCATGATAATGGGAAAACACTTAATGTTGTTGGGATATCTCGGTAACCTATTTCAGATAGTTGGGTTCTAAATTCTAATACTTTACACCATATGAATTATACCAAGGAATCCTTTATGTCTCTTGTTCTAAGTACTATTTCCAACATTGAGGTTGGATATTCTTCCTTCATTTATGTAAAGTGTAAGGGTGACATATATATAGATGGTTGATGCATCACTGATGCATTATATATTTTAGAGATCACCACCAATCTAATTTTAGTGTATCATATTTGTCATTATGGTTAGGGGAAGACAATGACTTTCACACCATAGTGTGTTGAGGTTTGATATTTATTAGAGCCACACACACTCATTGCATATGGTAATTTTTATCATAGTTATTGACTTTACTATTTTTAAGGTTTTGATGATACTCCTCCTATAGGGATGTTTTTAGTTTCTTATCCATATTCTAAGAGTCAACTTTGGAAAGAGATATTTGGAAACCTAAACTATAGATATTTGAATAAGTTGGGCACTCACAGTATGGTAGAGGGTCTTCCTATAGTTTCATGTCTTTATGTAGTTTTACCTAGTTATGCATTGAGGAAATAACACTAGGATATGTTTCCTAAGGGCATGCCCATGAGAGATTATTCACCACTTAAGCTTGTGTTTAATGATTTGATTGTCTTTCCTACTCCTTCTTTGAATATATTTAAGTATGCACTTAGCTTCATTCATAATTTATTGAGGCATACTTGGGTTTATTTACTCAAGTACAAGAGTGAAGTTTTTTCTCAATTTAAAGTATTTAAATCTTTGTTCAAGAAATAATAATTTATTTGTACCAAGAAGTTTCATATAGATAATGGGGGGTAGTACTTAAGTTGAGATTTATTTGTTTTTTGGGTAGTCTATAGTATTATTCACCAGCATTCTTTTGCACATACTCCACAACATAATGGCTTAGCATAGAGGAATAACAAAAATTTGAAGAAGATTTCTAATTTCATTATGAATTCATAGGATTTACCTCTTACCTATTGGGTAGAGGTAGTTAATTGTGAGAACTACATTTAGAACCACACACCACATCAAGCACTTGAGCATATGACTCAAGAGGTGTGGTCTAAAAACAAGACTAATGTCTCATTTTTTTGAGTCTTTGGGAGCATTTCTTGGGAGTTTGAACCAAATAATAAAAGGATAACATTGGATAAGAAGAGAAAAACTTTGATTTTTTAAGGTATTATAAGGACATTATATACTATCATATTTTATATCTTGATACTTATGATGTACATTTTTGAACACATTTATAATTTGATGATCATTTCACATCTCATGACTCATATTATTTCATAAATTATTCTTATTCTTTTGATGATTCATCTCTTCTTGAGGATGTAATAGATGATGTGGATCCTGTTCACACTAATGTTTCCACTATGCCTAGATGGGATTATAATATAGTTTTTGAGGCAACACTAGTCATTTAGGATATTCTACCTACTCAACATCATCATTCACATTATACAAGTACTCAAATTTTGTGTTAGGCATTATTTGGGGATCTAAAATATTTTCACATGCTCATGGGATATAGGAGTGGGATGATGTGATGATAGCTGAGTATTCTTCATTGATGAAAAATCACACTTGGGATTTGTTCACTCTTCCTAAGGGAAGAAAGGTGGTTAGGTGCAAGTGTATTTACCACACCAAGTATATATCTAATGGGCCCACTGAAAATTATAATGCACATCTTATTTCAAATGGATATCTCAAGTCAAAGGTATTGACTATTCTAAGACTTTTTTCTCATTACCAATCAAATAAATACACATTAGCAACCTATAAGGGCATCCATTCCTAATAACCACTTGAAAATAGGCCTAGGTGCTCAAATGAAAGAATGTATGCACACAAGAGAAGTTAAATGGCTTTCTCAAGCTAATACAAATGATTTAAGTGCCCTAAAGGGTGAATTTAATGTTAGGAAAAGTGGATAAGTTTTTAAAAACTCTAGCTTGGATTCAAAACTCAAAATTATTTCATTTAAAAATATTTATCTAATACCTTCCTAAATTAATACCACTAAAAATATTTAGCAGAGGATAAAAGTGCATTAGATGACATCTCAGACCATCATAGAAGTGTTTACCATGTTGTTTTAGGTGTGCGAGCCACTTTGATTTGTAGGGGTGAATTAATAGTTAGTTACTTTGGCTTGAAAGTGTCTTGGGAGTGCTCATAATACACATTTCTCACTTGAGAGGTGACTTGGAAAGCTCATAACTATACATAACAATTACATGGGGAACTAAGCACTTTAGGAGAATTAAGGGGCTTTGTCTAAAAGATATTAGTGGCATTGGTTTAGAGGTTAAGGTCTTAACCTTTATGAACCACTATTAAGACTCCAAAACCCTTTAAACCTCCCTAAAACCTTAATAAGGACCTGATCAAGAAGATATTAGAGAAAACACATCCAAATGCATTTAAATTCCCTGATAAACACTTGGTTCACATAGTTCACTTAGAGGAGACCTCATCTATGATATTTGTGTATATGAATAATGTATAGACACCTTAAAAACTCTATTTTTTGAAAGGTTTTATGGTATTTTCAAGGTACAAAGTTGATGAAAATTTGAAGATCAATGGGGGAGGTAGTATGAGATGTATTATATCTTTTCAAACCATAAAATGCTCAAAAATCTACATAGAAATTATTTTTTAAGACTTCACCAAATATTCAATCTTGAAATGCAAAAGGGAGGTGACCTAGTCATATAAGTAAGACACAATTATATGTGTGAACTACTTGCAGATCCTAAGTCTTGGTGTAGTAGGCTATTTCATATGGGAGACAAGCTCAATTAGTCATCCTGAAGATCTCATTTAGTCCTCACAACTATCTAAATAATAAATAGGTATGATACTAGGCTACTTGTCTATAAGCCTAATTAATCAACAAGAGGGAGATGTTAATGAGTGTAAAAGGGTGATATGGAGTTAATGAATCATCATAAAACCCTTGTAAATGTCTCTTAAGGGAAATAAGGCTCAAAATCTATTGTTTTTATGGAGGATTTAGGTAGTTTCTTTAATATAGTCAACATGTAAGGAAGAGGTGACCACTAAATGCTTCATGTAGGAGGCCTAATTGGACAATTTCAATGTTTGTAACTATCACAAGGAGATGGAATTGACTAGGAGTGGTGTGGATAGGATCTACATGGGTCAACCTTGGCTAAAAATAGTCTCCAATTCCCCAAAGATGCTCATTGAAGACACTAATTAGTCTAATCAATGCTTGGAGGAGTGTAGGGAGATATTTTAACTATTGTGGGAGTGGGTTATGACCATTATGACCTCTTAATTCCACTTATATTCCAATATTCTCTTCTCTCTCTCTCTTTGGCTCTAAGTCCCTTATTTTCATATCTCACCTACGTGTAATGAAACTCTACCAAATTCTATCTTGAGAACTTTGAGAGTCAAAAAAGAAAGGACTATTTACATGTTTATTGGATATAATTAGTGTGTTATGGTTTGTTTAATTTTAGAAAGAGTGATTTTTATCCTCCTTTTCATGTCTTCCCATTCACCTAGATACTATAATGCCATCCCATGCAGGTAATGTGATGTGTCATAGTGTTAGTTGCTATGTTGAAGAGTAATTTGGCTATTAGTGTCTCAAATAGATCTATTTTCCATTACCTTCAAGTTTTATTAATATTTCATATCCTTCACATGATATACTAATGATTATGAGTTCATTAGGAATATTTTTCTAGTAATAAACCTTTACTAAATTTATACAGTGTTGTTTGAAGGTCAGTTAGAGTGGATAGACTAATATTGGTGCATCATCATCCTTAGAATAGGTTTCCTTTTAATGTTTTTCATCTATCCATTTTTACCACAAAAATTAGTAGGTTTTATAAATTGAGCTCAATTTGATGTACTAGGGGAGCTAACCCCATAAACTAGAGGTTTGGTCCTCATATAGGTCACCCATAGCCTTTGGACTAATCCCATGTCACCCCAAACTTAGAGAGAATTGAACCATATTCTCTTAACGATGCATCTTGGAGTGTTAATAGGTTTCATAGACAAAAAATGATAGATCCTAAAATTCTATTGGATGGATTGAAACTCTTCAAAATGAGCAAGTCAAAGCATAACATATTTTCAAAGATCTAGCTAGCAATATTTCACATGGAGAAGAATTGAAAGATATTCCATATCCTAGTAAGGACACATGGGATGAAATAATTATGAGTAAAAGACAATAAATTTGTCTTATGATTATTCCCTATAGTCCAATACCAAATACAATGAGGATTATTTGGACATTCCTAAAATTTTAGTGGAAAATATTAGTGTTATTCCTATAAAATCTTTATTAGATAGGTTCAATTGGTTCAAACACAATATTGACTCCTTTTGTGAATGGGATAAGCATAAGTGGAAGTGAAAAGGACAATTGGATTTTGTGGAAATGGATAAAATATTTTTCCTCATATCTTTCTCAAATCTTGAGGACTATATTAGAAATTATTGGAGGGATTATGATCTAAAAAAAATATTATATTTTCCTCAAAAAGTGGAAAATATAATTTAAACTTAATAATGAATCTATGGAGGAAGTTCTGATTTGGAGTTATCTCCCAATTCTTCCACTAGAATTTTGGTAGGATTAAATAATAATAAAGATTAATAAGGTTATTGGAAAACCTAATCCCTGGACATGGTGACCAAATACAATATAATAATGGTAGTAATAGATTTTAGTTCTTATGTTTAAATCAATAAGCATCTACTAAGATCAGTTGTCCTCAATTAAAAATATGGAAGGTGGAGGCAAGAAATTTAATATGAAATCTAGAAAAAATGCAACATGTTGTTTCATGTAACTAAATATTTCCAAGTAATAAAGTCCTCATACTAATTACCACTCCTCATTGGAAGAGAGTAGAAAACCTAGCCCCAAATGAGAACAGGGAAAGCTCATAATTTCAAGTTGACCTATCAATTCAAGTTCCTATGAAGGAAAAGAGAGTTAGTATTAAAGTTAAAAATTCCATTAATCTAATAAATAATGTAGAGACTGAGTTGGAGCTCCCAAAGACTTCATAAGTGATTCTTATGGAGAGTATGAAGATAACATATAATATTAAATCAGTTGAATTAGTAGATAAAGTTGATAAATTTGATCATACTGAAGGTGTAACCCTATTTTTTATTAAGTCTACTCAAAGTAATTTATTAAAAAATATATCCACTCCCTTACTATCTTAGAAAGGGGCTTTTCCATCTCTAGATACAACAAACCTAGTTTTATCCTTAGAAAAGAAAGGCCCTAAAAAGATGAAGGATATTTTACTTTCAAGAGCACTCCTCTCTCTTACAAATTGCATAGGGACTTATCCCCTATCAATGAGGAGTTAAATTAGAATGTTTTGACATCATCAAGGTTGATTCAAACAACATTTCAAGTGATAATTAAGGTGATGGTTCTACCCTAATTGGTGGCAAAACATCTGGGAGCCATAACTTTTGCACCATAGCTCCATTTGACTCCTCATTTGAACCGTTGGAAAGCTAAGATTGAGTGGAAAATCATGAGATGGAATGATATTTTATTAAAGGTTTTTTACCCCTAACAACAAATGAAAGTTCCTTAAATTTCAATTTTAGTAATGCAGTCTAAAAATAGTAAGTTTCAAAAAATAGTAGTTCCTTAAATTTTATATTGTTGTAAATCATGGAAGACAAACCACTGAATCTACCTCAATATTGGTGACCTTACACATCATCCTCCTACCTTAAAAACATGTAGAAATTAATATGTAACTTGAAATGGAAATTAGACACCTCTTCTCAGAGATAGGTATATGTTTGGGTCTGCAAATTTGATCAATAAAACATCTCTTCTCAAAGATAACATTATTACAATTGTGTTGTTATTATTTATTTAATTATCTTTCAACCAAAGCTTCTGAGTTTTGGATCAGTGGTATCAGAGTAGTTTTTATTTAGATTGTATGATCCTAAGGATGAGGTCAAATTTTAAGAATCTTGGGTGAAAAACAAAACCAACATACTATCCACCTATTCACTTTAAACAACCTCAAATGGTAGACAACACCAAGACATCCAATCCTTTCAAGGAAATGGTGAATGAAGCCCTCCAATAGCAACAATTTCATATGCTACAAAAATTCACCCAAATTCTCCAACAAATCTTGGTAGTAAATTCTAGCTCCTCATCTGTACCCCCACATATTTTTAGTACCCCAACACCCTTTAAGGTTTAAGTGAATTTTGATATCCCTACATTTGAAGGAAAAATCAATGCTGATGTAGTAGAAAATTGGTTGGATCAATTGTCTTCCTATTTTTATATAAATAAATTAACTGATAAAGATAAAATCACTTTTACTCCTTTGAAAGCATCATTGCCTATCAAAAATTGGTAGGAAGTGTAAAATAAGAGATTTAATATAGATGATATTGGCCTTGAGGTAAAACCTACCTAGGATGATTTCATAGAAGCTGTAAAGGAAGAATACTACCCCATTAGAGCATATGATGATATATATAGAGTGGCAAAAACTTCACCAAGGTAAGGAATAGTATATGCAAGATTACACTAAGATTTTTCACATCCATGAAAGTGAGAAACATAAGGTTCTAAAATATCATGGTGGACTACAATGGTATATATAGAGGGAGATGGAACTTTCAATCTAGAAACCCGTAGTGAGGCATACAAGTTCATGGTGAAGATTGATAAGAAGCATGGAAGAATGAATGTGAAGAGTCAGCTTAGAAAATGGAAAAATGACAAAGAAGGCAAAACATGAGGCCAAAATTGGAAGAAAAACAAAGGGAATAATGGGAAATGGTGTGATTACAACAAATTTAGAATTCACTCCAAAGAAGAATGTTGAGCTATCAAGTCCCTACTTTCAAAGTCACAATCCTCAACATCTACTACTCTACCTCTTACACACCCTACAATTGAAGAGGATGAAAAATAAATTTTAGATATTAAGCTTAATGCCATAATTTATTCATCATGAACCCATGAGGAGGGCCAAATGACAAGGAAAGGTTGTTTCACTCTAAGTTATGGGTGAAAGGTAAGCCTTTACATTTCATTATTGATAGTGGGAGTCAAAAGAATTTAATCTCTATTAATGTTGTGAAAAGTATAAATTTGTCCATAAAACCTCACCCAAAGACATAAAGTATTGGATGGTTGAGTCTAGGTGGAAACCTCTATGTCACCCACCAATGTCTTCTCTCATATGTGATAAAACTTTTCCAGGATGAGGCCTTATATGATGTGGTCAATCTAGATGTTTGTGATGTACTCTTTGGTCAAAATTCATGTATGATAGACATGGAATATATGAATCAATAACTTGAAGGATCACTCTCACTCTTAGAATATAGTGCTATAGGGTACCAGAGCTACCACCTTCTACATATGTCTCCTTGATTAGTGCCAAGAAATTCATTCTCATGGTGGTCAAGCCATAGGAATCCAAAAGGGCCAATGTTGCAACCCTAACTACATAAAAAACACAAAAACATAATCCAATAGATAATAAGATAAATAATTTCATGGCCTTCCATCCACATACTAATGGTTAGATAGAAATGGTGAATAATTGGGCCCTACACAGCTCCATAAAGCACAAATCCACAAAGTATAGTCCATTTCAAGTACGCATCAAGAATCAAATAAAAACACAACTATCACACTTGATGAAAAATATTGATGCAATGGGGACCATTTCTTCTCAAGAAGGGAGTAATGATCCGAACAACATTTTAGGTGACAATTCGGGTGATGGTTCTATCCCAATTGGTAGTATAACTTTTGGGAGCCATAACTTTTGCACCATAGCACCGTTTGACTCCTAGTTTGAACCATTAGAAAGATAAGAATGAGGGTAACATCATGATATGTCACAAGATCCACTTAGTGGGGTTTTACCCTTGAAAAAAAAATGGAAGTGCCCCAAATTAAAATTTTAGTAGTGTAGTCTAAAAATAGTAAGTTTATAAAAATAGTAATTCTTTGAATTTTGTATTGTTATAAATCATAGAAGTAAAACCACTTAATCTCCCTCAATATTGGTGACCTTACACATACTCATCATACCTTAAAACATGTATAAATGAAGATTTAACCCAAAATGGAAATTAGACATCTCTTCTTAGAGATAGGCATATGTTTGGGTCTACAAATTTGATCAGTAAAACATCTCTTCTTAGAGATAACATTAGTACAATTGTGATGTTCTTATTTCTTAAACTATCTTTCAACTGAAGATTATAAGTTTTGGATCAAAGGTACACCCCCAAGGCTCATATATTATCTAATGTCAATCAAATTTTAGCTTCCAAACTCAAGGAGGATGAGATAGTCTCTCCTAAATAATATAAATGGATTCAAGTTAGAAAGTTGAGGATTGGTAAGAATAATGTGGAAATAGGAGAGGGTCCTAAAATCAAAGTTAGGATGATAGGTAAAAAATAAATAAACATGGAAATATCTAAGGAGGTGGAAGAAAGAACTAAAAAGACCTTATAGCCTAGTAAGCTCTTTCTAGATTTTAAAATATGAATGTAATTTCTTGTAATTCTAAGGGGATTAAAGATACCAATAAAAAGGGACAATCAATAATGTAAGGTTAAATAATAGGCTAAACATTTTAATTTTACAAAAAAACTAAGTTGTTTGAAGCCAATAGGGAGAAAGCCAAAGATAGTATTTTGAAAGGTTGTGCTTATGTCCAAGTGGGCTTCATGGGTGATTTAAGAGGTCTAACTATGTTCTAAAACCCTAAATATCTATATGGGGAAATTTTTATTATTAACCCTAACCATGTGGATATCCTTTATTTGACAAATTTTCTAATTCTCAATGCATTTTATCCAATATATATGCCCACAATTTCATAAATGGTAAAAAATACTCTAGATGACCTTAGATATTTTAGATTAAATAATAATAATTGGAAATGGATGGTAGTTAGGGACTTATATAATCCTCTTTATCCTTCACATAAGAAATGGGGAATCAAGTATTATAATGATAGCATGGCATATCTCAATGACTTTATTGTCTCCAATGATTTTGTAGATGTGGACCTTCACAGTTCAAATTACACATGGATTAATAAGAGGATTAGATATAGTGAAATCTAAGTAAGATTTTATATAGTCATATTTTCTATAAACTAGGAATTTAATAATATTATTAGGCTAACCACTCTTCCAATAGTGGGTTCAAACCATAACCCACTAGTGTTCAATGAGGGAAAAGTTGACAAGATCAAGAATATTCCTTTCTAGTTTGAGAAGATGTCGTTTCAGCATATATGTCTTGTTAAATTGATGAAATCTTGGTGGAAGGAGGAGGTTTAAGGGTTAAATATGTTTATTTTATATTTAAATCTCAAGGAAGTTAATCATAAATTAAAAAACTAGAACAAAGAGGTTTTTGCAAACATTTTTGAAAATAAATAGAACATTAAGGGTAATATTGAAAAATTTGAGATGGAAATACAATTTGTCAATTTGAATATAAAAATGCTTATAAAATAAAATGAGTTAATTTGTAACTTCCACACTCTAGAATCAAAGGAAGACACCTAATGGAGACAAAATTTTATAACTTCCACACTCTGGAATCAAAGTATATTGTTTAAGTAGTTTTTCATTTTCATTTAAATTAAATATTAATTACTAAAAACTTGAATAAAAATAGGTTTTATGGGGAATACCTATGGATTAGAAGGAATTGTGTAGCACTTTAAATCCAATAATAGTGAGAGTTCCTTTTTTTCTAGGAAGGCTAAAATGAAAAATGTAAATACTTAACAAATTTAGATTAATAAAAGAAATAGGTGGACTGCTTGATCCGAGATCAGTTTTAGGAAGTGATACACTTCCTTAGAAGGATGTCAGTCCACTATTTATGTAATTAAGTAAATGAAAAACATAAAAAATTAAAATAGATAAATGATAAGATAATAATGCTAATTAAGATTTAGTCCTCAAATAAGCTATCAATGTTAATGAGATATTCTTCCTAATAAGTGAAAGCAAAATCTACAACATCTTGCATAACAACTAATTTTTCTTTAATGGCTTCATGAGAGGGTGAATAAATGATTGTGTAGAGGGATAGATCAAGGGCTATGTCACTTTTATCCACAAACAAAGGTTGGGAAACTATGGGGAGATCAATGATACTAGTTACATCATGAACTAAACTAGGTAGAGTCATCTACAAGTAAAAGGCCATATTCAAATAATAGTAATTAATAAAGGATTAAAAAAATAATCAATATTAAGGTCTTAAAGTCTATGAATTACACATGGTAGATTAATGTTGATTTACAAAATTGATGTGATTTAAAATGAATCAGTGTCAATTCTCTTTATGGCTAAGTTTAATAGAATAAAGAATCAGATGAGATAGATTTGCTAATAAACATTAATAAATTAACATAGAGGGGTTTTAATGATATTTTAATGATTAAATAAATGAATAATAAAATAAAACAAAATAATTTACCTTTGATCAATTTAGGAGTATAATGAAATTCTTCCATAGAATAAGGTAGTTTCTCAAGTTTCATAGGGAATATAAATTAAATGCAATGAAAATATAGTAGAGTGTCACTAGGAACATCATAAAATCTCCAAGAATTTTGATAGCCATTCAAGGATCTAATTTTTATGGGTTTGGAAAGCAAAGGTAGGTTGAGTATTTATGGATCGATATTGATCTAGAGTATTAGAATTGATCACAAGTGAATCATCACCGATTCACCCAGAATGGTGTCTTTGTTTCAATTGTAGGTAAGAATAGCTTAGATACAGGTGGATTTGTTGGTAATGACTCCATATAAGGGTAAAGTGGTTAGGGGTTATATTCCTAAGTTATAAATGGATTTAGGAGATTGGGAGGGGTAAAAAGGTAAAATTAAAGGCTATTTATTGATCTAGTAAATGGTAAATAAAATAAACCTTAGGATAGGGTTTATTTAGGAGATTTAAATAAATAGGACCTAAGACACCTAATTAGTACCTAGGGTAAAAAATTATAGTGTCTACATTTACCTCTTTTTATAGAGTGGTCTGAAACACATGGCACAAGATAAGAACTATGAAAGGTCCACTACCCTAGGTTTATATAAGGAGATATTCCCACTCAAACTGGGAGCTAACAGAGGATAAGGAATAGGAAATAGGTTTTAAAAATGGAATAATGGATGGGATGGATAAATAATAGATGAGATTTAATAAATGTGGATGCATAACATGAATTACATTTTTTTTCAATGACAAGATGTAAGGTAATATAGGTAGAGATGCCTCAAGAAAAATCCTATAATAAAATGCCACAACTATGAATAAGTGGGCTTAATAAAGGCTAAACAAGAGAATAAGTGATAGGGTTTGGCTGATTGAAGCATATAGTGTATGATATGGTGTGCACACTACATATAGATATCTATTCTCAAGGGAGAGTATACTCTTAGGATCCACTAAGGGGAGATACCTAAAAGAGAACATACCTTACATTGGTTATAGGACCATCATGGGGTCAAAATCCACAAGCCTAAAATGGTATAGGTTAAATAATAGGGTAGATGTGGTAAGGAAATAGGATAAATATAAGGATCAGGGTTGGATGTACATGAGAATACAGTTAGTGTAAAAATGGGCCAATCAGTACTAATCCTAAATGAATTGATGAAAATCCACCCAAATGGCATTGATCTAAAATGGATCGGTATTAATTTGAAGTTAGGTATATAAGCAAGTCTAATGTAGAAAAGGGATCATTTGTTATTTGAAAAACCTAAATGATGCTTAAGATATCAAATGATGAAAGTATGATGAAACACAATGGAGGATAATAGTATTGGATTATGACATCGATGACACTCCTAGGATGAGGTAGGTCAACTAGTTTATTATTTTTTGAGTTTTTTTATTTTTTAAAGATTTTTAGGCTTTTTGGGAGCTAGGATTAAGCTAGGTTTATGGAAAGATGGTGCCATATAATTAACACTAATTTCATAGTGAATCAATGATTATTTATAATTAATTAACATCATTTCAACTTAATGATATCAATCCATATATAATGGCACTGATCCATACGAGATCAACATCGATTAGCATAAAATTGTGAAGGGCTTAAAATAGAGATAAGGTTAGGATAAGTTATATATTTTTAGGATATTTTAATCTTATAATGGATATTTATGATAGGCATAGGGGTTAATACAAATACAATATTGAATGCCACCCTTATTAGAGTGACTACAAGTTCAACTGAAAGATGATGATTAGGCCTATGTAGAGGTCATAGGATTGGGAGGGGTACATCACTACCAATACATCAATAGAGACATAGGATTTATAGTGGATTTAGTGGATTAGTGAGATATCATGACTAGGACCTTATAGATATCAATTGAGGAGATGACTATCATTGAGAATGATATCTACCAGATTCTATACCTTATGGTGTAGGGAGCACCTATAGTACTAATGGATGATCAGGGCTAAGAAAGAAGCCTTAAGATAACTATATGGTGATGATGTAAAGGGTATCATTTTTTTATAGGGTATTTAATTTTGAGCCTCTCTATAGAGATAACATAATGGGAGGAGGCATTCTTACCATGATGATGTTGGTGATATCATGCTATGCACTCCCAAACTTAAGGGGGATATTTACATGGATCTTGACTGGTGTTGTTGTGGACATGTTAAAGCATCACATCATTTTTCCATGGGCATAGACCTTAATAGCATAGATTTATAGGGAAATCTAGGGTTGGAGGACCCAAAGATGCTATGGTTTAGATTTTATTGTCATACTATAGTGATATGCCTACAAGCACATCAAGATAGTTTAGCCCTTTAGTACCCCATGGATATGATTGTATGAGATAGATTATAGTGTGGCCTGCCTATGGTGGAAGGTTGATCTACCAAAAGGATTTATATATGGTTTTTTTAGAGACTTGGATTATTATAGGGGAGTTATAGAGGGTTTGAAGGCTATCAATATTATATAAATACCTTATCTACGATTTACTACATGCCCTGGGGTGGAGGTAGAGATAACAGGGGTATAGAGGGAGTATTGGGTGATGGGTAGGAGGAAAAATTATAAGTATTACCTCTATTTTGGTTGAGTATAGTGATAGTTTGGTTTAGTGAAGGATATACCCTGGGCCTTGCATGTATACAGGGGAGATGAGACAAAGTGGGAGTTACTTGGACTAGTGATGGGAGATGTCCTGGTAGAAGAGGAATAGGTGCCAACAAGTGAGGATGTAATCTTACATATACAACATGGTGTGATGAGTAGTGGTAAATATGATAGGACAAGGTGGTGTATCCACAATAGGGAAGAGGGGATGAAGAGATGGAGGAGGTGGAGTAGGATGTTGATTTTGAGGAGACAAATGATGAGATGGGAGATGAGAAGATAGAGGAGATAGAGGATTAGGATATATATGTGTGTGAGATGATAATGAAGAGGGATATAATGAGGGTTTAGTGTACCATTTTATAAGGGCAAATAGATTCCACATAGGGGCTATTGACTATAACATTTGTTGAGCAAGATACCCTTCAGGTCTAATTAGATAGTTTATATGTGGGGTTTGAATCTTTGAAGCTAAGTCATGACATGGTGGTGGAGGAGAGGGATAGGTATAGGGTAGAAAGGGACATTGTAAAGAGGATGGAGGATGAGAAAGTGTCCTTAGTGTAGATTATTAGAGATGTGGTAGGGCTAATCATAAGACTAGTAGGGACTGTCAACAATGACCAATATAGGGAGATAGTGGTGGAGATGAGATACTACAAGCAAATCATTATATATCAGCTATAAGAGACTCCATGTAATGTGACCCACATAGTGTGGTAGGGTAGGTCCACTAGGTGCATGCACACATGCTTAGTTCTGATGGGTAGTATCACTCAAAGGAGAGATAGGGATAGGGACATAGATGGAGATGGGGGTGGAGGTATACCTAGCATTCATTACATCAAATTATAGTGTACTCAGTAGATCCACCTATATTGATATTCACTGTATTAGACAAAGAGCCATGGATATGTATATAGATACTTGGATGTACATTGATCTTTTGATGTGTGTGTGTGTGTGTGTGTGTGTGTGTGTGTGTGTGTGTGTGTGTGTGTGTGTGTGTGTGTGTGTGTGTGTGTGTGTGTGTGTGTGTGTGTGTGTGTGTGTGTGTGTGTGTATGTATATATATCCTATTTATGGATTATGTTGTTATTATGTATTTATGGATCATTATGCTTATGGATGTTATGGATTATGTTTATGTATCTAGTCATGGACTATGTTATGAATGCTTACATTATTTATGGATTATATGATGGTGATGGATTATAGTTTATTAGAGCTATAAATTGTTTTTATGGATTAATGGATTATGGATTTATTGTGTTGTGATTAGATTATGGTATTTTACATGTGATGGAGTTATATTTTAAAATGGTTATGGATTATGTGCATTATAAATTTGAATTAGATTACTATGATTATTTATATGAGGTAATTGGATGATTTGAATATGGATTCAAATGTTATTAAATGTTTAATGGATCATGTTGTTGGAAATATTGTCATTGATGTCAAAGGTTTAGTATTATTGGTGATAAAGGCCCCATTGCATTTAATGTTTTTTATCTTCACTAATACGAGTTAATATTTATTTAATATTAATGAATATATTTTTGGTTGCATATGAGAGAAAATAAGGGCCCATGGAGAAGTCGAAGAGTCACGGGATAAAGACAAAAGAAGGATGGGATGCATTTTCCCATGAAGAGTCATCTTGGGGAATACCAAGAGTCACCAAGTGAAGACAAAAGAGTAAAGAGCGAATTTCTCATGAAGGGACACTTTAAGGAATATGAAAAGTCACCAAAGATAAGGACAAAAGTGGGAAAGACGTTTTTGGTCATGAAGGGTCACCACATGAATTTTCAAATGCTTGGATATGAAGGGTCATCCAAGATTGGCACCATTTTCCATGAGGAATGAAAGGTCACAAAGGGGGAAGGCCAAAGGTCATTTGGAAATCTATAAATAAAGGCTTGAGTAGCCATTTGTAAATGTGGATGTGAGAGGTTGATTTGATATTGTAATATCTAGCTTGGAAGAGTAATTGTGAGAGATGATTTGTATTTGTTATATCTAGCTTAGAAGAGCAAAAGTGAGAGAGAAGAAGGTGATGTTGTATTGATCGATCATTTGTTGAGATAACAACATTGAGAGATCAGTGTGTGGTATACACAAAGGGGTTGGTGCTCCTGTGGGTTGGTGCTCATGAATTATTGCTGAGTTGGTGCTTGGCAAAGGGGTTGGTGCTCTTGTGGGTTGGTGCTCATGAATTGTTGTTGAGTTGGTACTTGGCAAAGGGGTTGGTGCTCTTGTGGGTTGGTGCTCATGAATGACAGTTGGGTTGGTGCTTGGCAAAGGGGTTTGAAGCTCCTGTGGGGTGGTGCTCATGAATTGAAGCTGAGGTTTGTACTTGGAAAAGGGGTATGGTGCTCCTATGGGGTTGTTCTCATGAATATATTTGAGATTGATTCTCTGTGGTTTTTCCCACATTGGGTTTCCATGTTATATCTGGTGTCTCTCTCTATCTTGTGTGGATGTTTATTGTTTGAGTTTTATTACATATCTTTAATGTTTGATTAAGTGGAATTTGGTTAAAGGAAATATTTATAAGATATATAATATAACTATTAACCCCCCCTCTCAATATATTCTATGCTTAACAATTGGTATCAGAGCAGGTTCCTTTTTGAAAAGTTTTACAGCTTGAAGGTAGATCAGGAAAGCACAATGGCTGGGTCACAGGAAGGATTTTCTACAAATAAGGCACCTTTGTTTGATGGGATGAATTATGCTTTTTGGAGCATGAGAATGAAGGTTTATTTGATGGCCCTTGGTTTCAACATATGGAAATCAGTGGTGGAGGAATATGAAGAGCCACAGACATCTACAATTACTCCAGTAGAAAAGAAGGCAAGTGAATGTAATGCTAAAGCTTTAAATGCTATTTTATGTGGTTTATGTGAATCTAAATTTGTTAAAGTTATGAAATGTAAATCTGCTCATGAGACTTGGGTAAAACTTGAGAATATTTATAAAGGTGATGGAAAGGTTCAGCAAGCTAAGTTGCAGACTTTTATAAGGTAGTTTGAAAGTTTGAAGATGGAAGAAGAAGAAGATATGGCGAGTTATCTTTTGCGAGTTGATCAAGTAGTAAATCAGATTCAAGGCCTTGGAAAAACATTGGAAGAGTCAACGGTGGTGCAAAAGGTTTTGAGAGCTCTACCAATGAGATATGATGCAAAGGTTTTGTCAATCGAGGAGATGAAGAATTTAGCCAAGCTAAAGATGGATGAGTTACATGGTATTCTCATAGCATATGAGATGCGGATAGAACAAGATAAACCCTCAAAGAGAGAAGTGGATTTCAAGACATCAAAGAAGGAGAAAGCTAAGATTCAAGAATCAAGTGATAGTTCCAGTGATGATGAAGATGACAATGAAGCACTTTTCATTCGCAGGCCGAAAAGAGGAATAGGTAAATATCAAGGAAAATTACCTTTTAAATGTTTTAATTGTGGAAAGATTGGACATTTTTTAGCTAGATGCCCAAATAAGGTTAAAGATGATGAAGAATAAAATCCTACATACAAGAATAATTTCAAAGGCAAATCCAAGAAGGGATTCAAGAAGAAGAGCCTATATTCTAAGGACCCTAGCTCAGTTGAAGATAGTGGAGTTAGCGATTCAAAAGATGAAGAGATTCTATTCATGGCCATACATGATGATGATCAAGAAGAAGAAGAGGAGGAATCTGAAGTAGATATGGAAGGAGAACTCAATTGTGCCCTAGAAGAGTTATAAGCTGTTTAGAAGAACAATCAAAGGTTAAAGCGCCAAATCGAGAAAAATGAATAAGAGTCAAAGGAAATGATTGAAGATCTACAAGCACACTTTGAAGAAGCCAAGAAGAATGAAGAAGATCTCACAGCATAGTTGGAAACAACAAGACAAGAATGCCAAAGGTATGTTATTGAAATTGCCTCCTTAAAAGAAGATTTTAGAAATTAGTAAATGATAAAGTAGTGAGTGATTCAAGATTTGAAGATATCACTAACATGTTGAATAAGATATTGGAAAGTCAAAAAGAAAATTCAGATAAGACAGGGATCAAATTTGAAAAGAAAAAGAGCTATGCTGAAGCTCATACACAAGAGGAAACAAAAAGGGGAGAAGTGAAGAATACAAAGGACATTCCAAATAGAGAATGATGGAGAGAACAAAGCTACAAAAGGTAATCAGGTCAGAGATATACAGATAGGTCTTATTTTTATGGCTATTGTTTTTATTGTAATGGATATGGTCACAAGAAATTAGAATGTAGAAAAAGAGCTAACAATTTAAGAAATAAGGAGAAGGAAAGTCAAGTAGAGTCAAGAAGAAGCCATAACTCTTTTGCTCCTCTATCAAGCTTTGATGAAGAGACCATAGTATGCTACAAGTGCAACAACTACGGACACATAGCTCGATATTGTAGAAGCATGTTCGAGTCAGTCAAGAAGGATCAGAGGTTCAAAGCTCCATTCATCAAGAAGAAGAATTAGAGTTTCAAAGCTGCATTCATCAGGGAGAAGGTTCAGACATGTTCATGGTAGAAGAAACAACATGAAGATTATATGATGGTGCAACAGCTCTGCATGTGGGAGGTAAAGATCAACCATGGTTAATTGATATTGGATGTTTGAGGCATATGACAGGAGATAAAAGTAAGTTCATTTCTCTAAAAAAGATTAATGGTGGTACAATGAGGTTTGGAGATAAAACCACTACCAGGATAGCCAAAAAAGGTATTTTGAGTTTGGATTATGGTAGAACTAAGACTAAAAATGTTTTGTATGTAAAAAGTCTTAAGCATAATCTGTTGATTGTTAGTCAAATTTGTGATCAAGGATACACATTAAGGTTTCATGCTAAAGGTTGTGAGATTAGAAGAAAATATTAAAATGATTTGATTGCAGATGCTCAAAGGACAGGGAACAATGTATATGTTTTGTTAGATATCTTCTCAAAGGCATGATCAAAGGATACATTCAAAGATCGGTGAGAGGAGTTGGGAGTAATTTCTATTACTTCCTACCATTGATGTTCAACATAAAGTGAGGGGGAGCTAAGTGTTAGCTCTAGGTAGGCCCTTTGCCATTGATGTCAAAGGGGGAAATAATAGGTACAGGTGCAGAAAATAGGTACAGGGAATAGGTACAGTTTGCTACAGTAAGGGGGAGTTATTGTATGTTTTCAAATGATGGTATGTGTAAGTGATAGGATGTGGTAGTTTTAGGATTGAGGTTGCCATCAATGACAAAGGGGGAGATTGTTGGAAATATTGTCATTGATGTCAAAGGTTTAGTATTATTGGTGATAAAGGTGCCATTGCATTTAATGTTGTTTATTTTTGCTAATATGAGTTAATATTTATTTAATATTAATGAATATATTTTTGGTTGCATATGAGACAAAATAAGGGCCCATGGAGAAGTCAAAGAGTCATGGGATAAATACAAAAGAAGGATGGGATGCATTTTCCCATGAAGAGTCATCTTGGGGAATACCAAGAGTCACCAAGTGAAGACAAAAGAGTAAAGGGCGAATTTATCATGAAGGGACACTTTAAGGAATACGAAAAGTCACCAAAGATAAGGAAATAAGTGGGAAAGACATTTTTGGTCATGAAGGGTCACTACATGACTTTTCAAATGCTTGGATATGAAGGGTCATCCAAGATTGGCACCATTTTCCATGAGGAATGAAAGGTCACAAAGGGGGAAGGCCAAAGGTCATTTGGAAAGCTATAAATAAAGGCTTGAGTAGCCATTTGTAAATGTGGATGTGAGAGGTTGATTTGATATTGTAATATCTAGCTTAGAAGAGCAATTGTGAGAGATTATTTGTATTTGTTATATCTAGCTTAGAAGAGAAAAAGTGAGAGAGAGGAAGGTGATGTATTGATCTATCATTTGTTGAGATAGCAACATTGAGAGATAGGTGTGTGGTATACACAAAGGGGTTGGTGCTCACGAATTGTTGTTGAGTTTTTGCTTGGCAAAGGGGTTGGTTCTCCTGTGGGTTGGCACTCATGAATTGTTGCTGAGTTGGTGCTTGGCAAAGGGGTTGGTGCTCTTGTGGGTTGGTGCTCATGAATGATAGCTAGGTTGGTGCTCGGCAAAGGGGTTTGAAGCTCCTATGGGGTGGTGCTCATGAATTGAAGCTGAGGTTTGTACTTGGCAAAGGGGTATGGTGATCCTGTGGGGTTATTCTCATGAATATATTTGAGATTCATTCTCTATGGTTTTTCCCACATTGGGTTTCCATGTTATATCTAGTGTCTCTCTCTATCTTGTGTGGATGTTTATTGTTTGAGTTTTATTGCATATCTTTAATTTTTGATTAAGTGGAATTTAGTTAAAGGAAAGATTTATAAGATATATAATATATTGATTCACCCCCCTCTCAGTATATTCCATGCTTAACACATGCTTATATTACTGATTATGGATTATGGATTATTATGGTTATGAATTTTATAGATTATGGATATGAGTATGATTTTGATGTATGAATTAATGCTCTAAATATTTTATGATTAAAAATGGATTAGATTATGAGTTGATTAAATTATGGATTATGGGTTTATGGATTTAGTTATGGATTGTGGATGTATGTTTGATTTATGGATTTGTAGATTTTATGCGATGTAATTTATGGATTTAAAATGTTTTTATGATTATGGATGTTTATGGATCAAGATTAATGGTTATGGATTATGATTATGATGGATACAAATTATAACTTAATGTTTTTGTGTTGATGGATTTGTGAACTTCTAGATTTATGATATTTTATAATTAATTTATTTACAAAAGACTTATTGCTTATTTATTGGATCATACTATGACCCAAAACATCACTTAAAAAGGAAGTATATGCATCCTTAACCAACTGATAATAAAAAACCTAACAACCTTAGGCAACTAAGTTTAGGATCTTATTGATTTTCTTTTAAGATGTGATAAAAAGTGTATTCTAAGATAAATATGTTTTTATATTACATACCCACAACTAATGATTAACTCTATAATCCTTGTGTGCTAATTTTTTTAGACTGATTAATGTAAGAAGTATACTAAATTAAATAAATCTAATCGATGTGGGAAGATATCTAGGGGTAATTTATGCATGATAGCTATCCTTTGTGGGATTAGTCTATATTTTAAGATATGTTTTTTTAAAACAACTAGCCTTCGAAGGAACATTCTCTATTTTTTAATAGTTTATATAACATTGCATATTTTGTGTATTTACATAGCTATCCTTCAAGGGATTAGTCTACTCATATTTATTTTCTTTTTATTTTATAGATGCTTTGTTGTTGATTTTTATCCCAATGCTATTTTTTTTATGGATTGGCATCAGGTATCCTAGGATAATTTCCCAAAGATTTGATACACAAGATAAAACATTTATTCTCAAAATGAATTAGTGATAGGGAGGGATTTCAAGGAATAATTATTTGGATCTCCTTCCTTGGATAGGTGAAGCTTTTCCAATTAGAGTATGATATGAATAGAGATAGGGTATTCGTATTTAAGGTTAATAATAAGCAATGTTATTAGATAACCACATGTCTCTATATATCAATATTTGGTATAAGAGTAATAGGGATATGAAACCTAGAGAGTAAACTAAGTAGACCAAAGGTAATTAAAATTTATTAATAGTAGAAAGGATGTAAATGCAATGCATTTAGAGGCTCATGATCTGATTTTCCATCAAGAGAAGATAAGTGATATGCCCCAGATCTATAGTTATGGGTAATGATATATGGTTTGAGACAATTTGGAATAAATTTTCCCTTTTTTATTTTATTTTCATATTAGTTACATGTTGATTTTCCTTTAAGACAAGGTTTTTGATGTTAAATTCATGTTATTTTAAATGTTTATTATAAGAGCATTTAGTTTGTTCTTAATATAGATGTAAATGGTCAAGGGTATCTGAACAATGCTTATCTTAGAGTTTGAGCTAGGCTAATCATTATTGATGAAAGTCATCCTCAAAAATGATATATTTTTGGGAGATGTGAAGGGAAAGAATATAAACTTTGAGAGAAAGTACAAATTTAGTGTCATAGACTAGGGAAAAAGTATTAGTGCTTGTAAGGGTTCAAATAATAGTCTGATAATCCCATAAGGCATAGGGAACATGTAAACTCCAATTTTTACCTGCCTCATTAATGAATTTGGTTATGATTTTGACTAGAGTTTTATTGGAGGCCTTGACTTATCCATTAGCTTGAGGATAGTGAGGTTAGAAAAAGTTGAGCTTAATGCTAAAAGAATCATAGAGTTCTTAAACCTTTTTATTTTTAAAATATTTTCTATTATCTATGATGATATTATGAGGGATGCCAAAGTGATAAATATTATGTTGAGTAATGAAATAAACAAATTTATCAACTTTGGTCAAGATAAGAGGGATAACATCCACCCACATAGTAAAATAATTAGTGGCATTAATGATAAACCTATGATGTTGGGATGATTTAGGATTGATTTGACCTATAAGATCAAGCCCCCACTAGGAGAAAGGCCAAAAGTCTTGAGCTACTTGAAATGTTTGGCTAGGGACATGAGACAAGTTGGCATGCTTTTGACACTTGATGCACTTCTTAATGTACTCACAATAATCTTAATTTAAAGTGGGCCAATAATAGCCCAACCATAAGATTCTCTTAGCCATGGTGTGACAATTAAAATGTCCACCACATGAACCATCATGGTCTTCTTTGATAGAGAGGGTAGCTTCATGATTTTGAATGCAATGAAAATGGATGCCATCAAAGCCACATTTATAAATAACACCCCCTTAGATAACAACATGGGTGACACAGTGCTTAAAGGATCGCTTAGTATTTTGAGATAGATCTAAAGGAGTAATCCCCATAAATAAATAATCAAATATTTTTGAATACCAAAAATCTAATGGGTTTGCCTCCACACTATGGATGGATGGAAGGTCATTTTAGGTAAAGGAAGGTTGATTAATCCTATGAATAAGGATAAATAACTTAGACTCCTAAGATGAGGATGGGATTAAAGAGGCCAAAGAAGCCATAGTATCTAAAAATTTATTAGTTGATCAAGGGGTGGCCTAGATAGCATAATTCTCAAAGGTGGCTAATAATTAATCATATAATATCTTATACTTCTTAAGGGGGTCTTTTTTACATTGATATATGCCATTAATTTTATTAACCACAAGCTAGGAATCACCATATATATTGAGTATTTTAATACCCAAATCTAAATCAATTTGAAGTCCTATTATTAAAGCCTCACACTCTGCCATGTTAATATTGTAGTCAAAATCAAGTTTAAAGGATAGAGGGATAGTGTCCCCTAGAATGAATTAGGATAATTCTAGCTCCCCCACCATGTTCATATTTAAATCCATCAAAGAAAAGAGTCATTTGATATTGTGGATATGGTTGAGATGTGGAGGCTATAGATTCATCTAGGAATTCATAGTTAACTAGTTGATTATCAAAAAGAGGCATCTCATCAAGATAATTAGTAATTATTTGACCTATAACTAAATTTTGATGGATAAAATCTAGATCAAATTCCATAAAAATCATAATCCACTTGGCCATTCACTGATTCTAATAATGCTTGGAGTGCATAAACTTTAGAAAGATAAGTGTTCATGACAATGTAAGTTTTATGATTGAGTAGATAATGTCATAGCTTAGTAGTGAAAATACTAGATCTAGGCAAAACTTTTTAATATGATAATAACACATATAATATTTAACAAGTGTATGATTGATATAGTACATGACCTTCTCTTTGTGTTTCTCATCATGGTAGGCTAACATAGCTCCCAGGGCATGGTCAATAGTAAAAATATACAAGAAGAATGGTTGTCCTTCTTTTAGAGGGGTAATAATTGGTGGAGAGAGAAGGTATATCTTAAGCGATTTTAAATCCTCTTAGAAAATTGAGTCCCACATGGAATTTATATCTTTTTATTAAAAGGTGATGGAATGGTTGACAATGATTGGATAAATGGGAGATAAAATGATGGATAGACTGAAATTTACCTTAAAAACTATGGAGCTTCTTCAGATTGGATGGAGGTGGCCTTTATAAGATGGCTTTGATTTTGGTAGGGTAAAATTATATCCCATGGATGGAGATAATAAATCCTAAAAGCTTACCTTTCAACACTCTAAAAATGCATTTCTTGGAATTTAGATGAACACAAAATTGGATTAAGCATGCAAAAATGACCTTTAAGACATAAACATGATATTTTCTTAACTTTGATTTATTGAGGTGATCATGTACATAATCCTCCACAATATTATGTATAATATCATGGAATAGGTAATAGATCTTTGATAGGTGGATCCTATATTATTTAGGCTGAAAGCCTTAACGTGATAGCAAAAAGTCCCATAAGGAGTAATAAATGAGGTTTTATGTTGGTATTATAGTGTAATAAGGATTTGATTATATCTAAAGAAAGCATCTATTAGCAATAACATTTTGTGGCTAGTGATTACGTTTACTAGCTAGTTAATATTAGGTAAAGGGAAATCATTTTTTGGACAAGGAAGATTAAAGTCTCAAAATTTAGTATAAAGGCAAAGTCCCCCTGTAGGCTTCATTACGGGGATAATGTTAGATACCCATTAAGGGTAATCAATGGGTTTTATAAATTTAATATAGAGAAGTCATTGTAACTCTTGTTTGACTAAGAGTGTAACATTAGTATGTATTTTTTAAAGCTTATGCTTGATAAGTTTAGCTTTAGGGAATGTAAAAATGTTATGGATGATGATGTCAGGATTGATACTAGGCATATTTCTATAGGACCAAGTGAATGCTTCATTGTTGTCTACTAGAAATGAAATGGAATCTTGGTATTCCTTGGGATATAAAGATTTATAGACCTTAACTATGTGTAGAGTCTATTGGGACCCTATGTTAACATAAATGGTGGTCTCATTTAAGATACTAGAGGTTTATGATGGAAGGGATTTACATAGATGGGAGTTCTCAATGCCCAAATGAGTTAAGATGGACTCATCATCCTAGTACTAAAGAATATGGATGGTGGGAGAATCATTCCCTATCATGTCTAGGAAAGATAGAGAAATAGTTCAAACCTCTCCATTGTGATGATATTCAAGAGGCAATATACTAATGACATTGACTAAAAAAAAGATTAAAGGAATGGAAATGATGTCGTCAATTGAGGAATGGGTAATGGATGGTGAAGATGGTGTATCCTCTTTAAGGATGGGTAGGAGAGTAATCTTTAGGGAGGATTTTGGATTTTTGTTGAAGCTAAGGCTATGTTTTTCATGGGGTTTTCTAAATTCACACAATGTAACCTTGTGAAGGTCCTTTTGTTAATGTCCCATACTAAAACCTTTCTAGGTGCACCATTATAGGTATGTCTCCATAAAATTGGGTTTATCAAGGAATCAAAAGTTTAATGTAAATAGTTTAGCCTAAGTTTGGTTAGAAATGGATGAAGAAGGCTAGTATGGTCCCTCATAGATTCGATGGGTGCAGAGGAATGATGGTCCAAAGGGAATATTTCACCCTAAATTTGGATAATAAGATGGCTATTTGTTAGGATGTCCATATTATTGTAAGTTATGGATAATATTAAGTGTCATTAACTGGTACTCTCTGATTGAAAGTTGATGAAATGTAGAATAAATGGACTCATTACCAAGTCTTGATGTAGGGATTATTGTGTCAATGGATGCTTCATTAGATGAGGATGGGGTAGCACTTTGTAATGGAATTAAGACATCATTGGGTCTAAAGGTAATGTTTCAATTTTTTAAGGGATGGGGGTCTATCGAGATGTTATGGAGTTTTCACTCATGTTAAAATTTAATGCATCGATGCAATGTAGAGCATATGCAGTGCATAACACATATCCAAGGACATCTTAAGAGAATGTTGTACTAAAATTCTTCCTTAATTACATAGAATAATTTAGGGAGAGACCATACACCTACATGAATGTGAAGGACTATCATTCTTAATGTAGGGAAAATAATATCATTGAAGGCTCATAGAATGGTAAGTGATTGGGATACCACTATGTTAGGTAGCTTTAGTTATTTGTGTGTGTGAGAAGAGATGATATTTATATTGACACCATTATATATCATGACTCTTTTAACTTGAGTTTGGTCTATCTAGGTAATGACAAATAATATAAGATCCTGGTCATCTAGATATAAGGGTGATATTTTTGAATCATGAACTGTTATGGATAATGGTTTTTGAAGCAACATAATGAAATCTGACAACTGGTATCTCTATGGATTATAAGGCTTTTATCATGGCTTTACAATGTTGTGGAGAGTTATGGATAAGTTTATATAAAGACATCTTGGCTGTAAGTTGATGCAATTAATTTAGAACAAATATTTTTATGAGTTTCAAAGCATAATTATTTTATGCCTTTCATAAAATGGAGATTTTAGGTTAAGGGGTAGGTGTTGTTAGACTATTTATGATAGGAGATGGTGCTTTAACAATACTCACTTTAGATTTTACATTATTATGGGTCTTATGACCCTATGATTGGGATCATGTGGATACAAGAATTGCATCTATCTAGAATGAGGGGATTCATTGTGTTTTCAAAATTATCCCCATCATGAGGGAGATATTGGTGATGGGCTCTATCAGAGGGTTTTTCCTCTTTTACAGCTTGTTTTGATATGTTACTTCTTATGGTGGATGTAACCCTAGGGGGATAGGAATGATATAATTATTCTATTAAGAGATCATCTTTATATAATATATTTTAGACTACTACCTTTAATGTATTACAACTTTCTTTGTTGTGCCCTATTATTTTATGGTATGTGCGTATCATGTTTTCTATATAACATGATGGTTTTTGAATATGAGGGTTGACAAGATTCATAGGTGGTAATGTGATTAAAGAGGTTTGGATAAGTTGACTAAGGATATTAGAATAAGATACCTTTAATGGGTCTTGAATCAACTTTTCCATTCTCTAGGGCACTGGTAGGGAAAAGGTACATGACCTTGAACCTTGGCTTCTTAAACTAGCTATTTGAATGGTCCCTAATGTAGGTAATTTGTTTTTAGGGTATTTATTGACACCTAAACCATATGGATAGTAGGGGTTTAATGTGTTATATTAGCATGACCATAGTGGTAATATTTCATTGTGATGGTACATGTGCTTTAGTGGTAGATTCTATAATGGTAACTTTTAGTTTAGCTGAAGGATGGTGCCTTAGTCTAGACTCTCTTGTCTAAATAGGGGGTAGTGGCACTTTTACTTTTATATTTACTTAGGGGTTGCAGGTATGTCTTATTTAGGAATTTTAATCCTAATAAGAGGATGTTGCATATATTTTCCCCTTGGGGATTCAATATTTTTGTTTCTACTATCTATATTTTTTGCCTTGATCTCTTTATGAGTTAGTTCCTCCCTAGTAGTAGGGGAAACTGATCTTGAGCCATTTTGAGGTAACACAATAGTTTCCTTGGGGAGTGATAGGATATAGGGAATATGTATGTGAGATGTAGGTATTAAAATAATGTGAGGAAAAGTACATGAGTTTAGAAAAATGTCTAAGCAAACATTCTCTTTAATAAGATTTTCTTCTTTTAGTTTTTGAGTGCTTTCAACTAAAGATTCTTTGAGTGGATACCAAATAATGAGATATAGAAAACTAGAGGAAGTTTGTAGGATGTCTTCACTTGGTTTGGATTGTTCAAAAGTGTTTCCTATGAAAATATCAGGGATAGGAGCATCATCAAAAAATTTTGATAGAAGTTGGTCATGGATGGTGTTAATTATGTAAGTATTTTGTTTTGATGTAGATCTTAATTTACTTTCATTAAATTTGATGTAGAAGCATGATTACGGAATCGTTATCTAAATATATCTATATATGATTTTATAGGGGCATTATGATTATCTAGATACAACTCCCTCTGATCTATAATATTTTGTACTTAGCCATTAGAATAATGGCACCTATTAATGTCATGACCTATTACGTGGTGAAAATTATAGAAGTCATTTTCCCTAAACCAACTTGGTTTAGGATGAGACTCATTGAGAGGTATTACAAGATTGATGAGAGTAGCCTTTAAGAGTTTATCTAACATAGATACATAGGACTCTCCTAAAGGGGTATATTGTCATGGGGGAAAGCATGCCAATGTATTCCAAGACTATGCTTACAAGGTGGAGGTATTATATTGGTTTTCAGTTTATGGTGGTGATGACTTTATAAATATGACATTGGCAGCCCTTTTGGTCTTATTATTATTGTTATTATTATTCCATTTGGAGGGCTTAGATTTAATGTTTTTATTTCAAAATTTAACTTCCCTTCTTTTAGGGCTTTAATTTCAAGCTTATGAGCCATTGAAAATGCCTAATCAAAGGTTTTAAAATATTATACCCTTAATGTCAATGTGATGTGTTTATCACACACTCTCATGAATAACTTGATTAATTCAAGTTGCAGTAGAGAGAAGGTGAGATGATTGATTACAGTTTTCCATCTAGCCACAAAGTTAGTGACTAATTCATCATCAAATTACTAGATGGAATAGAGGTCATTAATAATAAATTTTATTTTTATATTGATAGAAAAGTGTTTTATGAATATTTGAGCTACCTACCAAAATTAAAATAGGGAATGTTGTATAATTGAGTTATACAAATCTAAAGTAGGTCCAGCTAACAACATAGGGAATGTCCTAAGAAGAATCACATCATCATGCACTATAAGGTAGCAAGCATGTCTAAATTCTTGAATATTTTATTGTGGGTCCTCATTATTTTTGAAATTTGTAAACTTATGGAGTTCCCATTATGGAGGATAAGGTCTAATAAGAATTATTGGGTTGATAGGCTTGTTAAAAATCTATTCAAAAGTGAACATGTTATTCTACCTAGAGGTAGAGGCTTATAAACTAGAAATTATATTCATAAGGATGATCATGAGACTAGGTTGAGTGTTATATTGATGGATTCCTCCCAAAACATTCTATTTTGGGAGTTGGTACATAGGTAGTTGTGTGGAAAAATCCTAAAATAAGGGATAACTAACCAATGTGTTCCTAATGGGTTGATAAGATACCACATATTATGGAGATTGTAAAGGGATACACATAGACCTAATTGCTTATGTAGGGTATATGTATTGGGTATTCAAGGTTACATACTATTGAGGTGGATAACTTATAGGAACCTATTATAATGACTACATTTGGGTACTTAAGGGTACACTAGTTTGAATTGGTATAAGGGTCAATAAGACCAAGATGATTAGATTATAGAGTGATGTAGTAATAGGTTGAGTAGCCATAGGCTGAGGAGTGGTAACATTTTGGGATTGGGTAGTGATTGGTGATAGAGCACTAGACATCACTAGAGGTAGGTTTCATAAGGGTTGTGTAGTAGTGGTGTTAGAACTATTAGGAGGAGGATTATTGTGGGAAGATACCATAGAAGTGGTAAATATTTCACCCTCTTTCAAGGACATGTTGTATAGGTTTCTAGAGAAATACATATGGGGATATAATGGGATAAATATAGCTTAGGAGTTGAGATAATGGTTAAGTGTTATGGGATTACTATTTAATATCATGGCAAATTCAAGATTACCCTAGGTGTAATACTGAGGGATACTTTCCCCCTTGGACTCAGGGGAAGTAGGGGGCTAAGAGAATTGTGTATAGATGAAGATGAATATGGGGGTTTAGTTCTATTTTGTGACTTTTGTTACATTAAAACCATGTAGCTATAAAAAAATTAAAAAGAAATTAAAAAAAGCATGAAAAATATTCTTTTTGATTATCTTATATTTAGCGAGGATGAAAATATGCACATGTTTTAGATAAAGGTAAAAACAGGTTTTGATGGGATCCCGAAACCCAAGTACAAGGAAAGAAAGATAAAGCTTCAACTCCCACAGGCAGAACCTAAAAACTACTATAGATAAGTAACAAAAATAGGTTTTAAATGGACCTAAAACCACCAGAGAGACCACTAGTCAAAACCCAGATTTAACATAGATCTGGCTACACCATAGATAGAAGATTACAAAAAGAAACCAGAGAACAGGACTAGAAAACATAACTAGCAAGAAGAACTAGACTATTCTTCCAGTTCCAAAATCATTTTCACAGTTTTTGTACCTTTCACAATAGTATATTGAGTGGTAGTTGCCACCAACTTCGCTCCCTCTTGTGTAGCCTTCTTTCTTGAGCTTTGTCTCATCCTTTTGCTAGGCCCTTCCAAAGATTTGGTCTCCTCGCTAGCTCTTTTTCCAATATTGGCAGCTGCAGCACAAATTTTGGATGTTACTTCCTCCATTTTCATTCTATTCTCCCTAATGAGTTCGCAAAGGTTATTCTCATAATCTTTGAGCTTGACTGGGATATCTCTTATCTATTTTTCCATGTTGTTAATTTTGTTCCATGTAGCTTTTTGGTTATCTTCCATAATTTCCACTTTCCTTTTGAGATCCTTAATCTCCTTACACATCCAAGAATCAAGTTTGAGAGAAGCCTTTGCTTTGCAATTAACCCAACTCATAGGTGTGTGCTTTCCATTATTCTGCCTTTTCTCTCTCCATTCCTCAGAATTCTTATTGGGACTGTTCTCACCTTCTTCAAAGTGATCCTCTCGGCCCCTTTGATACTGTTCTTTTATTCCAGTTTGAATTTCCATGTCCATTTCTTGATTGTCATCCTGAACTATATTTTCCCTTTCACTTCTTGAAATAGGGTCCTCAACAGGGCCATCTTGGACAATATCTTCCTCCGACACTTTCTGATTTTCCTCAGGTTCTTCTTTACTATTTTCAAATTCCTCCTCTTTACTGACTCCTTCTTTCTCATTCTTCTCTTGACATTCTTCGTCCTCTTTTGAATTTGTATTCCAGCTTTCAGTACCTTCTTCTTCCTCCAGATTTTCCTCCCTAGGTTTATCAATTCTCTCCCGCTCTGTATCTTCTTCTACATTCTGATTTTTGGCGCTGGGGAACTTGATTTGTCTTTCCCTTTTACAATTTCACTCTTTCTACTCCCAGACTCCTTATTTTTCCCTTGGTTAGGGTTCTTAACCATAGATTTATTCTTGCAGTAGCCTTCGATTAACAGAATTAGGCCTTCATGTAGGATAGGATGCCTTTCCTTCTTTCTATGAGCAAATAAACTTTGGACCAAAGAGAAGCGTAGGTAAAAGGGAAAAGACAATCTTACCTTGTGTTTGAAATGATTAAGGAAAACAAAGTGGAATTTATGTACTCTCTTGCTTCTTTCGTCCAGGATGAAATACTCCCTTATACAACATAAGACATCCCTCCATATCCCCTTAATCTATTCCAATTCATAGAAATCCCCATTCTTGACTAGCTTCTGCTCTTCCACATCCATCTTGGGGAACTTACAAAAGGTCTCGTTTGAAATGCTTGTCTGCTTGGAGAATTTAAGTCCATCCGTAGGCAGCCCTGTAACCTCTGCTATAAAATCCTTAGTTAGGTTCACTGTGATACCATGCAAAGTGACCCTTTCATCAATCCAATTTTTGAAAAAAGCCATAGTGATATGCAGTTTTGACCCATGTAGCCTTTCCATATAGTTCATGACTTTTCCTTTCTATAGAATTCTCCAAACATCTTGTTTCTCTCTCCATTCGTCACAGTTTTTGGGTTCCTGCTTCCTTGGTTCTCCCTTCCTTTTTCAAGCCATACTCATCTCCTTTGAAACCCAGTCGCTGTGAACTTTACAATGATCCCACCTGCTACCAATTTGATTTGAAAATATGCACATGTTAAAGACATTCCTAGAAAGTTTTTAAATTTTAAGTGTAATAAAAAAAAAAAAGATACCAAGGGTCTTAAGAAGTAGAAATCTAAGGATGGTCTCAAGTTTTGTTTATGTTCTCAAGGATTTATGTATTGGTATTAAACTTGTCCTCATACTGGGGCCTACACCCTCAATTTACACACTAAAATTAAAGGGTGTTAGGTGTTTAGCTACAATATACCAAAAGACCAGAGTTTATATTTAGCTAAAGCACTGAGTTAGTTCTTCCCTTGGTGGTGAAGTCAAAATGGGATCACTAGGAAGAAGGTTAATACTAGGTGATAAAATCCTAGTTGGTTTCCTTATGTTATATGTTTTAATGAGTTTGTTGTGATCGTGATTTGGTCTCTATGTGATAAAACTAAAAACTATGATAAATTCATCACCTATATTATTCTATATGAGTAAACTAAGAAAGAAAAATGGATGCAGATTCTTTAACCTTTTAAAAAGGAAAAATGGATGTAGATTCTTTAACCTTTTAAAAAGGAAAAATGTAATTTTAGATTTTATTTGCATGAATTCAACAAATAAAAGAAAGGGAGAGAAAGATAAATAAATTTATAAATGAACTTTTAATAAGGAAAAGTGAGACCTTAAGGGTCCCACTAGATGTGCCAAAATATTCAAGTAGTTTTTATTTTCTTTTAAATTAAATATTACTCACTAAAAACTAAAATAAAAATAGGGTTTATGGGTAATACCTATGTATCAGAAGACATTGTGCACTAATTTAAATATAGTGATAGTGAGAACTCCTTTTTGGTTAGGAAGGCTAACTTACACACATGTAAATACTTGACAAAAATATATTAATAAAAGAGATAGGTGGATTGCCTAATCTAAGATCAATTCTAAGAAGTAGTACATGTACTTAGAAGGATTTCAGTCCACTCTTTATGTAATTAAGTGAATAAAAATCATATGAAATTATAATAGATTAATGATAAGATAATAATGTTGATTAAGATCCAGTCCTAAAATAAGTTATCAATGTAAATGAAATAATCCTCCCAATAAGTGGAAGCAAAATCTACATCATCTTGTATAACAAATAATTATTCTTCAGTGGCTTCATGAGATAGTGAATAAATGATTACGTATAGGGATAGCTCAAAGGCTATGTCACTCTAATCCTAAAAAAAGGTTAGGAAACTATGGGGAGATCAATGATACATGTTATGTCATGAACTAAACTAGGTAGAGTCATCTATACGAAAAAGGACACGTTCAAACACTAGTAATAAGTAAAGGATTACAAATAAATATTGAGGATTAAGGTCTCAAAGTTTAGGCATTAAACATATTAGATCGATGTCGATCAATAGAATCAGTACTGATTTAGAATGAATTGGTGTTAATTCTCTCTATTGATTATTTGAGTAAAATAGAGAATTAGATGAGATAGAATTGCTAATAAAGGTTGATAAATTAACATAGAGGAGTGTTAATGATATTTTAATGATTAAACAAATTGACAACAAAATAATAGTTTATATAGAATGATAAAATGAAACACAATAACTTATCTTTGATTTATTTAGGAGCAAAATGAAAATTTTCCATAAACTGAGGTAATTTCTCAAGTTTCATAGGGAATATGAATTGAATGAAATGAAAATCTAGTAGGGTGTCACTAGGAATGCCATAAAATCTCTAGGAATTCTAAAAGTAATATGAGGATTTAAGTTTTTTGGGTATCGAATGTAAAGGCAAATTGAGTATTTATGGATCAATGCCGATCCAAAGAATTGATGTTGATCATGGGTGAATCATCATTGATTCACCCAAAATGGTGCCTTTGTTTCAACCACCTATAAGAATAGCTTGGATATGAGTGGAGTTATTAGTAATGACTTAAGATGAGGGTAAAGTGGTTAGGGGATATATTCCTAGTTTATAAATGGATTAAGGAGGTTGGAAGGGGTAAAAAGGTAAATGTAAAGGCTGTTTACCAAGCTAGTAAATAGCAAATAAACTAAACCTTAGGATAGGGTTTATTTAGGATATTTAAATAAATAGGACCTATGATATGTAATTAATCATCCCTATGGTATAAAATTATAATGTTTATGTATACCCATATGTTGGATGCCTATTTTTAGAATTCCCTTAAAGAGTGAGAAATAATGAAGCAAATACAAAGGAGGATCTTATGGTTGGGTAATAAGGAATCTAATTGGTTACCTTTGGTCACCTAGAATAGAGTGTACAAACCATAATTATAGGGTGGTCTAGGTATGTGGAGGATTAAAAGCATGAATAAGGCCCTCATTTCTAAATAGGGATGGAATATTATGAAGGAAGAGTCCATCTGGACTCATCCTATAAGGGCCAAATATATTAGTAAGATTGAATAATATAACCTCTTGATGGAAGATGTCCAAAACCAAGGTTATTTATTCTATAAATGGGTTGATAAATGTAGAGTTTTACTTTGTAAAAAGGAGTAAATATATTGTTGTCTAGGGTAGAAAGGTAAATTTATGGGATGATCCATGTTTTTTTCAACTTTACCCTTAGGTTTTATAGATTATTTGAGGGTTGTCAATGGACATTTCATTTCCTCCATTGGTGATAAAGCCTACACATATTGGGACCTTACTGATAATGGTCTAGACTTGAAAGAGCTTGAGTGGAATGATGTTTTAAGTATTTCCATACATGATCTAGAAAACCTCAATAAGAAGCTTAAAGAATTTTGCATCTGCATTCATCCTAAGGAAGACATGATAATTTGGTGCAAAGAAGAATCTAGTGATTAATTAATTAAATTATGTTACAACATTGACTTGGATATTAGGGGGGATGGGACCTAGTGGATCAAACATTTGGAGAAAATATTAAACCTAAAGTTAGCATATTTTTATGGTTCACTAGCCAAAATAAAATCCTAACAATTGATAACCTCAAGAGATAAGGGATAATAATCCATAATATATGTTACCCTTGAAAAAAATGATAAGAAAAAATCAATCATATGTTCCTAAATTGTTGTTTTGGGTCCAACCTTTCTAATGTTTTTTTGGATAAATTTAATTTGGCATATGTCTACCCCAACTCATTTAAGGATCTTATTATGTAAAAAAATCCTCCTTGGAAAATTCTTATTCTATAATTATTTTAGAGGCTCACATTTCACCAAATTTTTTGAGGTATGTGGAATGAAAGAAATGAATAAATATTCATAAATAAAAGTGGTAATCTAATTTTAGTGAAACACTCAATCCAAGGTGACATCAAGGAAAATTGGTTAGCTTTTTCAAAAAATACAAGGTGGTATAAGGGAAGGTTATAAAATTCATACTCTCTCTAAGGAACCTTGAAATTCATATTTATCAATATTTCCTTAATATCAAGAAGTACATGAGCATTGTTAAGTGGAATAAACCCCCATAGGGTTAGTGCAAGCTTAATTTTGATGGAGCTACCAAGGGGAACCTGGGACCCACTAAGAGGAGGGGTATCCACAAGAAGAACATGGTGGTCTATGTGAGGTGTTAAAATTCAAGTTTCTAAGGAAAGTATAGTGGGTGTCATAGGTATGTCTCCTAACAACATCTATTATAACATTTAATTTTAAGTGGGATTAATTAACCCTTATCCTTGCTTATTAATTAAATAAATATTAATATATTATTTATTATAAAGTTATTATTATTTAATTATTACCAAATTTAAATTAAATTTTCTTATCGATATGGATTGACACATTATTTTTACAATGGTCACCTCCCTTAGTTTTTCATTATAAATAGGGGTTTACCCCTATTGTGAAATCAACCTATGACTATGAATTTATCTAAGGATTTTATTAAATCTTATCTAAGAAAAAGTGAGAGGTTGAAAACTTGTATTGGGTACAAGTTGAGTTTCTCAATTATTTAAATAATCATCATTGGTGGGGTTTTTTTACCTCTTTGATTTTTTCCCATAGTAAATTATTGTGTTGGGTACATTGATATTGTATTTATTTAAATATAAATAATTGATATTTTTATTTATTCAAAAAAAAAAAAAATTTAAAGCCTAGTATGACCCTTTCACCTGAAGAAATCTAAAAAAAATATTTCCAAGGTTCCTGAGACCAATTATTTGCCTTTAATGCTTTGATATCCAATCACATTGCCAAAAAAAAACTTTGTATAAATTGAGAAGCTTTCATTTAGACCTTGGAAATTTTATTGAGTAACTTTAATGCACTTGGATAGCCTAAATTCCTAAGGAAATTATAAAAAATGGCATGAAATTTCCATTCTAAGGGTTTTAACTTCTTAGTTTTGAGTATTGAAGGCTCCTTATAAATTTTCAAAGCCTAAGAAGGCCATTCCAAGCCTTTGTGATTTTTAATGAGCCTCTTGAAATGTCATTGTATACCCTAGAGTAGGAAATCTTCACATACAAATTAAATTTTGAAGCTTTTTTTGGCTTCTTTATACAAAAAGCAAGTGATCGATAAAGTTTCACTTCATTCTAGATCTTGTACAATCTACTGTGAGAATTTATTCACCTAAAAGAGCATCATTGTGAAGCTACATGTATGTTTTAAATTCATATAGTTTTGTAAAAGTATTTTAATAATAAATTATTTATTAAATTATTTTTTCTATACCCTGGGTCCCACCTTAGAAAACAAAGACTTACCAAGAAGTTAAAAACTTTTTTTATTTTTTTCAGCTGTGTTATTTAAATGCATATATATATATATATATATATATATATATATAATTTAAAAAAAATAAATAATAAAAGGTTTAAATATAGATTAGTGCATATAAAATATCAAGTAAGTTCTTATATGGGTAGGTGGTAGTATTTTTGCTAAAATATTTTAGTTTGGGAGGTTTAGTGTTCAAAACCCAAAAAACATTTTTTTTTTTTAATTTGGTCAAATTTAGTTTAATTTGAACTCTATTTTTGGTTTGCATGCCAACTACTCATGCATTCAAAACCCTAGTTGACATGTTGACCTTGTTTTGACATTTAACCCATTGAATAGTTTTTTTAAACATAGACATGTAACCTGTTGATCCCTAGGTATGGTCACCTTCTAGACACATCTACATGGTTCATGGTCCATTTTATGTTTTTAAACCTTTTATTATTAATTTTACAATTTTTTTAATAATAGTGTTTAGGTGGTTTCTTTGAGTGTGTCACTTTCGACACCTAGTTTAATGTAATTTCATTTATTTCATTATTTTTCATCTAATTAGATATTTGATTCAATGTGCACTTGTGATTTAAATTATTTTACAAAAATAGTATAAAAAATCATTAATTTTTTTATGTTGTTCTTACATTATTATATCTTTATAACACTTTCAACACCTTATTTTTTAATAATATTTTAAAAATTTATTAATTTATTTAACATTAATTTGAAAAATATTGTATGTTTTTAATTAAATTTGTTTTACTATCAAATAAAGTTAGAATTTCACACTAAAAAGGGTTCATTTTAAGCATTTGGTTACTATATTGTTTAAATAGAAATTATGGCTTCACCTCATTTTTCCATAGATAAATCCTAAATGCTTAAAATAAATAAATATAATATGTGGAAAATTCATATTAAAGATAAATTTATAGCCCAAAAATTGTGTAATATTATCATTGGGACTGAAAATCCCTTTCCGGATGACACGAGACCCTTGATATTACCAATGTATTTCACCCAAAATTGCAAGAAACTATGCCCATTATCTTACAGAGTGTTAATGATGAATTCCTTCTCCACATTGATAATCATGTGTCTCCTAGAGATGATTGGAAATTAATTGAATCCATGCATGCTGGCACTCATCTCTCCAAAATCATTAAGTTAATCCTTTAATTTCTAACTACACCTATGAAAGGTGATGAAAAGGTTGTGAATTTTATTACTAAAATTAGAAACATTAAATCTTAGTTAGATGGTTGCATTTATAATTTAATTCAAGATTAACTAATTTATTTTATAATTTAATTAAATATTCATGAAAAATTTATATATTTCATTTTAATTTTAAATTCTTCATATCAAATTAATCAAGATATCCCTAACCTTACCATCTCGTCTTCTCTCTTGATTGAAGAAAAGCAAGTTATGACCAATTTTGATTCTAAAGAGAATGTCACTCAGACACTTCTCACCTTAAATACTATTTATGATAACAATAAGAACTATAAATCTAACCCTAATAATGTTTTTGGCTCAAATATGAATAATAAATCTAGTAATAAAAATTATAAACCAAAATTTAAATTAGATGATAAATAAAATAAAATAAATAGATATTATGATTATTTTCAATTCATATGAGTTAGAATTGAAGTAAATTATATGCATAACATCATGATTTATTTGACAAGAAGATCATGCTTAGTTGTTACATTTGGTGAGAAGTTATTGTTCAATGATTTTGGATATTTTGTGTTTCAATGATTAAGATGATTTCATTTTATTAGTGAGAAAACTCCATGCTAATATGTTTAGATACTCTCATTTGATTGTTTTATCATATGATTGTTTATGCTAACATTTGTATACACTTCATTTGATAATAAGATATGCTATGAAATATAAAGTGTAAATGTATTTTTTATTATTAACTCTTTATAATTCACTTTATTAATCATTATATTCATACATTTATAAAATTATTTATTATAAACTCATGTCTGCTTGATTGGATGATTGCATATCATGATAAAATTTTCCATATTTTATGTATTATAGGTTATACTTCAATCTTAATCTTGTAAAGTTTTGATAAGACTCAAATTATAAACTAAGTTATTTATAGTAAGATATCTAATTTTTCTTAAATTAGTATTGTATTATTAGTAAATTATAGTATGTGAATCACATGACAATTGGGGACACTTATATTTTCAATATCAAAGACATCCAATAATGAACTGTATATAATAATTTGTGTTTTTTCACTAACTTTGTAATTAAAGTAGTGAACTTGAAATATGATTTAATTGTTTTAAATGTGTTTTAACGTAGAAAAAATATGTCATAGTTTTATGTATTTAGTTATTGTGATGATAACCATACTATGTTATCATGTATCTATTTTTGAATATGTGTTTAAGTTTTTTGTATGTGCACAATACCAATAATTTAAGCATATTTAAGTTTATGTGCATTTTATTCAAGAGAAAGTCCTCAATAGTGATATTGATTTGAAATTCTATTGTATGAATGAATAAGTGGTAGATATATTCACAAAATAACTTAGTGGTACCAAGTTTATTCAATTTTGTGTAATGTTTGGCCTCTAAGAGTTTCCATTGAGAGGGATTGTAAATGATAGTTCCACTTCCTAATTTCCATGGGTTTATTCTTCTTCTTTATACTCCTTAATTTTAAATCATTGTAAAATTCATGTGAATGTTATGTTACCATAGACATTGTGTGGAAGTTATAATTTTGTACCCAATATAGAAAATCATACTTTGTAATGGAGGTACTTATGTTATAAAAGGCTCCAAATATGCTTAGATGATTATTCAAGAGAAACTAAGAGATGTAGTATCATTATCATGCTATCTTAAACTTTGTTTCAAGTAGTTTATAAATTATAATTCCTTTTGTTTCAAAAGGTGATGTTTTGATTGATGAAGGTTTTTAAATCCTTCAAGTGTGTACATAGAATAATTAATTTTAAGGTGAATATGATATTTATCCCTTCTTACAATTAAGGGTGAGTGTTATAAATTTTCATTATAAGTGGGATAAATTGACCCTTAGCCTTGGTTAATAATTAGATAAATAGTAATATATGATTTATTAACACAAGGTGGAAATGTTGCAGAAATAAATAATAAATTTATAATTTTTTTAATTACTACTAAATATAAATTAAATTTTATTATTGGGATGGATGGACCTATTATTTTTACAATGGTCATCTCCCTTGATTTTTCATTATAAGTAGGGTTTTACTTGTATTTTGAAACCAATTTGTGAATATGAAATTATTGATCATATTCAATTTGAGGATTTTGTGAAATCTTATATGGGTAGAAGTGAGAGGTTGAAGAATTGTATTGGTTACAGAGTTGATTTTCTTAATTATTTTAATAAACATCATTGATGGGTTTTTTAACCTCTTTGAGGTTTTTCCATGGTAAATTCTTATGTTGTGTACATTGATTTATGTTCATTTATTCCACTATGCTTTGCTATCAATTACTTTTATAGATCCTATACAATGGTTTATCTATTTTATCAAAATCAAGTCCTCTAAGGATAAATGTCATAAGATGGAATTAATTAAAACCTTATAAAAGGATGATGCCTTAACAAATAAAGTGAAGAAGGTTTTTCTAGGATAAAGTCTCCTTTACCCATTACCAAGTGTTTACCTATAAATCATGATGTACCTAACATTATAAGGAAAAAATGGTGATGTATTCTCACCATTTTTATTACTTAATCCTTTTATAAACAATTTCATTCATATATTGTTATTTTTCCTGTTAAGATCTCTAGAGTCTAGGGTGGTAGCCTACCAAGATGACACCTTAGATGCCATCATTCCCAGGTTATCATTATGTTGTTTGTTAAGGGGGACACACCTTTGATTAAAAAATAGGTAGAACTTGTGTATGAGGAGGTTCCCTTAGAATTAGATAAGAGGGCTCAACCAACTCTTAAGATATTTAAAATATGGATTTTAAAGATTCAAAGTAAATGTTAGCTCAAATTTTAGGTAACAAGAAGAATAAAGACTCAATTAGGGGAAAAAGGAATGATATTGTGTTTGAAAATGAGGAGGAACCTACCCTATTATAATATAAATATCTTTTTAACCTTTGTAGTGTGGCCATATTATTGACTAGGGATGATGGTGAGCCCAAGAACCTGAATGCTACTCAAAAACATACTGATAGGAAAGGGGAAGTATAAGAGCCCAAACATAAAAGGGAGTAAGGGGATAACTAGAAAATAAAATATAAACTAAAGGTTCTCGATGGGAGACTAATAATCTAGGTGAAGGAATTGAGATAAATTAAAAAATACATTAAATCCATCAGGTAAGTCATCCTTGTCAGAGTTAGTGTGGGAAGCATGGGAAGAGAAGTCTAGAAAAAGCCATTTATTATGCTCAATACTGAATTGGAAAGGAATATCATATACGATCATAAATTTTACAATCAATAAGAGGAATCTTAGGCCAAGTTAAAGGGGGGTAGAAGAGAAACAAGGATAAGAAGGTAGATTCTAAGTTGGGTTTTAATAAATAGTTGTAGGAGTATACCATGGAGGGTCCCTATAATCAAATAAGGTGAAACATGAAGAATAAGAAGGGTGGAAAAAATGAGGAATTGGAAAGAACTCCAAGAACTAAGAAGAATAAAGGAAAATGATCTTAAGCTGATGATTAGTGGCTTTCTATTATATGGTTTTTTGTTATATTAGGTTTTCTACTAGTTCTTGTTAGTTTCATGGTGGGTTATGTGTGGGTTTCAAGTGGGGTTTTTATTGGTTCCTACAAGATGTTGTTTCAAGTTGGATCTTTAGGTGTGGTTTTTATCTATTCTAGATCAATATGTAAATGAAATGGGACCCTTTAAATACCATTTATTTACCTATATCTAAAACATAATAATGATTCCATTCTTTGTGGTGATTTTTGTCCTTGTAATTTTACATATAGTCCTCTTAGCATTCCTATATTTGAAACTAATAAAAAAATAGGTCATTAAATGATCCCCTTCATAATTTTGTTTCCAAATAGTTATATAGTTACTATGATGCATGAAATAGATGAATTATGAAGATAATTTCATGTTTTATCTCTTGAATCTATTGCATCTAATTATAGGTATGATTCTAATGTTATATATAGCCATCCTATAGTTGTTAATGTTAGTAATTATACTTTTCCACTTGGTTTCTTCTTACATAAGTTTTAATTATTTGATTTATATGGAGATACATATGTACACCTTAATAAATTTTGTTCTTCTCTTAGAAAGTATGATCATAATGATAGATTATTTCCTTAAAAAATTCTTATAATTTTAACTAGACGTGATTTGGATTAGTTTGAGACTCTACCCAGTGTTTTTGTACATCCTTGAATCCTTATATTTTAAGATGCTTTCCTATCAAGATTTATTACTAATAAAGGCCCATATTATAAATTTTAGCATATTCAATACATCCATCAAGGAAAACATGAGCATATTTGTGATTATATTCTTATATTAAAGGGTAACATGCATTATTTAGTGTATAAAAAAATGGATATATAGAATAATAAAAAAATTAATGGAAGTATCTTTGTTAGGACACCTTTGTCATAAATATTATATTTTTTATTATATATTATTAATAAAATATAAAACACATATGCCTTTTAATTCATCCCATTTTATATTTTTAATTATTTCACATGTATGGGAGGTATTATTTATCTTGAGTAGAATAGCTTAAATAGAGGACTTATATAAGAGGAAAGGACATCTATTGAATATTTTGTATTGATATGTGCTTAAATTAGGTTACCCCATTAGAGAGGAACATGATACCTTATGTGAAATTATATAATTTTTAATACAATATTTTTATTCTCTTTCCATTCAAGTTTATATTGGTTATATTTATGTTGTTATATTCACTTGTTTCTAAGCAAGTTCATAAAATATCATATCAAAGATCTTTCTAAACCCATTTTTACACTAAAACTTCTAGTGCTTTAGGGTTATATAATTATGTCCCATATATGATATCACCTCACCCAATTGGGATATTGGTGATTAGAAAGTAGTAATAGGGTGGTGGCACTAAATTTCTTCCTAATTTTTTTCTCTTCTCTCCTCTTTCCTTAGGTTATAAACTATGTTATAATAGTTTTAAAACTAACACAGAGTTATTTTTTTGGGATAAGTAGATGCTAATTTTACATGATTCCATGGAGAGATAGGTTAGGATGTAATACATAAGCCATTAGATAATATTTTATATGTTCTTTAACTTCCACATACCTTCAGATATATAGGAGGATATCATAGTTTGTTTTCATAACCTAGCCATAGGAAGCATTTACCTATTTATCTATATGATGAAAAAGTAAGAGGTTAGCCTTGGGAAGTTTCTAGAACTATACCTTAGTGGAAATATAGTTGGATATGGAATGGTTATTCACCATAAGTTATCATTATAAAATATTGAACCAATATTAATTTATGAATGACATTAGTATATTTTCAAGATCTTAGACCAAACACACCCTATAATATCATTGTAATTCTAGAATATATACATACATAGATTTAATTATGATTTATTTAAAACCATAGTAATAGATAATATCATAATTTATAATTAATATAATTATAATAAATATAGCCTTTACAAAGGGTTAACATGTTTTATAATGGTTACCTAAATAAGTTGTAGTATCTAGAAGTGTCATAATGTTTTAGAATGGTTACTCTAACTCTCTCTCTCTCTCTCTCTCTCTCTCTCTCTCTCTCTCTCTCTCTCTCTCTCTCTCTCTCTCTCTCTCTCTCTCTCTCTCTCTCTCTCTCTCTCTCTCTCTCTCTCTCTCTCACACACACACACACACACACACACACACACACACACACACACACACACACACACACACACATCACCTATGTTGTTATATTCACTTATTTATAAGCAAGCTTATAACATATCATACCAAAGCTCTTTCTAAGTCCATTTTTACACAAAAACTTCTATTGGTTTAGGTTTATATAATTATTTCCCTTATATGATATCACCTCGCCCAATTGGGATATTGGTGATTAGAAACTAGTAATAGGGTGGTGGTACTAAATTTATTCCTAATTTTTTTCTCTTATCTCCTCTTTCATTAGGCTATATACTATGTTATAATAGTTTTAAAACTAATAGAGAGCTGATGTTTTGGGCTAAGTAGATGTTAATTTTCCATGATTCCATGGAGATATGGGTTATGACCCAATACATAAGCCAATAGATAATATTTTATATGTGTGTGTGTGTGTGTGTGTGTGTACATACATACATACATACATGCATGAATACATACATACATACACACACACACACACACACACACACACACACACACACACACACACACACACACACACACACACACACACACACACACACACACACACACACACACACACACACACACACACACACACACACACACACACACACACACATACAAACATACATACATACATACATACATATATATATATATATACATATATATATATATATACATATATACAATATATATATATATATACATATATATATATATACATATATATATATATACATATATATATATATATATACATATATATATATATATATACATATATATATATATATATACATACATATATATATATATATATATATATATATATATATATATATATATACATATGTATGTATGTGTGTGTGTCTAATTTATTTTACCCATAGGGAAAATACATTGTTTTAATGTTCTCATTAAGATAATCATTTTACATAGATTTGATTATGATTTATTTTAAACCATAGTAACAGAGAATATCATATTTTATAATTAACAGAATTTTAATAACTATAACCTTCAAAAAGGGTTAACATGTTTTATAATGGTTACCTAAATAAGTTGCAGTACTTAGAAGTGTCATAATGTTTCAGAAGGGTTACCTAAACTTGTGTGTGTGTTAAATTTTATTTTCAGTCATAGGGAAAATACACTATTTTGATGTTCTCATCAAGATAATAATTTTAATGGGTATTTCAAAAATTTGGAAAAAATATCTCATACAAAATAATTTTTCACCTATATTTGTGAATTTTTTTCTCTTTTGAAAATTATACCATTATGATAACCTCATTGAGTTGATAATTTTAACATAAAAATATAGTCATCATTTTATGAGATTTCTAAACCCCTATAATCAATATTTCTCACCCATGAAATAAATCAAGCCATGACACAAAAGAATGAGGAAATCTGAGTTGATATATAATATCAGCTTGATACCCAACTCATAAAGTTGAATGAGTGACTACATGGCATTAATGCAAAAAAATAAAATGTCTAATTTGGGTCCATGCAGTGGGGTTTGGGATAGAAATATACATTGATAATGTCATTTATTAAGTATGTTTGAAAACATACTTAATAAATAACATTATGAAGGTATATTTATATCCCAAACCCCACTACATGGACCCAAATTGGGCATTCCAAAATTTGATGGTACATAACCAACTAGTTGGATTTATCACATCAAACAATAATTCAATTTGTAAAATACATTGGTGGTAGACAAAGTAAAACATACTTAATAAATAACATTATGAATGTATATTTCTATCCCAAACCCCATTACATGGACCCAAATTAGAGATTCCAAAATTTGATGGTACATAACCAACTAGTTGGATTTATCACATCGAACAATAATTCATTTTGTAAAATACATTGGTGGTAGACAAGGTACCTATTGCATCATTTGAATTAGATAATAAATATACTTAATGGTACTAATGGTATCATAAATATCATTTAGAAGCCACTTTGGGTAATTTTTTCAAAATCTTATTGGTTTGATTTAGTCTTCGTGCTTATGATGATTTCAAGATAGTCCTAACCAAACTAAGACAAATTAAATGGTTCACAAGTATCAAAATAAATTTTATTTTTTTCCAACCAAACTAAAGGGTTAAATGATTTATTTTCCAAGAGTTGTTTCATCACTGGGATATAATATATAATTCATGGGTAGGTTAAAATATTTAAACTAGAGAAAATGATGGAAGCATTAGGATTGTCTAAGATTTTGGAAGACAATATTACATCCCAATGTTTATCTTCAAACTTTTATTTTTTCAAAACATATAGAATACCATTGCCAATCACAAAATCTATTCAAAAATTCACCCCCATTAAATGCATTACATAGGTAGAAACATACACTCATTTGAAAAAGGCTATGTTACAACTATAATGAAAAATGGTCTAGATGACACAAGTGCATTGAATAGAAGATGTTTTTTACTAGATGTGAAATCCCACCATATGATAAAGAATGGTAAGATGTTCAATATTACCATGATTAATAACTTGAATTTAAATAATGTAGCACCATAGGGTCACACCCTAAAAGTTCATTGCAAGCCTTAGTAGGTGTAACCACTCCTTAGGCTATGATAGTAAGGGGGTATTTTAATAACACCCCCTCACTATTATCATCGACTATGGTGATACACATAACTTCATTAATCTTAGGCTAGAAAAACATGTTGATTTCAAATTTTTATCCTTTTTCAAGTTTTGAAGTCAATATTTCCAATGTTGGAACCTTACTTTGTAAGGGAAAATGTTTCATAGTCTTAATTCAATGAGGGTTTATAATTTGAAGTTAGACATGTTTGTTCTATCTCTAGGAGTTTGCAACATAGTTTTAGGAGCATTATGGATTAAGAAACTATGTCCTCTCCTATGAGAATTTTTAGATATATAGATAATATTCATTGATAAGGACTAGGAACACAAATTAAGAGGAATCATACTAGTCTCTACTAGTATCATTAGATCTAACTACATGGAAAAGTTTCTAAAAAAGAAAATTTGTGGGATTGTTAACTAGCTTTATGACATAGAGTTCAATTAATCCAATCATTCCAACCACCGACTAGGATTATAGGATATTTTTTCAAAGCATGAAATTTTTTTTGAATAACCTAAAAGGTTACCCCAATAATGTCTTGATGATCATGTAATTTAAATGATTCAATGAATTGTACCTCTAAATATTTACCCGTGTAAGTACCCATTTATATAAAATAGTGAAATATAAAAAATGGTGAATGAATTGTTGTATGTTGGAGTCATCAAGCTCAACATTAGTCCTTAATCTTCTTGTATATTATTTTTATGGAAAAATATGGGTCTTAGTTCTTTTATATTCACTTTCATGATCTCAAAAATCTCACTATCAAAGACAAGTTTCCCATTTAGGTTATTGATAAGATCTTGGATGAATTGCATGGAGTTGATTCTTATCAAAGATTGAATTTAAATTAGGCTATCACCATATATGCATCAAGGAAGATGATTTTCTCAAGATAACCCTTCAAACTCATGAAGTCCATTATGAGTTTCTTGTCATGCCATTTAAGCTCACCAATGCTTCATCAACCTTTAAAGCCTTAATGAACAAGATCTTTCAGTCATTTCTATGAAAATTCAAACTAGTATTTTTTAATGACATTCTTATCTATAACTTTACATGAGATGGAAATTTGATACATTTGGACCAGACCTTCTAACTCCTTATTGATAACCAATTATGTACTAAATGGTTCAAGTTTGATTTTGGCAAAAATTAAATTGAGTATCTTGGACACATCATCTCTAAATAAGGCATAAAGGTGGATCTTAAAAATATGAGGCCATGAAAATCTGGTCAAAACCTAAATAACTAAAGAATCTTCATAGGTTTTTGGGCCTTACTAGGTATTATAGAAATTTTACATAGGATTATGGAATTTTTTTAAACTTCATTAATGGACATGATAAAAAAATATGCCTTTCAGTGGTTTGAACTAGTATAAAAATATTTTGAATCTCTCATGCATGCAATGTGCACTACATCTATTCTATCTATGCCCAAATTCTCCAAACCATTTTTCATGCAAAGTGATGTATCTAAAATTGGAATTGGAGTTGTCATAATGTATGAGGGTTGACACCTTGCATTCACAAATAAATAAATTATAGGAATAAATTTTATCATTCTATGGATGAGAAAGAGATGCTAGTTATACTTCATACCCTCAACAAGTGGCACACATACATTAGAGATGAATTTGTGAATATAAATGATTACCATATCCTCAATTATTTTTTGGAGTCAATAATATATTAACTTGAGAAATATAATTTTGTAACCAAATTAATGGGCTATGATAATGATATTATTTATAATAATGGTAAAGATAATGCTATCACATATGATTTGACTTGTAAGTATGAAGAACATGCAACCTTTTGAACAATATTTCCCAATACAAAAATAGGTACATAAAGCAAAATGAGAATGGTCCCATGACACCCATATTCAAAAGCTCATACTTATTGACCAATTAATTTTTGGATGGTCACTATTTAAGGCACACAAGACATTTGGTAATTGAACCAAAATCAATATTGAGAAAAATAATTTTATTCAAGCTACATTCATTTCCATTAATTGACCAATCAAGTTTTTTAAAACATATGAAAGGATTTATCACATTATTTTGGGAAGGAATTAAATAGGAAATCAAATAGTTTATGGTATAATGTGAAACATATCAATGAAAAAGGGGAGAATATCACCACCCTAGGTATGCTCCAACCCTTTCCTATCCCTATTAGGTATGGTTAGATATTTCCATGGAATTTTTTGAAGAGATTACTCAAGTCAAGTGATAAATCAATGATTTTTATAGTGATGGATAAACTCTTTATGTATGCCAAATTTTACATCCTCAATCATCATTTTACTATCTCCACTATTGCTCAAGCCTTTCTCAATTAGATCAACTACCTCCAAGATCTTCCTAATTTAGTTGTGTGATCATGATTCCATTTTTACCAGTCAATTTTGGAAACAAAATTACACTATTATGGAACCCAAATTAAAATGATTTCTACCTACCATCTACAAATTGATAGTTAAACAAAAAAAATTAACAAATGTTTGGATACCTATTTAATTTGTTTTACCTTTGATCAATATAATCATTGGGAAAAAATGGTTACCACTTGTTGAATGATGGTACAACTATACATACCATAGTACTACCCATATGAATCTATATGAATCCATTCATATTATACACCACCTTCTTTGTAGACATACCTCTTAGGTAGATATAAGGTACATGAAATTGATACCACACTCAAAAAATGCACAATTATCCTTCAAACTCGAAAAAATAACCATAGTTTGGCATATAAATGCATTAAGAAATAAGGTCAACACTAATCATAACAATATTCCATTATTGGTGACATTACTTTTCTTAGCGTCCAACCTTATAATCAATTCTCTTCAAAGTTGAATTATCATTATAAACTTACACCAAAGTCTTATAGTCCTTATAAAGTGTTTTTCAAGATAAGTTTCATAACATATAAGTTGGATCTTCCCTCATCTTCAAACATACATAGAGTTTTCCATGTATTAATTTTGAATAAGGTAATTGGTCAGAATGTTCAAACATAAAATGACACTATTAAATCTTGAAAGTGGAGGATATATCATCTTAAAACTTGTAACCATCTTTGATAGGTGTTCCTTCTAGCCCCATAGTTTTACTATCACTAATATTTTGGTATAGTGGCATGGAATGAAACCATAAGACATGACATAGGAACCCCTACTCTAATTATAACAATAATTTTCTATCTCAAGATTTGAGGACATAATTTTTTTTAATTAAAGGGCATGTTATGAACATTTTTCCTAACTATTCTAGTTTTTATTAGGTATTATTAATAAAATCTTCAATGTATATGCCTTGTAAGTAATCCCATTTACTATTTATAATTATCCCACATGTATGGGAGGTAGTATTTATCTTGAGTATAATGGATTAAATAAAGGGCTTGTGTATGAAGAAATGACATTTATTTAATATTTTGTATTGAATTGTGCTTAAATGAGGTTTACCCCTTAAAGATGCTTACAATACTTTGTAGTGAGATTTTGTCATTTTCAAAACTATATTGTTTTTCTCTTTCCACTCAAGTACATATTTTCTTTAGTTTGGTTGTTATATTAAGATGTATATAATAATTTACATAGCAATATTACCTTATCTCAAGGCTAAGGTGATTTTCCATGCTTAAAAATATTTCAATCAATCTTATTATGAGGTAATGGTACTTGAGGATGAAATTTTACAATCACATGTACCTAGCTATGAGACTCATTCTTCACATTGTTTCACTAATGAACACTATTCAATTATCATAATATCCATGTTCCAATAAATAAAAAATCTAAAGCACTAGTTGATAATATAGTGACACTTAAAATAAGTCATATGCCTTAATTTATTGGATCATGACAATTTCAAAAACATAAGGATAATCAAAATGAAATATAAAAAATGATACTTAATAATATCATGATTACCTTGCCTTATATTAGGAACTGTGATATGAATAACTTCCACATTTATTTGATTCAAAGTCATTTTATGATTACCATAAAATTATGGTCATACAACATATAGGAACTTTACTTTGAAAGATAAAATACCAAATACTATAGAAAATGTTGACACTAAACCTAGAATACCTACTAAGAAAAAAATTTCAGGTCCTTTTTCCAATGTAAAATGACCTACAGATCATGATGTTTCACCTATGTCCCGTAAGGATACTACATTGTGACGTTTATCTCAAATGAAACTTTTAGTCATTTGAGCTTTTATAGAAGGGAAAAAGACATGGAATCATGATTGATGACAAATATAAATTAAATATTTTCACTCTCAATTTAATTAAGACACATGAACATGATTCAATTTATTTAACTCAAGTATCAATGTTTATAATTTAATATGTAGCAAAGTCATTGAGTTATATTAAATTACATGTCATATTTTGTTCTCAAAATTATCATACATTAATTTTTGTGAGGCCTACCATAATGAAATAAAATTTTATAAATTATAATTCCATGGTTACACAAAATTAAATCAACCATTTATAATACACATGAAAAAATTGAAATAGAATATTAATGTGAAAAAATTACAATAAAATGATATGAAACATATTTAAAGAAAAATTTAAAACATCTAAAAATGGATCTTAGTAAATATAAAAAATAACACATTTGGGTATTATTATTATTTTTAAAATGGTATGATGGTGTTTTCCCAAACCATTTTAAAACCAAAGACTATATAAAACTAAAATATGACCTCCATGGTAAACCAAGAAACAATAAAAATAAAACATGAATATTTTCCATTGAAACCAAACCAAATGGTAGCATACTAGAAGAAGATATTATAGCACACACTATGAACAAATAAGATAATTGGATATCATGAGCCTATATATTAAGGGATATATATTCCTTTCATTCCTTATTTCTATGTTTTATATGATTATACAAGTTACAAATTTTATGAGTATTCAAATCCACCTCTGAGTTGTGGATCCTTATCCTCTTGATTGGCCTTCTTTGGAACATTCTCATCAACCACTCCTTTCCCTTATTAAATATATCCTAAAAAACTTGAGTATCACTAAAATGATTTTATATGGTGGATATACTAAGTTTAATCACCTTTTATAAATTCTCTTTGAGCTTTACCAATTCTTTGTCAACCTTTGTCAATCTAATTTTAGGGCCTTATATTCCTATTTTAAGCTATGAACCTTCATCCTCAAATATTGATTATCTATCTACAATGTATTCCATTAAAAAAAACCTCCTTTAATTAGGTTCTTTTTGAGGTCAACATACCTCCATTTTTGAAAAATAGGGACCCTTGTCTTAAATTATGCAACTTTGTACCTTAAATTTGAAAATTCATCTAATCAAAGTACCATTAGAGTGTTTTGCATATTATCTTTATTTTAAGATAATCCACACCTAATTTAATTGGAATATTTATTCATAATTTTGATTTAATATTTCCTAAAGTTTCTAACATTGAATCTTCATATTTCAGGTTACATCTCCAATGGAATCTATTAAGAATGGGTAATGCTTGGGTTTCATGATTTTTTTATATCAATTTGGAATTTTAATAGACTTTGGTATATCAAAGGTTAAATTAAATTCATGATTAAGCATCTTTAAAACCTTATTGAAATTACCCTAACTTAGGTCCTTTTAAATCAAATTCAAATTTGGTGGGAACAATTTACATGGGCAACATAGTAAGCAGCCAATGGCATTCAAGTTCTTAGATTGAGATCGACGGTTTGGGTTAATTCATATAAGGATGATAAAATGGTGTGAGATATAGGTATAATTTTCAAAATTAAAATTTCAAATTTTAAATATGAATAAGCAAAATTCCAAAAAAATTCCATAGGGATGCCATGATGCTGCAACACTAGAGCCACGTAGGTATAATATGCTAAGTTGAAGATTTTTTAGACCTAAGAAATATGAGGGTATAAGTAAGTAGTCTAATTTGGATATAATTCATGAAGCTCATAAAATTTTAAATATCTACCATCATTAAATCACTTAAAATCCTTTAATAAATCCTTGACAAGTACAAAAACCCTAATTCAACCCTATGTTCATTAGAATCAAACCAAGGAAGTTGAATTATCACTTGTGCAAGAATAATTCAATATATAATTGAATTTTAGATCACTAAAAATAAATATAGAGAATCCCACAACCATGTCACCCTAAAAAAGAGTTTTGAGGAAAGATGTGGGTCTCTATCTTACTTTAGATATAGAAAGGAGGGATTTCAAAGAAACACAATTTTATTCCATAACTCTAAATATAGGGGAAAACAATTGGTAGAGATCATTTTGGACCATTGAGAACTAACATCCCATCATAAGAGGAGAACATGTCTGCAAGGAGGCTCTACTATAATGATCAAGAGCATATTGCAATAGAATAAAATTTAAGAGAGACTACCATCTTATCAATCCAAGAAGACAAACTCAGTCTATATGAGGACACCATAAATTACTTATTAAATTCCTTAAAGTCAATCAAAATTAGGCAAGAAGTAGTAAATAAATGAAGCATAATAGATATAGGCTAAGTTGGACAATGACAAGGTTCAAGTTACCAAGTCAAGGATTCCATCAAGGTCTTTACTATAAATCAAATCCTTGAGTTTAGGACAATCAACCTAGCTCACCTAAATATTTTTATGACTATATAATTGATAAGGTCAAAGCCCTAAACAACTATTCAAGTAGATAGAGAACATTCGTAAAGACCCAAAATAATAGAAAGATAAGATTATACACATGTTGGCTAGAATGATCAAAGAACCCACCACACTTAGTCCTTTGGGTCTAATAATTGATGAGGAGTTCAAGCATATAACTACTCAATTCATGTTAAAAGGGAGGAATTAAGGACAAGAGAAAATAGATGCTAATAACAAGAAGATCATGGGCCTACTTTTATCATTAAAATAAAATATAAGAGATGTCAGGGGCATACAACAAGCTTTGGAAAAGACTGAGATGGATGTCAAGTGCCTAAAGGACCAATAAAAAAGAATGGTTTATGAAACCTATCGATAATTGATCTCTAGATGAATAATGGATAACATTATAAAATGAAGATCTTGTAGGGAAGGTAGAAGAATTCATAATCAAAAGGGTCCCAAAGTTAATTGGGTTAGGAATATTCTTTTATGACAAGTATTTTATGATTTTGAAATATAATATTATTTTGTAAAATCATGTGCAATTTGTAAAGTGCATTACTTATAGGTCAGTCTATTTATAAATTATCTAATTATAGAATGTTGTATAAGGACAACTATCCTTAACACTTGTGAAGTTATCATTGGATATGAGTGACATTCATACCTCATTGATCCTTCTATAAAATGGGTACTATCATTTTTTAAAAAATGGAGAGAGTTTTTTGAGCCAAAAACTATTTGTAACTTTTGAGCAAATTAATATAAACAAGGAATTTTATAAAGTTTGTCCATATTTACTTGTGTGATTTGTTATCATGGTTTCTCTCTCACTTGTCTGGTCTCATCTTCAAATTTGAATGGTTCTTATGAATTTTGAATATGTATATTTTAATGTAGAGTTGCTAATTTGGGCTAATGTTGGATTAGTTGAAAGTTCTTAGGTTTAATTCATCTTCTTTACTCTTCTTGTATCTGGGCTAATGCTATTTATTTGTGTGGGTTAAATTATTAAAGTAAATATTGTTCTTATTTGCATCATTTTATACATTCCTTAGATGTCTACTTGATGTGTGATATGATTTGAGCTTATGTTACTTCATGTTTAGATGAAATTTTAACTTTGTCATGGTGTTTGAAGCAAAGGTCAACAACACTTCTCTTGTCTACTCTACCCTTCCCTTTCATCCTTTTTATCAACTCACCTTATATTATCTTCATTGTGAATATTCATCTTATCTTAGCTTTAGACTTAGTTTTAAGCATGATTCAATTCAAATAGCATAGATCATCTCCAAAATCAAAGATTAACTATGAAGTAATGGTGGATCACAAACACCAACTAATACAAATTTTTGAAACAATCAACCTATTTTGGCTTTATTCCACCAAAGATAACATGATTATCCTAACTAGTAACTCATACAATTTATTATTTGAATCTAGAAATGAAAGTGTTTCTTAAAAACTATATGTTGACCTAGTGATACACATTTAGGTATCAACAAATCTGGTGCTAGAAGGAGGGAAAGTTAAATCTTTGAAAATTTATAACATATTTGCTAATTTTGGTGAATTTTAGTAAAAGGTTGATGAATTATTTGTATATTTATGTTTATTTTAGTATATTTGTGTAATGATCATTGATCTTAATGGTTTCAGACAAATCGTTGTGCTTATTTAGAAAAAGATAGATGTTCTTTTAAGTTTGAAATTTAATTATGGTAAAGATAGCTTAATATTTACAAATCCATGGTGTTTGAGGTTGGTAATAGCTATTTTATTCAAAGATTGATATATATCTATAAATTTGAGTTTATTTGAGCCTAAAATGTGTAAATATCATTCATATTTATGTGTTTGAACACATCTTTGAGCTAATTTAGTTAAATATTGATGTAATTTACAATTATTTATACATATTTGTATAAAATTTTCTTAATGTGCAAGTTTGATCATCATTCATTGTAAACATAAGACTTATACATTATATTTCAAACAAATTTCAAAGCTCTCAAGATATAATTCCCAAAGATATAGACTAGATCACATTCAAAAACAAGGGTTCCTCTTCTTTCATTAGAAGTTCATAGGAGATCTAGGTGCAATAAAGGTAAGCATATGCTTTCAAAATCTCAACCAACTTCACCAATTTAGGGTGCTCATGTGTTTAATTCCTATCAAGGTATGGCTTGGCTAGGTTGTTCTTCAATCGATGTGCTAGGTGTGGTACATGACCTTCCTCATAATCTTCAAAATTATTTGCCTAATTTTAGTCCTAATGGTTTTATAACTACTAAAGAACACATTAAATCCTTAAAATCTAATTTAAGAATTTTGAATGTTGTTCATGAAGATGAAGCATGCAAATTATTCCCTTTTAATTTCAAAGATGTTGTATATGAATGATTCCTTAACCTTCCTAAAAAATAAATTTATAGATGGAATGATTTAATAATTACTTCATTTATCAATTTGGTAAAATCATTAGTCCATGTGTCTAGTACCAACAATTTACTATAGTCAAAAGAGACTCAAATGAGCCCATAAGATCCTTCAATGTTAGATTTCAATTTTTTTTTAGTAGAGTCATATCCTTATCAACCTAATGAGGATTTAGACTTAGATATATATAAGGATGCCTTGGATCCCATGACTTATATTTTTCTTAAAAGATCTGCTCAGATAATTAATACATTAGCCCTAGCTTATGCCAAAGTTATGATCATTAATAATTAGATTCAACCCCAGGCCAAATGAAATACATTATTAATCACATTAATTAAAATTTTCCTATGTTTAATGTCATTCCAAATTCCAATAAAAATATGTCATCCTTAAATTAGCTCCCAATTCTTAACCAATTGCCTTTGAGCCATTCACATCCTAGCCAAAAACTAGGATTCTTGAACAACTCTACTAATGGATCCCATCCCCAAGACTAGAGAGATTTGATGCCTAAAACTAGTATAAATACTCACGTTCATAATTTTTAGGTACCCAAGATTGAGAATTATTCTATTTTAAATATGGTTCAAAAGCTAAGCATTGATTTCATTCAGTTATAAACTTACGTTGGCCATACTAGGGAAAGCTCTAATATGAACTTCTCTTTCCAAAGGTTCAATAAGCCCTCAAAAAGGTTTCAAAATAACCTTTTAATAATAGCCATAAAAATGAGTCACCCACAAATAATAATGTTCCTGATATAAATCTCAGTGATGTAGATTTGCTTGATTATTATAGAGTTCATTATACTTCAAATCATGGTGAATTAGATTGTCTAGAGTTTTTCATTACTTTTAAATATTTTCAATAATAATTGGATACTTTTTAATTTTTACCTAATAAATACAATGGTCCAAGTACCTTAGGTTCTTTAAGGTAATCCAAATCTACTGATTCAACTCTTATGGTGGATACTTTTGAGTTCCCATTCCAAGAAGAGAATGAGCCTAAGGATATCCCAAAATAGATTCATGATTTTTAGTAATATCTAAAAAAGACCTATCCTTTAAGGAATAAGGAGTAGAAACAACCTTTGACTACCTCAACTCCACCAAATAATTTTGACACTCCTAATACTACTTTAGAAAATAATCTAGAGCCTCCTAAGGGAAGCACCTCTAAACCTAATGTTGATACATATAATTATTCCAATAGGATTGGACATAACATAGTGGAGGACATGAAAAATATCAAATCTAATATTATTTTTCATGAGTTGATTTAGATTACATAATAAAGGGATTTGTTGTTGGAATCTTTGTCTAAGAAGCCTAACAAACCACACAAGTCTACACATACTAATGTTGAAATAAACAAAAGTAAGGCAAATGTTCCACCTTTATTACTTACAATCAGGATATTTGGTAAGAGATCACATAATTATTTGTTAGACTCTAGTGAATCTACAAATTTTATGCCTAAAGTCATTTTTGAACAATTAGGTTTGCTCCCATTAAATATGATAGAGTTTTCACTCAATTATATAAATCAAGAGTCAAATTGATTAGTGAATTGTTAAATATTCACATGAAGATTGCTTCTAAACCAAGGATCCAAAAATTAATTAACATCCAAGTGGTGGATATTCTTGATGCATATAGAATTCTATGAAGTAGGGAGTAGACTAGATCTTTGAATGGTTATATGTAAATTGACTATTCACACATGTGGTTGCCTTGGAAAGGAGTTATAAATTATATAAGGATATAAAGGGAACCTAAAATGAATCATATGATCACCAAGTAAAATGCAACCAATGAGAGAGTCAACATAGTTAACTTAGATCTAGATGTTTACACTCTAAACATAACAAAGGAATGTAAATCCAAAACATCTCATGCTATGCCTAGATTATGGAAGCTTTATTTTTATGGTGCTAAATGCAAATCATTTTTTGGATTAGGAATGGTATTAATCAATCCCATTGGGAAAGAATACAATGCCTCTTACAAACTCCAATTCCCTTTCACTAATAATCTCATAGAGTAGGAAGCACTTATTCTTGGATTACAATTTGAAAACAAACATAAGGTCAAGGAACTATTAGTTAATCAGGGCAAGAGTAAATATCAATGCAAGTTATCCTATCTTAAGAAATATAAATTTAAAGTATGGGACTTAATTGAATATTTTGATGTTTTCAACATTGTGTCAATCCCTAGGGAAGCAAACAAGGCTGATGATGAACTTGATTTAGCTACAACCAAAATTACACCAAATCAAGGTTCCAAGTTACAAAGCCTTACCATTTAATTAGTCCCATGTCCCTTAGTGCTAGATAATGTCAACCATTTGTAAGTATTTAGTGATGATCAATAGATCATAAACTTTATGACTAGATCAGGAGTATTTGAGGGTCACTTCATTGATGAAGTCAATAAAAATACCCATGATGATGAAAAAGTTGAAGGAAATTTTAATTATAAGTTCATTCAATTTAGTGACAAGATCCTTAAAGGTATGATAGCCCTAGAGAGACTCTTTGATTTTGATGAACTAGCTGAGACTATCAAGATCCCCAAGGTAGATGGGAAAGACTAAAATGTAATAGACCTAGGTTCCCATGGTTAACCTTAGTTGGTGAACATTGGTACATCCTACACAACCCTAGAAATAAATAGATCCAAAGATTTATTGACTAAGTATAAGGATGTGATAGCATGGTCCTATGATGACTTGAATATATTTGATCCTATGGTCATAACCCAAATAATACCTCTAAAAGAAGCATGGAAGAAATTTAGGAAAAAGCAAAGGCCAGTCAACCCTATCCTAGAATCAATGATGTATAAAGAAGTTAAGAATTTACTAGATGCCAAGATAGTGTTTTCCATTAGACACTCCACTTGGGTAGCTAACCTAGTACTAGTCTGGAAGAAAAATGGTGAAATCATATTATACACTGATTTTATAAATCAAAATAAAGCATTTAAAAAGGATAATTACCCCTACTTTCTCTTGACCAAGTAATCCAAATTGTTTTTAGTTCTACTATTATGTCTTTTCTTGATGTATTTTCATGATATAATCAGATGCTAGTGAACAAAGAAGACCAAATAAAGACCACATTTACCACTATGTGGGACACTTTTGCCTCCAAGAGAATGTCCTTTGGATTGATAAATATAGGTGAAAACTTTCAAAGATTAATGGATCATGCATTCCAAGGCCTCATAGGTAAGTGCATTATTATTTACATGGATGACTTGACTATCTTTTCAAAGAACATGTAAGATCACATCATGCACTTTCAAAAAGTATTTGAAAGGTGTATAAAGTATGGAATTTATCTCAACCCAAAGAAAATCATTTTATTTGTAATTAAGGGAAAATTATTGGGACATGTTATAACTAAGTAGGGGATCTCTATAGACCTAGATAAATTAAATGCAATATAAAAAATAGAACCCCTAATAATAGGAAACAATCAAAGTCTTTCTTTGGTAAAATCAACTTTTTAAGTAAGTTTATTTATGGTTTTGCATAAAAAGTGAGACATTTTAATGACATGTTGAAGAAAGATGCTAGGATCACCTATAATGAAGATAAAAAGAAGACCTTCAAGGAAATCAAAGAATTAATTAGACAAGCCCATATGTTGATAAGTCTAGCCTTTACTAAGGAATTCTATCTTTACTCTTTTACCTCTAACCATATAATTACAACTATCCTAACTCATAAGATAGATGGTGTGATCATCCTATTACTTTCTTGAGTACTAATTTTAAAAATGTTGAATTGAATTATTCTCTTACTGATAAACAAGCATGTGCTTTGGTCAAGGTAGTGGAGAAATTTAGGCATTAAATCCTTAGAAATAAGGTACATGAAATATATCTCTAGACCCTACTACTAAGATCATTCTTAGTCAATGTAAACTTTGAGAAAGGAGAGAAAATTGGATGTCTATTCTCTAAGAGTATGATCTAGAGATGAAGACTATAAAGTTGGTAAGTTGCCAAGGTTTAATTCAGTTGATTACCAATACTAATCCTAAACTAATTTTCATGAAGGTAAAACAACAAAGTTTTTAATCCAATGATTGGTATGATCATATTGTTCATTTTATAATCAATGAATATTGTCCTATAAGGTTAATTAGAGAGTAAAAGAGAGACTTAAGGCTTCAATCATCTCATTTTTTGATTAAAGATGTAGTGTTGTATAGGAAGAACTTTGAAGGAATTTACCTAAGGTGTGTTCTAAAGAAGAGGTGGCTAAGATCTTGAGCACTTTCCATGAAAAAATAGGAAGTGGACATCCAAATGGAAGGACTAAAACTCATCAAATCCTTAGGGATGGTTAATAATAGCCTACTATCTTCAAATATGCTCATAAGTATGTGAGATAATGCCACTCATGTCAAATATTCACACTTAAAAGAAAAGGTAGCTATGTCACTAAAGCAAATAATGATTAATAAAACTTTTTCCTAATGGGGACAATATTTTGTGGGAGACATTAACCCTAATTCATTTGATGGTCACAAGTATGTTCTGATTGCTACTGAATACTACACCACATGGACCAAAATAGTGACAAACAAATAGTGTAAGACTAAAGAGGTGATCAAAATATTATAAGAAAACATATGCACAAGGTCTGGCACACCAATGTCTCTAGTTTGTGATAATGGATCTGATTTTGTATCCATTGAGATGATTGAGTGGGCATATGATAACAACATTTTCCTCAAGTTCTCATCCAACCATTATCCTCAAGGTAATGCAGTGTCAGAATCAAGAAATAAGAGCTTGATAAAAGCCATAAAAAGTATACAACTGATAAACTAAGAACACGACACAAGTTACTTAAGTATGCACTTTGGGTAAATGGAATAAGAGTTAAGAAATCTCTCAAGGAATCACCCTTATTTTTATTATATGGTCAAGAACCTATATTCCCCATAACACTCAAGCTGCCAACCTATAGGTTCATGCAAAATTACATGGAAGAGGATCAAGAATTTACAAGTTTAAGGTTGTTAGACATGATACAAATGCAGGATGTAAGAAAAGAGTATTTTTCCTACTTTAGTGGACACCAAACCACAGTCAAGAGGTGGTTTGACAAACATTCAAAGATAAAAGTGTTTAGACAAGGAGACCTAGTTATTCTTTGGGATAAAGCCTCAAAACCAAATGGAAAACATGGCAAGTTCACACCTTTGTGGATTGGCCCATATTAGATTGTTGAGATCCTAAGGGATAATGCCTTCAAACTAAAAGACTTGCAAGGAGCAGAGTTTACATTACCAACCAATGGACAATATCTCAAGCACTATTTATTTGCTACCCCACCTAGAGTCTTTATGGAGTAAACTATAATACTAGTTAGAGTTAGTGTAGGTAGGTCTTTATTTAGTTTATTTTCTATTTATTTCCTTTTTATCCCTTACTTTTACATAGTTCTTATATATATTTAATTTCTTGCCTCTTTTACTTTATGTTGGTGTGATTTTTGCTTGTTGTGTTTTTTTTCCTTGCTTTGTTTCATGATTTTAATAAGTCTATTCTAGACAACCCTTAGCTCAAGATTCATATGATGCTCAAAAGAAACTCCACATTTCAAGAATGTAGGTATTTTTTCTCAGCATTGATTAATCATGGATTATTGAGATGTGAGCTTAGTCTTATATTTTAGAGAAACTAGTAAAGACTAATAAATAGGTTAATCATTCCTTGAAATTATAAACCTTATTTTGATCTAAGTTTTGTTCTAAGAAGGATTTCACATATAGGGTGAAATGTTGTTTTATTTAGATATAGTCATACTTGTACTTAAAAAACATTAATTACTTAGGATAAAGTTTACAATCAAGGATGATTGTCTAAAGATCAAACATTTGAACAAATCCCAAAACCTAGCTAATTTGGTTCCCAACCTTTGGTATAAATTCAAAATATATAAAATTATAAAATACAAGAGATTATTTCAAAATTCAAAAGGCTTTCTAGGAAGAGGTGATTTTGGTAATCTCCACCTGAGTTATGGACACCTAGTTGGTAGTGGAGCAAGGCCTTGAGTGGAGCCAAAGGCATCTCTATTGGGGTTATGGACACCTAGATAGTGCAAGAGGAATGCCCAAGCCTTCCCTAAGCTAAATCATGATTCTTTATGAACATCCAAATATGTTTTAAGTTAATGTTAATGGTTAAACCAATGAATTTGGAATTTGTTCTCTAAATCTTATGGAAATTATTAAGTGGAATCAAAGCACACACATAACCAACTATGTATTAATGTTTGATCCTAATTTTGCATGTGTAAGATTTGTTCTAACCATGAACTGATCTTAATAATCATGCTTGATCAATTGAAATAAGTAGCCTGATTATTAGTCTAAACTAGAGTCTCTAAAATCTAACATATTTCTATGTTTCCCCCAGAAGTCACCATTTATTGAGTTAAACATACCCCTATTTCTAAAAAATGGGGACTTCATCTTAAATTATGTAAATTTGTACCTTAAATTTGAAAATTCATCTAATCAGAGTACCATTAGAGTGTTTTTCACATTATATTTATTTAAATATCATCCACACCTGATTCAGTTGGAATATTTATTCATAAGTATGATTTAATCTTGACTAAAGTTTCCAAAATTAGATCTTCATGTTTTAGGTTACAACTCCAATGGAATCCATTTGGAATGGGCAATGCCTAGGTTTCATGATTTTTATATATCAATTTGTCCTTTTAACAGTCTTATGTCTATCAAGGGTCAAATTAAATTCATGATTAAGCATCTTGAAACCCTTATTAAAATTACCCTAACTAAGGTCACTTCAAATCAAATTCAAATTTGGCAGGAACTATTTATGCAAGCAACATAACAATCAACGATTAGCATTCAAGTTCTTAGATCAAGATTGAAGTCCCAGATTGATCCATGCGAGGATGATCCAACAGTGTGAGATCAAGGTAGAATTTTTAAAAGGCAAATATCATTTTTAAATATGAAGAAGAAAAATTCCATAAAAATGCCATAGGGATTCCAAAGCCACATATTTATAATATGCCAAGCTAAAGATTTTCTAGATTGAGGAAATGTGACGGTATAAGTATGCATTCCAATTGGGATCTAAGTCATAAAGCTCATGCAATTTCAAATATCTACCACCATTAAATCATTGAAAAAACCTTTAGGAAAGCCTTGACAAGTAAAAAACCCTGATTCAACCCTATGCTCATTGTAAACAAAGTAGGGAAGTTGAATTATCACTTGTCTAATAATAATTTGATACAAAATTGAACTACATACCACTAATAATCAATTTATAGAATCCAACAACCATGGAATCCCAAAGAAGTGTTTCAAGGAAAGATGTGAAGCTTTATCTAACTCTAGATACAAAAAGAGAGGGTTTTCAAAGACACAATTTGATGTCATAGCTCTAAATATAGGGGAAAATAATTGGTCAAGCTTGTTTTAGACCATTAAGAACTATAATCCCATCACAAGAGGAGAACATGTCTACAAGGAGTTTCTACTACAATGATCAAGGACATCTTGATATAGAACAAAATTTAGAAGAGACTATCATCTTATCAATCTAAGAAGATAAACTCAAGCTATATGAAGACACCATAATTAACCTTAAAGTTAGTCAGAACTAGGCAATAAGTAGTGAATAAATGAAGCACAATGGTTATAGGCCAAGTTGGCCAATGGCAAGCCTTAAGCTACCAAGTCAAGGATTTCATCAAGGTCTTGACTAGAAATCAAATCCCTAAGTTTAGGATAATTAGCCTAGCCCACCTAAATATGGCTATGACTATATTAATTGATAAGGTCAAATATATGAATAGTTGGTCCAAGTAAATAAAGAACATTTTTAAGGACCCAAAATAATAGGAAGACAAGATGTTAGACATGCTAGATATCTTGATAAAAGAACACACCACACTTAGTCCTTTGGGTCTAATAACTGATGAGGAGTGTGTAATAATAATTTGATACAAAATTGAACTACATACCATTAATAATAAATTTATAGAATCCAAAAACCATGGAATCCCAAAGAAGTGTTTCAAGGAAAGATGCGAAGCTTTATCTAACTTTAGATACAAAAATATAGGGTTTTCAAAGACACAATTTGATGTCATAGCTCTAAATATAGGGGAAAATAATTGGTCAAGCTTTTTTTAGACCATTGAGAACTAGAATCCCATCACAAGAGGAGAACATGTCTACAAGGAGGTTCTACTACAATGATCAAGGAACTATTGATATATAATGAAATTTAGAAGAGACTATCATCTTATCAATCCAAGAAGATAAACTCAAGCTATATGAAGACACCATAATTAACTTATTTAATTCCTTAAAGTCAGTCATGACTAGGCAAGAAGTAGTGAATAAATGAAGCACAATGGTTATAGGCCAAGTTGGCCAATGGCAAGCCTTAAGCTACCAAGTCAAGGATTTCATCAAGGTCTTGACTAGAAATCAAATCCCTAAGTTTATGATAATTAGCCTAGCCCACCTAAATATGGCTATGACTATATTAATTGATAAGGTCAAATATATGAATAGTTGGTCCAAGTAAATAGAGAACATTTTTAAGGACCCAAAATAATAGGAAGACAAGATGTTAGACATGCTAGATATCTTGATAAAAGAACACACCATACTTAGTCCTATGGGTCTAATAACTGATGAGGAGTTTAAGCATAAAACTACTCAATTCATGATAAAAGTGAGGAATTAAGGACAAGGGAAAATAGGGGATGATAAAAAGAATATCATGGGCTGGTTTTTATCATCAAAATAAAATATAAGAGATGCCAGGGGCATCAAACAAGCTTTGGAAAAGACTAAGATGGATCTCAATGGCTTAGAGGACTAAGAAAATTGAATTGTTCATGAAATTTATCACTGATCTCTAGTTGACCAATGAATATCATTATAAAATGAATATCTTATAGGGAAGGTAGAAGATTGCATTAGCAAAAGGGTACCAAAGTTAATTGGATTAGGGATATTATTTTACAACAAACATTGTATATTTTTGGAATAGAATATTCTTTTGTAAAATCATGTGTAATTTATAAAGTGCATTGCTTATAGGTCAATCCATTTGTAAATTGTCTAATTCTAGAATGTTATAGGACAAATATCCTTGACACTTTTATAGTTATAACTAGATATGACTGATAGACATACCTCATTGATAATTCTATAAAAGGAATATTGTCATTTGTAAAAAAATGGAGAGAGTTTTTGGATCCAAAAACTATTTTTAACTTTTAAGAAAATTAATATAAGCAATGAATTCTACAAAGTTTTTCCATATTTTCTTGTGTGAATTGTTATCATGGTTTCTATCTCATTTGTCTAGTCTCATCTTCAAATTTGAATAGTTCTTATAAATTCTAAATGTGCATCTTTTAATACAGAGTTACTAATTAGGGCTAATGATGGATTAGTTGAAAGTTCTTAGGTTTACTTTTCCTTATTTTCTCTTCTTGTATTAGGACTATTGCTATTTTTTTATGGGGACAAACTTATTAAAGTAAATATTTTCTTATTTGCATAATTTCATACTTTCCTTAGATGTCTGCTTGATGTGTGATAGGATTTTAGATTATGATACTTCATTTTACACTTTGGTCAAATGCATGTTTAGATAAAATTGAACCTTTGACATAATGTTTGAAGCAAATATTAACAACACATCTCTTTTCTTCCCTACCCTTCCCTTTGCCCCTTTTATCAACTCACCTTATATTATCTTCATTGTGAATATTCATCTTAGTTTATCTTTAGACTTAGTTTAGATCATAATTAACTTCAAATAGCATAGATAATATCTAAAATCAAATATTAAATATTAATCCATAGTGGCTCCTAACCACCAACTAATAAAAATTTGTGAAACAGTTAACCTATTTTACCTCTATTCCACCAAGGATAATAGGATTATCACAACCAACAACTCATGCAATGGATTATTTGAATCTATAAATGAGAAGTGTTTCTTAAATACTAAATGTTGATGTAGTGATATATATTTAGGTATCAACAATTCCCATCATTAACTTTTTTCTTTTTCATTTATTTGTCCTTAATCAACCACTTAATAGTGATTTTTTGGAGGTTACTTTATTATTCTAAAGTTTATACTTTATTTTATAAATATTCTTCTATAATTACCTAGGATAAATACCATCTTCCCACTTCTCTCCATCATTGAATAGGAAATTTAGGACATCATGTTAGGTGTAATCATCTTCTCTAGTAATTTTAATTGATTTAATCCCCTAATCAGGGGATTTGATCTCTTTCACCTAGGTATCTCTTTTATTTCTCTCTTTTTGAGTCCCCTGAGGAATTTTATTAGATTTGATATTCCTTATATGGATATTATTATATTTTTATAGGATATCCTCTATTTGGTTTGAATTAAGATCTCTACAAGTCTCTACCACCACATTGGTATAAACTAGAATTGGCAAAGTAATTATTTTCTTAATAGTTATCTAGCTTAAAGAATCTCCTCTACTTCCTTTTAATTTTTATCCTATATGCTATGTTCCAAAAATACTTCAATTAAGTAAATGTGTGAAATATATTCTTGGAAAAATAAAAATATTAATCCTTGGTGTATACCCAAATCCACTTTTCCTACCCAAACATCTAACACTCACCTCTCGAGGGACATTATTAAATAAAAAATATTAATCATAAGTTTATCATGTCTTAAGTGGTTGAGTAAGGAGAAATGGTAGGAATAAAATATAGATATAATCACCTATAATATAATATACTCCATTATTTTAAGATGCAATTAATCCTAAAGCCATAGTAAGGAGGATTTAATTATACCATCACCATCCTCAAAATCTTCAATAAGTTATTTATTATTATAAAACCTATTTATTTCAAAAAACTTACATATTTTTTATTTGAAATTTTTAAGGCCATTCATGAATATACTTGTGATTTTTACAATGTAATCCTCAGAGATCACCATCATGATGCCTCTCATCGAAATAAATCTACCCTTTCACACTTTGGAAAATTATGTAGATAGGATAAGATCATGGCCTTTGACCTTGTCAATAAATGAGAAATACATAATTTTTTAATAATATTCCATGAATTATCAAATTAATATCTCCCTCAATGGAAGATGATTCATTTCTAGCTATGCCTCTGCCCATGATGATTGTGGGGGTTTTATCTTTTTGGAGTGAAATATCCTCTAATTTTTTTGAAATTGACATATGTATTTTAGTGAGGGTTATAAATGGGTACTTATGCTAGTAATTAAATATCATAATAAACTTCAATCTCATATAAATCCATTTGAATCTATAATTTATCAAAATCATTCTTGTTTGGAACTTCACATACTTTAGCTTGATTTTTGTAATGTTAGATTTCACTTGAAATAATATTATACCTCCTCCATATGATATCTAGGATCAATACTATCATTAAATTTGAGGATATAAAATTTATTCATATTTTATTATCTATATTAAGTAATGTGGTAATTCTTGTGGGTTATCCTATTTGATACTACTATCCTTGGACACCCCACAATTTTAAAACATTTGACAATTTTATTTCCACCTATATATGTGTGTCTAATGGAAACTTACTTTAAGTGTAATAAAATTATATTAAAATCATTAATAATGTTATTTATCATCCAACTGGGGGTTAATGAGTTATTTATGCAATTCATAATGTTGAGAGAATATCATTCTATGATAAATTGCCTATAATCCAATTCCTTAGCCAATTAGATCCCACCAAGTAAGGCTAAGGTTTGGATAACATGATTAGTTTAAATACCAAGGGTTTTATCAAAATAATCAAGGAATTTACATTTGATATCTATTATAATACATCCTACCCGTAATAGATCTAGGTTCCCTTAAACACTTTAGGACATCAAAGTTTAATTTAGGCCAATTATAAGGGTGGATTCCACCTTGAAACATTTGTGTTCATCTTATTGGAACCAAATTTATCACCCTCAATTAAGTTTATATTCTATTTGGAAGTTGAATCATTTTCCTCTTCATTTATTTTAATCTTGCCTCTATTCTTGATGGCTTTAATGTTATGTTTTAAAGAAGTCACTATTTTGTACCCTACCCTCAAGACATACTTTTAGTTATTTTAGAAAATTATTCTATTTCTCATAAAATTTTTTTGGATGGAAATACTCCATTTTTTTTTAGAGGAAGGAAGGAGAATGGAAGGAATCATTAATATATGAAGTCAAGGATAGAGTTTAGCCTATTAGATACAAATTTAAATTTAGAAAGAAATAAATAAAGTGCCTTGATAGAGAAGGGATAATAAAGGATAATATGAGAAATCTATTCCTCCTCACTCTCATACATGACACACTTGTTATATAGGATTATTCCCATATTCATAAGGTTTTCTAATGTAATAATTTTTCTCTAAATAGATACCCAAGGGAAAAAAAATTATTTGGGAATAATATATTTTCCCCATATCAATTCCCAAGGTAAACCACTTGAAATAATAAAAAAATCAATAAAGCATCCAAATTTGACATTGTTGACCATCTTCCATGGTAGACCAAACTAACTAGTCCTTCCTTTGTACTTGACTAATGTGGTACCTAATAAACTTATCATTCAATGATTTCAAGATTACCAATACATTGGTGCTCATTTGGGAACCTAAACAAAAGTTCATTATTAATTATATTTATATAGAAAAGGGTGAACCAAAGAAAACAACTATTAATACATCTCCATGAAATTTTGATATTAATGATATGCCCAATGTGTCACAGGTATTTATTTTGAGAGTGAGGATTTATTAAGTACACATTTTAATGGAGAAAAGAATAAATAAAATATGCCTAAAGGAATTATCTATTTTGAAACTTCCACACATTCATATTATTGGTTAGTGCATTTATCTAGTTACTATGAGCTTAAACATATTGATATATTTACTTGTAACTTAGGTACCTAGTCATCATATATTTCACATCATTTTAACTTAACCTTATACATGATAAATTTTACATTATATGTGTTTCATTTTATTTTAAAATTTACATATCTTTTGGATATCACACCCCAAAACAAATCAAATACATACACATATGTGAAAACATAAATTAAAACAACAATAAAAGATTATATTTTTATATAAAAGAGTGAACCAAATAAATTATTTATTATTACAACTCCAAGGAAATTTGACATCAATGATACATATTGATGAATCATATATATTGATTTTGAGAATGATTATTTATTGAGTACACATTTTGGTAGATAAAAGGGTAATTCAAATATGCATTAATGCATTATGTATTTTAAATGTCCACACTTACTCATATTAGTGGTTAATGTATTTAGATACTATTGGCCAATTTTGGCCCACATACCAAGCTTATGAATAGATGGAAATGATGAATAGATTTACAAAGATTTTAAGGTAAAAAAATATTTTTGTGAATAATTATCGAAGATCCTACAGGACAAATAAGCTAAGTACAAAACATTTTAGGCTAAGTCTTTGCTAAGGATTTCTTTCAAGATTTTTTTTGCTAAGCTTAATTATTTTGGGACCCTTTTTTGGCTAAGTGTTGATATTTATTTTGGAAAAATTATCTAAGATAAAATTTCCAAAGTGTGATTTATTTTAGATAAAATGTTTGAAGAAAATATGAAGACATGATTTATTTCGAAGAAATTGTTTCACAACAATTTCCTTGAAGACCTATTTCTTTTAGAGAAATTATCTGCATCAAAAAAGGCTAGGTGTATTTATTTTAGGAGATTTGTTTTGGGTCTTTTGGGATAAGTGTTTGGAATTATTTTATACATTTTATCTAAAATAAAAATCTTGAAGGATAGTTCTCTCAGAAAGTATAATGAAAAAAAAGCCTGAATGGTCTATTTTTAGCTAAAGTGGTCCATTCAAAAATCTTAAAGGGTATCTCTTCCCCAAAAAGTCCAAAGAAAATGTTCTGAAGGGCCAAATTTTTAGGCAAGTGGTTTGATACAAAAATATTGAAGGGTATTTTGTAAATCAAAGTGTCCCTAACACTTTTTTTAAAGGGTTTTTTGTCAAGCAAAGTGTCCTTTACTTTTTATTGAACGGTCTTTTCTTGGGAAAGTGAACCAAATAGAAAACCTAAAGGACACTTTAAAAAGTTATGAAAGGCACTTTCAGAAATCCCAAAGGATAATATCAAGGAGAAAAGGGCCATTTGAAAAGGTTCAAAGGTGATTTTGTGAGGCAAGTGTCTTAGACTAAAAGGCCAAAGGGTCATTTCATAGTGAGGTGTCCTAAATAAAAGTCAAAAGGGAATGTCCCAAGGAAATTAGTGACATTTGCACAAGTTTAAAATTTAGGACATGGAAAGTAGCCATTGGGATTCACATATCCCATCATGGGCATGTAAATTTCAAGTTTGGGCCCTTTTAAGTAGCTATTTAGAACTGAAATTCGAAGGATGTTCATGTAAATGTCAATCTTAAGCCTTGTAAAGTATCCATTATAATTTAAATGGAAGATCCTATAATGTGGGTTCATCAAGATGAGATCCAATGGTGCACATTTATTGATAGGAACATGGGCCCAATAAAATTAATGATTGTTGTTTAATCATGGAAATAGATTTAACGACACATGATTAGGTTAAAAGGTTAAGGGGCTTAGAGGCCACCACATGGGGTAAGTGTGAGAGTAGATAGAATGATGAGTAGATCTAAGGACCAAAGATATGGGTGCCAAGTTTCAACAATGAATTATCCCAACTAGAAGATCTAATGACATGTATTTAATATATTAGAGAAGATCTGATGGAGTGAGCTTAGTTAAAGGGTCAATAACACTAGTCAATTTATCAATAGTCAATGTATAAAAGACCAAGCTAAGAATTTTTTTATTAAGGTTTATGGAGAAGTTTGACTTAGGAAAAGCAATTTAATGAACCTAAGATGGAAAAAAATACATGGAACCAAGCATTGAGTAGAGTGCCTTCTATATAGACTATAGGAAAACCAATAATCTTAGATTGGTTTTACCCTATAGTAGACCCAGGTCTAGTTCTCAAAGCAAAGAAAATTTATGTGTAATCAATTAAGCAATGTCTAAATCCATGATCCTAATAGATAGACACCTAAAATAGACATAACCAAAGTTCACTTAGGTTCATAGATATGAGGATTTTTTCTTTATACATAAGCAGTCAAGTAGAAGATGGAGTGAAGATAAAAGAAAGAAATCTAACTATCTTGTTCATGATGGATCATGTCTTGATTGGACCAAAGGATGGTGGAGTATCCCTTGAAGTTGGTAACTCATTAATTTTTATTGAAGCATTCTCCCTCTTCTCTCTTCTCCCATTCTCCTATATTGTTCCATTCTCTTCTCCATTGTAAAGGTTCTCAAATTTTAGTCTTTTTTATCTTTACGGGAGATAGGGATACTCTTTGAGATACTATAAAGTATGCTCAGCTTGATTAGGCTCAACCCTATTAAGAATTTATAAGAACTACCTCTTGATACAATATAAGAATTTATTTACTTATCTCCTACCTTGGATCTAGTTTGGTGAGTTATGCATGAAGAAATTGTGTGAAGGAGAACCTTCCTTGTCCATTATCCTCTTTTTTGACCTTGTTTAGGAAGTTTTCAATGATGTTTTTAGGTCTAGATTAGTGTTATAGTATAAACCTCTTCTATGAAATACTTATGTAAATTATCTTGGTCTTGAGGTTGTGTGATTAGCAGATCTAGTGTGGGTTCAAGCTTATGGGAGTTTTCACTTTAAATTTGGAACATCACTTGATTAAATTTCTTAGGAGCCCTTATCCTCTTTCTAACCCTTTTCATCATGAATTATTAGATAATAATTAGTTTAGGTAAGAATTGAATATTAATCTAACCTTCTCTATAGGTTTGAACCCAACATAGGTTATCCACAGCCTAAGGTTACCCCAATATTATAGTTAAATTGGAGAGATATTAAAGAACCCTCTCCAAGGGTGAAAATTAAACCTATAATAGTTTATAGCATGCCTAATGGGACTAAGGTCCAAAGCATTGGAAGGATTTTTGATGTTGTTCTTCTACATTTATCAACTAGTTAAGTAGCCTAACTAAGTGCCTAATCATTATAATCTGGTATGTACAATCAATCATATTTTGATTAATATGTTTATCTTCTACCTCAACATCACACTTATCAAGAAAATAATGTTTATGTATTCCCCCAAGTGGCTCGTAAATGTCTCATAAACCCTATCATAACCCTTGTATTCCTCATACAATTGAATATGACCAAGGCCAGACTCTTTTTCATTCAAATCATTCATCTACTTCCCCTTGTCAAGATGAGGTTTACCTTATTAAATCTTCATCAAGAGTCAAGCAAGCATTATCAGTTAATATTTAGTTCATAAGGGAGATTGGTAAGGGTTTGGATTTTTCTCTAGTTATCACTATCTAAGTTATAGAAAAAGAAAAGAGTGCTCTTCAGTTAGTCAAGAATAGATGGTTAGTTTGTGAGGGAGAACATTCATCACCTTGTAATAATGAGGATATATCAATGATAAGAAACATGGTCTAAAATACATAAAATATAATAATATCTTATGAAGGGTAGTATGCTCATTTGCACCAAACTTAAGTATGCTCTCCCATCTAAGAGCCTCAACTTAAACCTTTAAGAGTCCCTAATCATCCCCCTAGTCAACCTTGTCCAAGTCTATCCCTATCAAAACTCAGAGAGGAAATATTGAACCAATGAAGAACAATCATGAAGATCAAGGAGGGGGTCAAGCTTGGATAAGAATTCCCTATTCATGCCATGAAATAGATAGGGATATTCTTGTAAGAGTTATAGAATGTATGGGCATCCATTGAAGAAGCTGACTACCCACATATTGAAAAGCAAGAAATGAAAGGGTGGATATTATATATTAAAGAAGTGTTTGAGCAATGGGAGAAAGACTATGTCAAGCCTAAGCTAATAAATTTTCCCTCTCCTACCCCTATGACCATTTTCACTCAAGATCATGAAGATATTACATCTTGGATCCTCTCTTATGAAACCATTGTCTTCCATACCCATTTAGTAAAAAGAGAAGGTGACAAATAACTATACTATCCCTTCATGGAAATAAATCAAGGAGGGTATAAAGAAGGAAAGGGAGGTGTTAGTTGAGTAAGTCCAAGAACAAGTCCTAGTAGAGGAAGGGTTAGTTGTGTAATAAATGAATCAAGTAACCACAACTTAGCTTAATGAGCTTGGTGTACAAGAGTTCCAAAAATCTCTTTCCTTTCTTCAAAGGCCATTAAAGAGGCCATTCAAAGTCCCTAGTTGGAAGGATACCCTAATAAGCTACAAGCAAGGTGAACTTCTTCACCCTCCCACCATCTCCTTTATAAAGGAGGAACCTATTCTATAAAGGATAGAGGATGAGCTTACAACCATAAGTGATATTGAAGAAGACAAAGAAAATGTCTATGATGAGGAGATCATAATATGCAACCCACTTCATAAGGAGGAACTTATTTTAGATTTCAAGTTGTAGGAGCTTGATGAGAAGAGGATAGAATTCATGAAACTAGTATGGAGGTTAATATTAGGTCAAATAGTTTAAAAGATCAATGACATCATTTGTGTTCATATTTCTTGAATGAAATGGAGAAACTTAATGTTATAAACTTGCACGAAGAGGATAATTCATAATCTAAACATGAGACACACCCTAAAAGGACTATTGAAGGTCCATTCTACATAGATGATGAAGATAACCAAAACAAAGAAATAGAAGTTGGTCCACTTCAAGATGAGGTGTCAGTTGAAGATAGCCCTGATATATCAGAGCTAGAGGAAAGTAGATCAGATCTTGAGCAAGACAAATATGATGTTTTAGACCTCATATGGTCAAATTAAACCTCATTTACAATAGAAAAAGAAGATGAAATATTTAGTGAGGTTGATGAAGGGGACATCTCAAGTGCTTAAGTGATTCAATTTGATAAACATACTAGTGAAGAGACTAAAGAGTTATGGTAGTGGTTCAATGCTATAGCCAATGAATTTGAAGAGGCCAAGGGACTTGTCCTTATTATAGAAAGCTATGAACATGTTTCTCTAAGCATTAAAATTCCTACTTTACATAAGTACAAGGTATAAGAACATGGTATTTTTGAACCACTAATTGAACCAAGTGTAGTTGGTCTCAAGATCCTAAATGCAGTCTTCATGCAAGACTTTATAAAGAGTGGAGAGAAACATCAAGCAAGTGCTCTTATAGTCTAACATAAAATAGGCTCGAAAAACCTAGAATAGTATGTCTACATTGGAGACATGTCATTTCATTTCATCTATTTGAGATCACATCAAAATTATTGGCCATAAAGTTACTTGATCCAACAATTCTTATACCTCTAAAGCAAGGTATATTCCATCTTAGCTTATTACAAGTGGATGATAATAAAAATTTTCCTTTTCATCTAGGAGGACCAGTTTTAAAAAGGTCTTGTATATATTAGATTATTTTTTATGCTTTTATCTAAGTTCCCTTATAGACATTTTATTTAGTAGGTTAGTTTTTATTTCGTTCCTACAAGTGCCTTCATGCATTTTCCTTTGTTATTTTGTTTTGGGACCTTATTATTTCAAGAGAAAGTTTTAGAAAGGTCAGTGTTGTAACAGATTTTAGACCACCTTAATTGTAAAGGTCAATGACTCCATGACCAATGGACTAGACTAGGGAAATGGTTTGGGTTCTCAAGTATAACAAGCATGCTTCCCTATGAGTCACCAAATATATTGGCTAATTTGGCCCACACACCAAGATTGTGCCTAGTTGGACAAGCTAAATAGAGTTCTAGATCTTTGAAGGTCAAATAGTAGTTTTCTGAACACGTTTGGAAGAGCCTACAAGCCAAAGAAGCTAAGTACAAAACTTTTTTGGTTAGGTCTTTACTAAGGATTTCTTTCAGGCTTTTGTTTTTCTAAGATTAGCTCTTTTGGGACCCTTTTTTGGCTAAGTGTTGAAGATTATTTTTGAAAAAAAATTTGAGATAAAATTTTCAAAGTGTGATTTCTTTCAAACAAAATATTCAAAGCAAAAGAGAAATAAATGATTTTTTTTGAGGAAATTATTTCACAATAATTTCCTAAAAGACCTATTTTTTTTTAAGAAATTATCTACATCAAAAAAGGCTAAGTTTTATTTATCTCGTGAGATTTGTTTCAAGTGTTTTGGGCTAAGTGTTGGAAATTGTTTTAGACATTTTATATGAAAGAAAAAGGTGGAAGGATCATTCTCTTAGAAAGTGCAATAAATAAAAATTCCAAAGGGACTTTTTCTTAGCTAAAGTGGTCAATTCAAAAATCTTGAAGATTATTTCTTCACCAAAAGGTCCAAAGAAAAAGTTTTGAAGGGTCACTTTTTTAGGCAAGTGGTCTAACATAGAAATACTAAAGGGTATTTTGTCAAGTAAAGTGTCCCAAACAATTTTTTTTAAGGGTGTTTTGTCAAGCAAAGTGTCCTTTACTTTTTCTCAAAGGGTATTTTCTCGAGAAAGTGAACCAAAGAGAAAACCCAAAGGACATTTTAAAAATTTATGAAGGGCACTTTTGGAAACCCTGAATGATAATTTTGAGGGCAAAGGGCAATTTTGAGAAGGTCAAAAATAAATTCTATAAGTAAAGTGTCCTAGAACAAAAGGATATAGGGTATTTTCATAGCAAAGTGTCCTAAATAAAATTTTGAAGGAAATAGATGAGGGAAATTAGTGACATTTGTGCAAGTATCAAATTTAGGACATGGAAAGTAGCCATTATGATTCACATATCCCATGATGGGAACACAAATGTCAAGTTTGGGCCCCTAAAAGTATTTGTTTAGATTTGAAAATCTAAGGATGTGTAGATGCTAGATTTTAGCACCATTGCCCTATTTTCCATCTCTTAGGCTATTGCTTTTATAATTAAATGTAGATGCTAGAATTCTATACCATAGCTTGAAATCCTAAAATAATCTAAGTCTGAAATGTGGTAGAAACCTCCAAAAATATATATTTTGCATTTTAACTCTTGGAGGTCCCAAACCACTCTTAAACATCCTGAAAGTATATACATAAAATATAACTTAAAGTATAAGTTGACATTTAATTATGTACATTTAGTTTCTTATACTTGAGTGTTTATTTTATGTATATAACTCATTTTTACCCATGTTAATTAATATTATTAATTACTATTTACCATACCTAACCACCCAAAATATTTTAAATAATCAAAATCCTAAACATCAAATAAAACCAAAACATAATAAACCTCCTAACAAACTTATCCCATGGTTAAACAACCTCAAAAGTCATTTTAACCCTCTTTTACCCCATTCCAACCCATTGGAATGGATTTTCATTTAGCTTCACCCATTTTTGGTAAATCAATGTCGATCCTCTGTGATAGATGCAAATAAGTTAGGATCGACATTGATCAATTTATATACAATAGACCTCCATGCCTCAAGAGGGAATGTGACTACAATTTTAGAACCTAAAATGTTGTTTACTTCTCATTACAACTTGTGTATGGAATTTATCAAGAACCTACTATCTTGTGGAACTTTTGTTAGAGATCTTATTAAAGGTTTTTGAAGGCTTTTCTCTCTCATCTTATCCAAGTTCATTTTTCAAGCATTAAAGGTTAGTATTACACTTTAAATTTATTTATAATTTAACTATGATATCTTCTATGTCTATTTGTGTCTATTTTACATTTGGTTTTTACTAATTTATCAATAATATAGGCCATCATTATAGTCTATTTATAGTTCAACACTTTTTTATAGAATCGACATTGATTCATCTGAATCAACATCGATCCTATAGAATCAATATTAATCCTCTAGGACCATCATCAATCCCTATCAAACTATAAAAATAGCTTTAAATAGTCTACTTTAGCATCTGTTAACACTATATGCTATTTTCTAAATAACTCACTTAATTTATTGATATCCATTTCTAAAACTTAGCAAAGCATTTATACATCTTTTCCTTAAATAGTCCATTTATCTTATCTCTTAATCATAGATAGTCTGCATTTATCTAATCTTTATTAAGTTGTATGTTGGTGTTATTTATACCTGCATCTATTATCTTGTATATTTTATCTATTACCTTGAATAATCCATAATCATTTATCTTTATCGAATTGTATTTTACATCATTTATATCTTGCAATATTTATATTTTATCTTTTATCTTTATTATCCTTCTTAATTGAAAATAGTGGGATGACATCCATCTGAGAAAGCGTGGTACTTCTTAGGACTAGTTTTTAACTAAGAAACCCACTCATTTATCTATTAATCCATTTTTTTTAAGTGTGGTGAATTGTAGGTCATTCTTCCCTAGCCAAAGAGGAGTTCTCATAATCAATCTTGATCAACAGTGCACTTCCAACCATCCATATCTCTAGGTAATCTTAGAACCTTGCTTATACTTTATTTTTAGTAATTAATTAGAACACATTGAAAAAGCATAATAACTACTCAAACAAGATGTTCATGTAGATGTTAATATTAAGCCCCATGAAGTATCCATTATAATTTAAGTGGTAAGATCCTATGGTATAGTTTCATTAAGCTAAGATCTAAAGGTCCACATTCACTGATAAGAATATGGGCCCATATAGCTCAATGGCTCACATTTAATCATGGAATTAGATCTAATGGCATGCGAGTAGGTTAAAATGTCAAGGGGGTTAGAGGCCACCATATGGTGCAAGTGTAGGAGGAGATAAATTGATGAGAAGATCTAAGGACCAAATGTGTGGGTGACAAGTGTCAATAACATGTTAGCCTAGGCATAAGATCTAACATTATGCATTCAATCTATTAGAGAAGATCCAATAGAGTGAGCTAATTCAAAGGTTCAACGGCTTGAGTTGGTTTGTCGATAAATAATGAATAAATGATTGAGTAGGTATATTTTTTACTAAGGTCTATGAAGTAGTTTGACTTGGGCAAAGCAAGTGAATGAACTTAAGCTGGTGGATAATATATGGAACCAAACATTGAGTAGAGCACCATCTATATAGACTATAAGAAAACCAATAATCTTAGATTGTTTTTCCTTTATAGTATACCTAGGTCCATTTCTTAAATCAAGAAGTAGTTATGTGTAATCAATGAGGAACATCCCAAGCCATGCTCCTAGAAGATATCCTCCCAAAGTACACATAACCAGAGCTCAATTAGGTTCATAGATATGAGGATTTTATCCTTATACATAAATAGTTAAGAAGATAAATGATAGATATCTAACTATATTTTTCATGGTGGATAATGTCCTAATTGGAATAAATGATGGTATATCATCCCTTAAAGTTAGGAACTCATTAATTGATCTTGAAGCATGTTCCCTCTTATCTCTTCTTCCCTTCTCCTATATTGTCCCATTCTCTTCTCCTTTGTAAAGGTTCTCAAATTTTAGACTTTTTATCTTTCTAAGAGATAAGGATACTCTTTGAGATACTATAAAGTATGCTTAGTTTGATTAGGATTGACCATGTCAAGCATTTTTAAGAACTACCTCTTGATGAAATATAATACTTTTTTTTACTTATCTCCTACTTTGGATATGGTTTGGTGAGTTGTACATGATGGAATTAGGTGAAGGATAATATTCATAATCCATTATCATCCTTTATAACCTTGTTTAGGGAGTTTTCAATGTTGTTTGTAAGTCTAGATTATTGTTCTAATCTAAACCTCTTCTATGAAATACTTATGAAAATTATCTTAGTCTTGAGGTTATGTGAGCTAGTATTGTCTTTAATATATCTAGTATGGGTTTAAGCTTATGGGAGTTTCCCCTTTAAATTTTGTGTATCACTTGGTTAAATTTATTAGAATCCCTTATCCTCTTTCTAACCCTTTTCCCTATGAATTATTATTTTAGCATTAGTTTAGATGATCATAAAAGAGGAAGCCAACCTTCTCTAAAGGTTCAACCCCAACATAGGTTACCCACAACCTAGGTTGTCCTAATATTATAAATTAGTTGGAAAGAACCTAAAGAACCCTCTCTAAGGGTGAAAATTAAGCCTGTAATAACTACTTATTATGAGATTAATTTATTGATACTTTTATTTTCAACTTCATTACGTAATCATCATATATTTCACATTATTATATGATTTTACCTTATAGTGGATAAATTTTACATTATACATGTTGCATTTTTATTTAAATTTTACATGTATATTGGAAATCACATCAAAACAAATGAAAAATATGGATATCAAAGACATAAATATATGTTTCAAAATAAATAACATAAAAAAATGAATATATATATATATATATATATATATATATATTATAATTTCTCACATATATCATAATTCAAATATAAAATTATATGACATCTACATGTATCACCTACCAGATGGAGGTGAGTAGTCATTTATTATATCCATATCTATATCCCTATCCCAATATCTAACTCTACTACCCTCTAGAGCTAAGGATGTTATAGATATCACACACCTATTCCTTGATCTGCCTCCCACTCTTGATAGCACACTATCTCAACTAGTGTTACTTCATGACCCATTTATAGTTTTTTATATTAGGTAAATATTTTTATGACAAAGATCCACCTTCCTAGTTTGTAGTGTTATAGGTCCTGCATCCACACTTCTTAATTATAAATGTGATTGAAACTATGTAAATTCATCCTATAAATAATACACTATGTAATCCTACATTAGATATATCATTCTTTCATAGATCATATGATAAGAAATATATGCATATGGGTTTTATTTAAAATTGGCCCACTTTAATAGTCTAGGTAAATTAGGCACATAATGAGTCAATTAATGTAATGTTGTAGTAATCACTATGATCTATGATGTACACATTTATAAAATAAAATGTAATTTCCAAACATTGAAATCAAATTAAAGATTTTTTTTTTTTAAATCACATATATTTACCTAGATCCATGAGATCCATGTTAAGTATAAAAGCTAATAAAACATATCTTTCTCCCATTTATCAACAACTCCCTTAAACATAGGAAGTGCATCCTGAATAGTAGCATCTCCACATGAAAATAATACTATAAATGGGAATAATTCTATCATCCATTCCCCAACCACTATATAGCCCCATGCATCAATGACCACAAGATCATCCACACCTAGCTTGATCATTAACATTGATCATCTTATTTGGCCTAGGTGCTAGTAAATCTCCTACTTGTTGGTGGAATTGTTGAGTTCTCTTCCATAATAGTAAAATTGAGGTTCTATCTTATATCACCCTAAATTTTAGTATCACATGCTTATAATATAATATCATTATAGTTGTTGCATGCCTATCATGGTACCACCCACTAACAAAAAATCCTTCTTAGTTGTGTGGAATCCTTTAAACATTTAGGGTGCTCTAGATATGGGTGTAATAATATGTCATCCTCCTATATTATGTCCATGATATTCCTAAAATTGGTGGTATCTATCACCTCACATTTACTAAAGTTTGTCACTACTCATCTCACTTGATATGGGTTATTGAGAATCCATCCTCTATAGGTAGTGTTATGGGTTATACCACATGTAGATGTTAGTATGAAAAAATATATTTGAGTCCCATTTCCACTTTACCTCCTCCCCATATCTCACATGTAAATTTATATAAATAACTATGAAGATGGTAGATTATTTAGTACCTAAAGAATATATTATCCTATGCTCTTCCATGTCTTGAATTATAAATAGACTATATGAAACATTAAACTCATTGGTATCCACTACTACAAATGATGATAACAAAGAAATCAAGTATTTACTTAATTTATAAGAACCCACATTGATGTATCACTCAGTAAAAGATTATGGTTGATTCTTTGTCACCTTGGTGATTTCTTATATAATATATATAGGATGATAGTAGCCTTTCTTAAAATAGATCCTATATATACCAATAAGTGATATGGATATATAGGATCCTTCAAATTTTATCTAATGTTACACTATCCTCATAAATAAGAAATAATAAATCATGTATCATAGTCCCATCTATTAGCCAAGGTGGTAAAAAGTGATATGTCATATCGAACCATACTTATTAGATTACAATGATCCAATCCCAATGCATCAATATGAGCTTGATTATCACCACTCAAACCCAATTATATCATATTATATATCATACAATCTTGGCTACACTCTCATATTTGGAGGTCATTTTATAAACATAAAAGATAAAAATAAATGTTAGATATAAAAGTTATCCTAATCCAGATAAATTACATGGAACATTTTTGTATTAGAATTTCCATAATTGAGACTTTAGTTAGTTTATGTCAACAAAATATGTTAAAAAATAAAAGGATACTCTAATATAATAAAATGTGTAAGACCATACTAAATACAATAAACACATAATATATCATTCCATAAAGTGGTACATGGATATAGACAAGGGTTATGTATAATGAAGACCATAAGGAATCTACTAGGAATCTATATAGGGAATTGATGAGCATAGACCTAACTAGATCCAAGATGTAAGGGGTGTAAAGTGAAGTAATCAAATAAGGAGATAATGTAATCTAAGATTATATTATATTATGTCACTAAATTATAACCATGATGTTTAAATAAAGAAAAAAAATGCAAAGATACCAATATACTAATGCTGAGGTCAACATAACCACATTTCTAAAAATTGGGGACCTTTGTGTCAAATTATGTAATTTGTTCCTTAAAATTGAAAATTCGTTTGATCAAAGTGTCAATCACATGTTTGCACATGATTTGTGTTTGAATATCATCCACACCATGGCTTGGCTAACTTATTTGTTCATGGTTTTTCTTTAATCTTGTCTAAGGTGCTAACATTGAATATTTGTGTTTCAGGTTATAGGTTTAATGGAGCCCATTTGGGAATGAACATGCTTAGGGTTTTTGTTCTTCAATGTTTAATTTATCTTTTTAACTAGACTTGGTATATAATTTATTAATATTTTTAAACCCTAGCTTGATGTTTTACCTAGACCATTTAATTCAAATTTAGATCTAGCGAGATCTTTATTGTGGGAACCTTTTAAATAGTGTTATGGGATTGGTTTATTTTTAATTCTTAAGGCTTCATCATGTTTGTCAACATAAGAAAACCTTAGTATAACATCCATCCTTAGTCCCTTTTATGTCCTAATCCCCCTTTTTAGTCTTTCTATTATTCATAAGGTCATTTTGTTATATGTTTCTACCTTTTGGGCATGTCTTTTTGGGCTTTTCCTTTAATAATTTGTCCCTAAGGAATTATCTTTTAGGGTTTATGTTTTAGATCTTTTGGTCAAGAATTGGTCTATTTATTTGGACTTATCTATGTCAAGATAATTATTTTAGACATTTTATTTGAAATAATTTTATCATAGACCTATTATATTAGGCATTTTGTTTGAAAAAATTGCCCTTCAGCCTCTTTCACTTGCCTTTCGGCACATCTATTTCAGAATTATTGTTTTATAAAGTGACACTTTAGTGTATTTATTTTGGAATTATTATTTTGAAGTGACCCTTTGAGATTTTTTATTTGTAAATTTTATTCAACGTGAAAATCCTAAAATAAATTGTCCATAACTCTTTTGAAAGGACATCTGCCTTAACCAAATTATCTTTAAAACTTTTTGTTCGGGATAATTTCCCTTCAGCATTTTTGAAAATTATCCTTTGGGATTTTTTTGAATGGAACATACCCATCGGGTTGTTTGAAATGATCTTTTGGATTTTTTTAATATATCCTTCAAAAAATTTGTAAGGGGAACCTTGTATTCAAACTTTCCCTTTGGGATTTTTAAAATGGTCCTTTGCCTTCCTTAATTATCCTAGATTCTTGAAAGTGCACTGCTAAATTTTTGTAAAGTATCCTTTTAAAGTTTTAAAATAGACATTTTCCCTTCAAGATTACCTTTCAGGATTTTTTAAATGGTCCTTTTCCCTACCAAACTTCCTTTTGGCCTTTTTAAAGTTCCCTTTCCCCATGAGATGTGCCCTTCAGGACTTTTATCCTAGGCAAATTCCCTACCAAGTGTTTATGCCATGGTCATTTTAATATGTTAGCCTAAGACTTTGGATTGGATACTTTATTTTCAAAGTAAAATAAGAACATTAATCTAAGACTTTAACTTAAGTAAGTTCTTATTATTCTCATGCCCTAACATCAATATTTCCTATTATCTATAGGAGATGATCTTGCTTGTATCAATGGACATTTTTTGGATGATCATGGATTTACCCCCTTCCAATGTCACTAAAGCTTGTTTCTTATGGTGAAGGATTAATGGAATATTATTTGGGAATAAATATGTTTAATTTTTAATTTGATATTTATTTTCCATTGGTTCAAGATCAATTGGATCCATGTTTAAGCCATGCCTAATGTTTTAACCTAGGTCCCATTTTGAATTGAATTCAAACCTGCATGAGGATAATTATCATAACATTGACTTAGTTTAATTCTTATCCTAAGGCTTGGTTGTGTTTTTCAACACAACTAAACCTTAAGATAAAAATCCTTACTAGGTATAAATACTTACATGGTCTTATCCTAAATCCTTATCCTAAGGTTTATCATATATATCAATATGTTGAAAACCTTAGGCTATGCCTTTAGGCTACATCTTTTTATTTTTGTGGGGTCCTTTTTATTGAGTTATTAACCCTAGTCTAAAGTTTTTATGCTGAGTCATTTTAAGTTCATGGGGTCCCATAAATTATGTTAAAAACCTAGCTTAAATTTTTATCCTAATTTTTGAGCTTAACTTTCATTCTTCTATGTAGGAACAATGACCTAGAGTTAATGAGATAGATTTGATCAAATGAAGCATATACAATCAAAGTTTCAATAAAGCCCCTGAGATAGTGAGAAGGTTACATGTGTCATGGTTACAACCAAATAAAAATAAATGGCCAATAATGATATAGTCTAGGGATCATGATCAAATTACTCATGTTCACTCAGATGGAATATATCTAATGGAGTGAGTTCAATGTTGAAAAGTCAAGTAATGGTCCCTAGCTTAAATGCTAAGAAAGTTTAGATGATAAATGGTAGAAATTATAACATACACATATGATCGAATAGAGTTATATAAATGAATAATTTTCAAACAAAAATCTAAGTTAGTTTGAGACTGCCACATGGTAAAAGCATGTGAGCTGACAGAACTAACAGATGTAAAGATTAGAAGGCCTACAAGATTTCCAAGTGGCATAAACCTTGGGCCTAGTATAGATCAAAGCTTGATCACATTTTAGAGATAAAATTAATAGTATTGATACATGAAAAATGATATAATGGCACAAGGCAAAATTGACTTTACAAAGGATATATAACTTGTTGGTGATATAGAGACATAAATAAACATGCTCAAGTATAGTCTAATATTGCAAGTTGAACAAAAGGATGTCATTAAATCTTCTTTTAAACCCATTTTAACACTAGAAGGGCCTTGAAAAACGTATGAAATCTCTAATTATACTATATAAATGTCTTCTCAAAGATGACTTGACCCATAATCCATTAGTGGGAAATTTAATGAGATTTTTAGCAAGGGCAGCGTAAAAAGGCATTTTCAATGATAGGATTCATAGAGTCCATTGGAATGGACAAAAGTTGATCTTCATGATTTGATTATTTACTTTAAATAACCTTGGGATTTTATTGATTAATTTAATCCATATCTAAAACATGTAAAACCTTAGTCTTAGAATGTTTAGGCTAGGATTTTTTAAAAAGGGATTCAAATTTATGTAGGAAGCATTTTTATTATAGACATATTTTAAAACCTTAACTTAGGTCCTAGTTGTATTTATTAATAATATTAACACCTTAATAAAAATTCTTTTTCTAGGTCTTTTATAGTTTAATAGATCATGCTTTTACCCCATCCAAGGTTGTTCAAGATTGTTTCTTATGTTTTACAAGTTCTATGGAATTTCACTTAGAGGATGAACATGCTTAAGGATTCATACTTCAACATTAAATTAATATTTTATCAGCTTATGGCCTATCAATGATTAATTGGATCTATTTTAATCCATGTTTAAAGCTCTAGTCTAATGTTTCATCATAGGTCCCTTTTTTATCTCATGATCCATTGGGCCATTTTATTATTGGCTTGGTCCAAATAATTTAGTATCCCTTTGTTAACCTAGATTAGCCTAAGGTTTTAATTAAATTTATACAATGAAAACCTTAGGTTAAAAATTTAAGCCATTATCTCTTTTATTTTTTGGGGTCCCTATTATTATTCTCGAGACTTAGCATGAATGTTCTTAGCCTAAGGTCTTAAATTATGTTTATTAAACATGACATAAGGCCACAGTATAGAAAATTTATGCTAAGTTATTTATATCCCTCAAAGTTTGTTTAAACATTATGCATCTCTACAGGATCAATGATCTACATTTTCTCACATTAAAATGATATGATGTTACATGTCAGGTCAACCTTTCAACAAAGCTCTAGGATGAATGTGGTGGTGATGGGTGTCACCATTTTGTTAAAAGGATATTGAGCAAATAATGGTGGTCCACCTCTAGGATTGAGATCCAATGCCATGTGGTAGCTCAAATGAGGATGATATAATGGAGTGAGAATGACAAAGACTTTTTAATATAGACAATATGAACATGGTAATGACACAAGTCATAACCATGGGAAACATAGTAGAGGTAACCAATGGTAGTTAACTTCTAAGAATGAGATCAACAACCTGCATTGACCCATGCAAATAGATCCAATGGCATGAATCAAAGATAACTTTTTAAAGAGTTGAGATCCAATAAAATATTGAGGAGAAGGATGCCACGATGAGGCTACATAGACATAATATGATAGAGTTAAATATTTTGTGGACTAATCGATGTAAAAAGATGAACCAAAAAATAGTCTAAGGTAAGGAAATTGTGATTTCATGATCATAGATTCCATTAAAGCACTAGTAAGATCCCAAAAGATGCTTAGAAAATACATCAGAATCATTGTGACTGTGTATTCACTGTAATAAAGCCAAAAAGCTAAATAGTCATCTATGTAAAAAATAATTCAATCCATAATAGAATTATAGTTCAATGGTGAGTAACTTAATAAACTCACAACCCTCATATTTCGAGAAGATATTTCAAGGGAAAATATAAATCTATGTGTGATTTTAGAAGTAGGAAGTTAGGAACAAGAAATGACAAAGATCTCAAAGGCTAGACATACCAAGAGGATGAAAGTTTTAAGGAACTTATGTCTAATTTTAAACTAATAGATGACTAGTATCAATGGTCTAAAGAGCTAAGCACAGATGATAGCTAGACACTTCAATAGTAAAAGAGACCTCAAGGTCAACTTAATTAAATTAAGAATATTCTTTTTTAACCAACATTATATAACATTTTGAAGTGAAATAGTCTATTTTTGAAGGCATGTGCTATTTTTAAAAGACACTACCTATGTATCAACTCACTAAAAAATTCTTGTGTATTTATAGAACATTTTTAGTAAGGATAGTTGTCCCTACACTCATATATTTTCAATTAGGTATGACTAACCGACATGTTTCCTTTTACCTTATAAAAGAAGCATTGCCAATTGTAAAGAGGAGGGAGTTATTGAGCTTAAACTAGTGTAAATTTAGAGAAACTAATGTAAGCAAGATAATTCTAAAAAGATTGTCTCATTTCGTTTATGTGAATTTCTATATGGATTATCTCTCACTTATCTATTCTAAAATATAGATTTGAATCTTTCTTTTAGACTCTTGGTGTGTACATTTGAATGAAAAATTGTTAACTTGTACTTATGTTAGGATAACTGAAGGATCTCTAGTTTACTTCATTTTATTTGTTGATGTGCATTATCTATCTGCTTATAGGGGTAAATATTTAAAGTAAGCTAAGATTTGAGATTAATCTATTTCTTATCATACATTGGATTTAAGTACATGTTGGGGTAATATTTTAAATTTGTCATGATGTATGGAATGAAGATCATTAGAAACATATTTTCTCTCTGCGCTACCCTTCCTTTTGCTTCTTTTTTAACCAAATCACTTTAGATTAAAGCTTAGTTGTATATGTCCATCTTAGTTTAGTTTTGAATTAGAATTGAGCATAATTCACCTTAATTATCATATATCATATTTTTATTTGAAAATATTATATGACATAATGGTTCCCAACCACCAACTAATATAAATACTGTGAAACAATAATTTATCCTACCTCTATTCCATCATAGATAACAAGAATTTCACAAATTTAAAATCATACTCTAAATTATTTGAATTATAATATGAGAAGTGTTTTTTAAACACTCTAATCACCTTGTGATACATATTTAGGCATCAATAGGGAAAGATTCCCTGGTGCTAGAAGGAGGGCCAAATTATTTGTAGATTTTTAGTATCTTTGTTGGTTTTTATGAATTCTATTTAAAGATCACTTTACTATTTGCATATTTGTGTTTCTTTTAGCATACTACTATAAAGGTTGGTTATATTCATGTTTTTAGACTAGTCTTCTTGCTCATTTAGATAAAGATTGACATTTTGTGAAGATATATGTTGAATTATTGTAAATATAGCTTTAAATTTATTAACCCAATAGGTTTGAGGTTAGTAATAGCTTATTTGATCAAATATTCTTAGATACCTTTCTTAATTGAGTTCATCTAAACTTAAAACATGTAAAGGTCAATCTTAATTATGTATTTAGATACATGTTTGAGCTGACTTGATTAAAGATTGTCATCTTTTTTCTTCCTTTATATTAATCTTTGTGAAAATTACTTAATGTGCATTTCTAACCATTGTTATCTTAAAATATAGGATTGATGCATCATATTTCAAATAGGATTCAAAATTCTCAAGATGAAACTACCAAGAGTCAGAACAAGGTCACGTTTAGAGACTAGGGAGCCTCTTCTCAAATTATAAGTCCATAGAAGAGATAGGCATGACAAAGGTAAACATAGGCTTTCAATGTCTTTTCCAAATTCACTAATTCAGGTTGTTCACATATTCAACCCCAATCAAGATATGGCTTGGCTAGGTGGATTTTCTATCAATATGACAAGTGTGCTACATGACCTTCCATGTAACCTTGAAAAATATTTGCCAACATTTATTCCTAATAGTATTGTAACTGTAGAAGAACATATTAAATCATTCAAATCTACTTTGAGATTATTAAATATCACTCATAAAGATGTAGTATGTAGACTATTTCATTTTAATTTTAAATATGATGCATATGAATGGTTTTTAAATATTCCTAAGAATTACATTACAAGTTGGGTTTATTTTAATAATGTCTTCATTAACTAGTTTGGCAAAATTATTAGTCCTTATGTCTTATACCAACAATTCACCATGATCAAGAGGGATGCAAATGAGCCTATAAGAGAATTTAATGCTAGGTTCTACAAGATGTATATCCAAACCATATATCCTTACAATATTGATGATGATTTAGCCTTGGAAATCTATAATGTTGCCTTAGATCCTATGACCTCTATATTTATAAAGAGAGTTGTTGGACCCATGAACACATTAGCCTTAACTTATATAGAGGCTATGATTATTAATGACTAGATGCATCCCCAAGGTCAGATGTCTTAATCTACTCCTAATGTCAACCCAAATTTTCCTACCTTGAATGTCTTCCCAAATAAAAATCATAACATACTAGCTTTGAACCAAATCCCAACTTTAAACCAATTACCTTTAATTCATGCTCATCCTACTTAGAACTTAGGATTATTGAACACTACTACAAATAAATTTAATATAAGTGATAAAAAGGCATTAGTACCAACCACTGGTACTATTATCAATCAAGTTGATAACTCTAAGGCTCTAAAAAATGAAAATGACTCTATCTTAAATATGGTATAAAAGTTAAGCACTAATTTTCTTCAGCTACATAAGCAAGTTGGTAATACTCAAGAGAGATAGGGTAGGAACTTTGCTTTCCAAAGGTTCAATAGGCCTATTAATAGGTCCCATAATGATAGTTACAAAAATAATAAGAATAATGAGTCATCTTATAATAAGAAAAAATTGGATATGAATCTTATTTATATTTCTTTACCTAATTATTGTAGAGTACATTTCACTTCTAAACATGGTGAGATAGATTGTATTGAATTATGTAAAGCTATTGAGGCCATTCAAGAACGGTTGGATACATTTGAAGTGGTTCCTAACAAAGATAATGAAGGAGGAACATCAATATCTAAATTGGCTGACCAAGACTTCATGGTGGAGACATTTGACTTCCCTTTCCATGAAGACAATGAACTTTATGATATTCCTGAAGAAGTCCAAGATTTTTAGTAGTTCCTGAATAAGACCTACCCTCTAAGGAATAGAGAGAAAAATAAGCCCAAGACTACTTCAAAACCTGTAAACAACTTAGTCACTCCTTAAAGTACTACCTTAGATAATAACCCACATCCTCTAAAAGGGAGTACCTATAAGAATAGTACTAATGCATCTAGTTCATCCAATATGACTAGGTATAATATTGTGGAAGACATGAAAAAAGTTAAGACTAACATTACATTAAATTACATGAGTTGATGAAGATATCTAAGCAAAGAGACCTATTTTTAGAGTCCTTATCTAAAAATTTTGGTAGTCAACCAAAAATTGATAATTCCAATGTTCCTATGTATAAAGCTAAAACACAATCCCCACCTTTCCTACTTACTGTCAGGATGTTTGGTAATAATTTACATAATTATTTATGAGTTTCTAGTGAATCCACCAACATCATGCCAATGGGTATTTTTAAACAACTTGGCATGTATTCTATTACAATTGATAAAGTTGTTACTCAATTAGATAAGTCTAGAATCAAAGTAATTGGGTAATTATTAAATGTTCATATGCAACTTACATATGAGCCAAAGGTACAGTAATTAATTGACATCCATGTGGTGGACATTCCTAATGCTTATGGGATACTATTAAACAAGGAATGGATAAAGGCCTTGAATGTATATATGTCCATTGAATGTTCACATTTTTGGCTACCATGAAAAGGTGTCCCAAATTAGATCATAGTGGAAAGACACCCTCAGATAAAGCACATGATCATAGAATATAATGTTGTGATTGAAAGGGTTAACATGCTAGACTTTGATGAGATCAACATGATGGATTTTGAATTATGAGTGCATACTCTTGAGACTTATAAGGTACATAATACTAAGACTTATCATGCTTTGCTTGGAATTTTGAGATTACATTTTCATGGTTCTAGGTGTAAGTTTGGATCTAGAGTAATAATTGCTCTAATTAATCCTATTGGGAAGGAACTAAAAGCTACTTATAGACTTCAGTTTCCTTGTACTAATAATCTTGTAGAGTATGAAGTTTTGATTTTGGGATTGTAATTTACCATTAGGCATAAGATTAAAGATCTCTTGGTTACTAATTTACCATTAGGCATAAGGTTAGAAATAGGGTGGACTACATCATGTATTTACAATAGGTATTTGAAAGGTGAAAAATGTGTGGGATTCCCCTCAATCAAAAGAAAAGTATCTTATGTGTTAGTAAGGGAAAGTTGTTAGGACATGTTATCACTAAGGAGGAATCTTTATAGATCCAAATAAAGTAGATGCCATATAAAAAAATAGATCCTCATAATAATAGAAAATAATTGAAATCATTCTTTGGTAAAATTAATTTTATAAGAAAGTTTATTTTTGGATTTGTAGAAATTGTCAAGCCATTGAATGATATGTTGAAGAAAGATGCTAAAATCATTTGGAACAAGGAAACCAAGAATGATTTTAAGGACATCAAGGAGAAAATTACACAAGATATAGTCATAATAAGTCCATATTTCTCCAAGTATTTTTACCTTTATTCCTTTGTTTTAGATCATACTATTGCTATAGTTTTAAATCAAAAAATTGATGGATGTGACCATCCAATTGCTTTCATGAGCACACTTTACAAACACTGAGTTAAATTATTCTTTAATTGATAAATAAACATGTGCATTAGTTAAGGTAGTCAAGAAATTTATGCACTACATTCTTAAGAATAAGTTTCATGCTATCTTACTAGACCCTACCACCAAGCTCATGTTGAGTCAAAATGAGCTAGGAGAAAGGAGAGGTAAGTGGATGTCTATGCTACAAGAATATGACATAGAAATAAAGACTGTAAAACTGGTAAGGTCCCAAGGTCTAATGTAGTTGATTACCAATGCTAACCCCAAACTAAGTGTCATGTAGGTTAAATAACAAAGTTTTAAATATAATGATTGGTATGATCCTATTATCCATCTACTATTTAATTTCACTTGTCCTATAGGGTTGACCGGTGAGAATAGAAGATCCCTAAGACTTAAGGTAGCCCACTACTTGATTAAATATGGATTTCTATACTAAAAAAAACATCCAAGGCATTTACTTGAGGTGTGTATCTATATAATAATTAATTGAGATCATGATCACTTTTCATGAGAAGCTAGAAAGCAAACATCTATATGGAAGGACAATAGCTCAAAAAATCCTTAGAGCTGTTTACTACTAGCCCATGATCTTCAAGGATGCACACAAGAATGTAAGGTAGTGAAATTCATGTCGAATATTTAACATAAAAGAGCATAAGGAAGCCATGCCACTATAACTATTTATGGTAGATAAACATTTTTCTTAGTGGGGACTATATTTCATGGGGATAGTTAACCCTAATTCATTAGAAGGTCACAAATAAGTTCTAACTGGTACTGATTACTACACCAGCTAGACTAAGGTAGTTGTCACTAAATAGTGTATGATCAAAGAAGTGGTCACCTTTTGAGAAGAAAACATATGCACCAAATTTTTGACACCTATATCTCTATTCTATGATAATGGATCTACTTTTACATCCATAGAGATGAAAAACTGGGCATAATATAATAGAATAAATCTCAAGTTCTCATCTAACCATTATCCTCAAGGCAATGGGGTATATTAATATACTAATAAGAACTTGATGAGGGTAATAAAGAAGTATACAATAGATAAGCCTATGATATGGCAAAGGATTCTAAAATATTCCCCATGGGTAGATAGAATAAGAATCAATCAAGATCTCAAAGTATCACCCTTCCTACTAGTATATGGCCAAGAACCCATATTCCCCATTACAATCAAGCTACCAACATACCAATTCATGGAAGAGTACATGGAGGATGATCAAGAATTATCAAATTCAAGGCTGCTAGACATTATTTAGATGGAAGATGCTAGAGAAGAGGATTTCATGAATTATAGTAGACAACAAACCATAGTAAAGAGGTGGTTTGATAAATGTTAAAAATAAAGGTGTTTCAACAAGGAAACTTAGTCCTTATTTGTGACAAGGAATCTAAGCCTAAAGGTAAACATGGTAAGTTCACACCTTTGTAGATAAGTCCCTATCAGACTAAAGATACACTAAGAAATAACACCTTTAAGATAAAGGACATACAGGGAGAAGATTTCACACTACCCACCAATGGGTAATACCTTAAGCATTACTTCTCTATTGTCCCTTTTGAGGTTTTCATGGAATGATTGTAAGACTAGTTAGAGCTAGCATAGGTAGGTTAGATTATTTTTCTTGTGTTTTTCCTTTTTGTCCCTTATTTGTACATACATACATACATACATACATACATATATATATATATATATATACACACACACACACCCACATATATATATATATATATATATATATATATATAGACACACACACACACACACACACACACACACACACACACACACACACACACACACACACATGCACACACACACACACACACACACACACACAGATATATATCTTTTCTTTTTGATTTTTTTATTTATGTTTGGGTTTCTGCTTTCCCTACTTTGTTACTTTCTCTCAATAAGTCCTTTTAGATAGCTCAAAGGTCAAAGCCCAAAAAACATAGGAACTCCATAGTTTAGTAATGTAGGTATAACTCCTCAACATCTATTGATCATGGATTTAAAATATAAAGCTTAATGTTACAACTAGATAAGCTTGTAAGAAATAATGGATAGGTTGGTTTTTTCATAAGGTTTTAAACCTTGTTTTGATCTAATCTTGGTTTTAATAATAATTGTATGTATGGGATGATAATTTGAATTATTAAGACACAGTAATGCTTGCACTTAACAAACATCCTTGCGTGGGATAAAAGTTTCAACCATAGGTGATTATTTGAGGATAAAATATTTAACCAAATCCCTAAACCTAGCTAACTTGGTTCCTAACCATTTTTAGAAAGCCAAAATGATCTAAAAAATACAAAAATAAGAGATTATTTCAAACTCAAAATCTTTCTAAGCAAATTTGATTCTGGTAATCTCCACTAGGGATATAGATACCTAGTTAGAAGTGGAGCAAGGCCTTGAGTAGAGCCAAAGGTATCTCTGTCAAAGCTATGGATGCATGTCTAGTAGAAGAGCAATACCCAAGCCTTCCCTAAGCTAAAGCATGGTTCTTAATGAATATCCAAATATGTTGTAAGTAAATATTAATTATTAAAGGCATGAAATCTAGAAGTTGTTCCCTAAATCCCATGGTAAGTAGTAAGTGAAATCAAAGGACACAAAACATGATTAGGTTTTGATGTTTGATCCTAATTCTATAGGCATAAGACTTTTTTAACCATGAACTGATATTGATAATGGTACTGATCAAGTGGAATAGGTAATATATTTATTTTTTTGAACTAGAGTCTCTGAATTTTAACATATTGCTATGTTCCCCTATAAGTCACCATTTTTTGAGGTCAACATACCCCCATTTCTAAAAATTAGGGACCCTTGTGTCAAATTGTGCAATTTGTGCCTTAAAATTAAAAATTCATTTGATCAGAGTGTCACTAGCATGTTTACACATTATTTATATTTGAAGATCATCCAAACCATGATTTGGCTAATTTATTTGTTCATATTTCTACTTTTATCTTGTCTAAGGTGCTAACATTGAATATATTTGTTTCAGGTTATAGGTTTAATGGAGCCCATCTGGAAATGAACATGCTTAAGGTTTTTGTAATTTAATGTTTAATTGATCTTTTTAACTAGCCTTGGTATATAATTTATTAATAATTTGAAACCCTAGCCTGATGTTTTACCTAGACCTTTTAATTCAAATTTAGATCTAGTGGGATCTTTTTATGGGGGAACCTTTTAAATAGTGCTATGGGCTTGGTTTATTTTTATTTCTTAAGTCTTAATCTTATTTTTCAACATGAAAAAGCCTTAGTCTAACATGCATCCTTAGTCTCTTTTATGTCTTGAGATCCCTTTTTGGTCATTCTATTATTCACAAGGTCCCTTTGTTATATGTTTCTACCTTTTGGGCATGACTTTTTGAGATTTTCCTTTACGACTTTGTCCCTAAAGAATTACCCTTCAGGGTTTATGTTTTAGATCCTTGGTCAAGAATTATTTGGGACTTATGAAATTGGTCCATTCATTTATACTTATCTATGCTAGGATAATTATTTTAGATATTTTATCTAAAATAATTTCCTCACAGATCTATCCTATTAAGCATTTTATCTGACGAAATTTCCCTTTGGCCTCTTTTCACTTACCCTTTGGTATATCTATTTTGGACTTATATTTTTTTGAAGTAACCCCTTAGTGTATTTATTTTAAAATTATTATTTTGAAGTGAACCTTTAGTAGTTTTGTTTTAGACATTTTGACTAACATAAAAATATTGAAAAAAATTATCCATAACTCTTTTTAAAATGACCTTTGCCTTAACCAAATTATCCTTTAGACTTTTTATTTAGGAAAATTTCCCTGTGGCTTCCTTGAAAATTATCCTTTGGTATTTTTGTGTAGGGCACATATCCTTTGAGTTATTTGAAAATATCTTTTGGATTTTTTGAATATATCCTCAAGCCTTTTTTAAGGGACACCTTATCTTTAGACTTGCCCTTTGAGGTTTTTACAATGGTCATTTGCCTTCCTCAATTATCCTTTAGATTCTTGAAAGTGCCCTCTACGTTTTATGTAAAGTACCCTTCAAAATTTTTAAAATAGACATTTACCCTCTAAGATTACCCTTTGGGATTTTTGAAATGGTCCTTTGCCATACCAAACTTCCTTTCAGCCTTTTGAAAGTGCCCTTTCCCTCATGAGAAGCCCCCTTTAGGACTTTTATCCTTTTAAAATGCCCTATCGAGTGTTTATGCAATGGATATTTTAATATGTTAGCCTAATAATTTAAATTGGAAACTTTGTTTTCAAACAAAAATAATATCATTAATCTAAGGCTTTAGCTAATTTCTTATTATTACCATGCCCTAAGTTCAATATTTCCTATTATTTGCATGAACTAATTTTTCTTGGATTAATGGACATGTTTTGGATGATCATGGCTTTACCCCCTTCTAATGTTGCTAAAGATTATTACTTGTGGTGCAAGAACAATGGAATATAATTTGGGAATAAGCATGTTTAATGTTTAAGTTGATCTTTATTTTCCATTGGTTTAAGATTAATTGGATCTGATCACCATGCCTAATGTTTTAACCTAGGTCCCCTTTTGAATTGAATTCAAACTTACATAGGGAAAATTATCATACCATGGACTTAGTTTAATTCTTATCCTAAGGTTTGGTCATGTTTTTGAACATAACCAAACCTTAAGCTAAAAATCCTAGCTTGGTATAAACAATTACATGGTCTCTTTGTTGTGAATATTAGCCTAAAGCCTTATCCTAAGGTTTATTGTATTTATCAATACAATGAAAACCTTGGGTTATGCATTTAGGCTATGTCCTTTTATTTCTATGGCATCCTTTTTATTACTTTCCTAACCCTAGTCTAAAGTCTTTATGCTAAGTCCTTTTAAGTTCATGGGGTCCCATATATTATGTTCAAAACTTAGCTTAATTTTTTATCCTAAGTTTAAAGCTTAACTTTCATTCTTGTATGAAGGATCAACAACCAATGGTTAATTGGACAAAGTTTATCGAATGAAGTGTATACAATCAAAGTTTTAACAAAGCCCCTAAGACATCAATAAGGTGACAAGTGTCATGGTTGAAACCAAAGAAAAATAAACAAATGATGGTGGTCTATTCCATAGATCATGATCAAATGACTTACGTTCACTCAGATGGAGTAGATTTGATGGAGTGAGTTCAATGTTGAAAATTCAAGTAATGGTCCCCAACATAAATCCTAAGCAAGTTTCGATGATTGATAATATGCATTACAATGTACAAATCCAATTGAATGAAGTGAGATCAATTAATAATTTTAAAATAAATTTCTAAGTTAACATGAGACTACCAAATGGAGAAAATGTGTGAGTTGATAGAACTTATAGATTCAGAATACAAAAGGCCTATAGGACTACCAAGTGGCACAACCTTGGGGCCTAGTTCATATTAAATCTCAAGCACATTTTAGAGATAAATAAAATAGTGTTGATCCATGGAAAATAATATAATGGTATGAGGAAAAGCTGACTTGGTAAAGGATATAAAGCTCACTAGTGATATAGAGACATACATAAACATGTTCAAGTATAATCTAAGCTTACAAGTTGAACACAGGGATGAAACTAAAGCTTCTTATGAACCTGATTAAACACTAGAAGGGCCCTATAAAATTTATAAAAGTCCTAATATCATCAACTAAGAATTTTCTTGAAGATGACTTGACCCACAATCCATTATTTTGAAATTTAATCAGATTTACAACAAGGGCAGCCTAAAAAGATGTTTCCAATGACAAGATTCATGGAGTCCATCTAGATTGGACAAAATATGATCTTCATGATTTGATTCTTTACTTTTAATAATCATTGGGATTTGATTTATTAAATGAATCCATATATAGAACATGTAAAACCTTAGTCTTAAAATAGTTAGCCTAGGTTTTCTTAACATGGGATTTAAATTTATGAAGGAAGCATTTTATTATAGACTTAGTTTAAAAACTTAACTTAGGTCCTAGTTGTATTTATTAATACTATTAAGTCCATAATAAAAAGTCTTTTTCTACATCCTTTATGTTTTAAGTGATCATGATTTTACCCCATCCAAGGTTTCTAAAGATTGTTTCTTGTGTTTTATAGGTTCAATAGAATTTCACTTGGAGGATGAACATGGATAAGGATTTATAATTCAACATTTAATTAATATTTTATTAGCCTATGGCCTATCAAATATTAATTGGATCTATTTTAATCCATGTTTAAATCTCTAGTCTAATGTTTCAACCTAGGTCCCTTTTATATCTCATGATCCCTTGGTCTATTTTATTATTGGTTTGGTCTAAATAATGCAGTGTCCCTTTGATATCTTAGACTTAGCCTAAGGTTTTAATTTAATTTATAAAATGAAAAAACTTAGGTTAAAAATTTAGGCCATTGTCCCTTTTATTATGGTCGAGATTTAGCTTGAATTTTCTTAGCCTAAGGTCTTAAATCATGTTTATTAAACATGAAATAATGCCATAGTATAATTTTTTTATGATAGGTTATTTTTAACCCTCAAATTTTAAAAAAAAAATTATGCATATCTATAGGATCAATGATCCACATTTTCTCTCATGAAAATGATCTGATGGTGCATACCAAGTCAACCTTACAACAAAGCTCTAGGATGAATGCAGTGGTGATGGGTGTCACCATTCTGTTAAAAGGTTATTGAGAAAATAATGATAGTCCACCTCTCAAATGAAGATATAATAGTACATAGTAGCTCAGATGAGGATTATCTAATGGAGAGAGATCAACAAAGAGTTTTTAACATAGCCAAGATGAATATGATAATGACACATGTCATAGCCATGAGAAATACAACAAAGGCAACCAATGGTGGTTAAATGCTAAGACCAAGATTAATGACTTGCATTGATACATGTGAATAGATATAGTGATATAAATCAAAGTTAACCTTTCGAAGAGTTGGGAACCAATAAAATATTGAGTAAGATGCCATGGTGAAGCCACATAAGCATAAGATGATAGACTTAAAGATTTTGTGGACTAGGTGATGTAAAGAGATGAACCAAAAAATAGTCTAAGGCATGGAACTTGTGATTTCATGCTCATAAATGCCATTAAATCATTGTTAAGACCTTAAAAGACCCTTAGCAAATATATAAGCATCAATGTGACCCTGTATTCACTATAATCAAGCTATAAAGTTGAATAATCATCTGTGTAAAAATAATTCAATCCAAAATGGAATTGTAGTCCACTAGTGAGCAATTTAATAAAATCATAGCCCTACCATCCCAAAAATATATTTCAATGGAAAGTATAGATCTCAATGTGATTTTAGAAGAAAGAAGCTAGGAACAAGAAATCAAAAATATCTTAGAGGATAGAGATACTAAGAAGATGAAAGTTTTAAATAACTTATGTCTAATTTTAAACTAATAGATGAGTAGTATCAAAGAGAAAAAGAGCCAGAAAAGAGACTATATAGGAGGGAGTTTTTGAGCTAAAACTAGTGTAAACTTCAACAACAAAAGAGACCTCAATGTCCAGTCAATTGAATTAATAATATTATTTTGTAACTAGAATTGTATAACATTTTGAAGTGTAATATTATGTTTGTGAAGGAATTTGTTGTTTGTAAAACACACTACCTATGGATTAGCCCACAAAGAAATTATAGTGTATTTCTAAAACATTTGTAGTAAGTATAGTTATCCCTACACTTGTACCTTTCGATTGGGTATGACTAATTGACATATTTCCTTGCACCTCATAAAAGGAAAATTGTCAATTATATAGAGGAGGAAGTTTTTGAGCTAAAAATAGTGTAAAATTCAAGAAACTAATGAAATCAAGATAATTTTGAAAATATTGTCTCATTTTGTTTGTGTGAATTGTTATATGGATTCCCTCTCACTTGTCTATTCTAAATTCTAGAATTTAATAGTTCTTGTGGACTCTTGGTGTGTACCTTTAAATGCAAAATTGTTAACTTGTGATAATGCTAGGATAACTGAAGGTTATCTAGTTTAATTCATTTTATTTTCTTTATATTGTATATATTCATCAACTATCTAGTTATAAGGGCAAATATTTAAAGTAAGCTTGGTTCTTATTTGCATTATTTTTGCATTCCTTAGAAGTTTGTCTGATGTGTGGTAAGATTAGAGATTAAGATGTTTCATATCATACATTGGTTTTAAGTAAATTCCTAGATAATATTTGAACTTTGTCATGATGTTTAGAATGAAGATCAACAACAATATATTTTATCTCCACCCTACCCTTCCTTTTTCTTCTTTTTTAACAATTTCACTTTAGATTAAAGTTCATTACGTATACATATCTTAGTTTATATTTGACTTATAATTGAGCATAATTAACCTTAATTAGCATATATAATCTTATTATTTTCAAATATTTACATGTCATAGTGGCTTCAAACTACCAACTAATATAAATACTATGAAACTGTCATTTATTCTACCTCTATTCCATCATAGATAGCAGGATTATTATAAATTTCAATTCATTATCTAAATTCTTTGAATTTTAAAATGAGAAGTGTTTCTTAAACACTCTTATCACCTTGTGATATATATTTAGGCTTCAAAAAGTAACAATAAAATGATAATCTAAGAATCAAATACAATAACATATCGATATAAAATTTCCACCAAAGTAAATAAATAAATAATATAGGGTTAGGAAAATTACCTTGGGTTGAATTTTTAGAACATTAATATCCCCCTTTCCTCAAGGGAATTTTTTTGATATATATTATAAGTGACATTAAACATGGAAATACAAAGAACTAAGTATCCAAAACTGAGGACTCTAAAGACTAGGTGTAACTTATTGTTTAAATTATATTCTTCATATCTTTAAAGACTTTGCAAAAATTTATTATCTCTCAAGTGTAATATCTTAAGTGATAATTCCTCTTATTTTTACTAATGTCTATTTTATTACAAGTGTATAGTATGTTGATTTTTTTGCTTATGCGAAATGATAAAAGGTATCTATTAAAATATAGATCAAAGCCAAAAAATTCACTAATTAAATTTATTTTATTTCATCAACCTGGTCAACATAGTAAAAAATTCATTAGTAGACACAATGTTATGTCAAATAAATGGTAACATTACAAAATTTCACTAGTTAGGCTAATGACATTGGTTAGGAACACAAAAACAAGATGAAGGGGTGTATAAATGGGTAATAAGAACAAATAAAGGAGAAGTGAGCAAAATATATGACATATATGAAGGTATATATATCAAATAATCATTTAATAATATTTAATAAATCACCACAAACCAATCTAACTCAATCCTAGTGAACTCCTTAGGACATGCACTTAGGGACATTTATGCACCGATGAGTCCTACATATTCCCTACCCAAAGCTCATCACATGTCACAATAATATAATTTAGGATGGTAATTTAGAAAAAAAATATATAAACACAAAACAAAAGTAACAATTATAAATAAATTAATAAATTTAAGTAGCATATACATACCTTGACTTACCTTTTCACTGAAATAGATGCATGAAAATACTTTAGTTTTGATCATGGAAAGTGGAAAAACTACATATGGTAACCATAATTATACAAGGATAAAATGGTTAAAATTAATGTGAGTATATGTAGATTAATATAAGAAGGTAAGGATATGAATCTCTCAAAAAATATGGGAAAAAGTAAGGAAATACATATAACCATAATTTTGAAGGCTAAATTAGGTCTAGAAGACCCAAGAATATGGAAAACTAGTGTGAGTAAGGTGAAAAAATATAAAAGGGGATAAATATCCATGAGGTAAAGGATATATTAGGTTAGAGTGACCTAAGAAAAAATAAAGTGAAATCAAGAGAGATAAAAGGGGTTAGATAACCATAAGGTAAAGGCTAGATTAGGTTTGAATGACATAAAAAAAGGTAAATTTAAGAAAAATATATAAAAAGGGATAGATAGACATTATGCAAAGGTTATATTAGGTTTCGACAACCCAAACAAAGAGTAAAAATAATAAATATCAAGATCCATAACATAATTAAGAGGAATTATAAAAATACGTTAATGACCAAGAAAACATCTTGAAATGCCTCAGAGACGCAACTTCTAATTAAGAATGTAAATTTCAAAGGGAAACTTTTAATGTTAATACTATCATGATATTAACACATCTAAAAGAGATGAAGAATAAGAAATATTGAAAATGGGAGAGATTTTTAAAAAAATATCCTTCAAGATAAAATAATGGATGGAGAGAAAAAAGGGCACCTTCTAAGGTGAAAATATGTTCTTTATTAAAAGTAATATAGTCTAACAAATAAAAAATCTAGGTAACGGGCACTTTATGGGTGCTCTTTCAAAATTTGAATTAGCTAGTTTGCAGGCAGGTGGGAAATTGGTCAGGTAGAATCTGATAGGAGGTACAGACCCTAGAGGAACTGTAGGGGGTGTTGAGAAGAATGTTGGGTTAGAATCTTTGGCTGATGTAGATAATGGAAAGTTTTCATGCGTATCTGATCCTTTTTGTGGTGTCCGTGTCCCCCCAGTGGATTCCCCTTCCGCTTTTCATGTGTTGGGGCATGATCTTGAAAAGGAGAAAGATAATGTTGATTTTAACAAGGAAAAGTCCTTAGAAGGGCTGAAGGTAGGGTTCTCAGAATGAAAGACTTGGTCTTATCTGTTTGGCAAGAAACCTACTGGAAAATCTCTTTTCCCACTAGTGACTGCTAAGTCTTACTGGGAGAAAGGTGAGTTTCAAGTTTTTATTCCAGATCCTTTAGTCAATTTTTCTGTGTCTTCCATGGATTTCACCCTAGTGGGAAAATTTTTAGGAGCAAGACCAGATCTAGAATCTCTTAGAAAAATGGTTAAAAGGAAATGGGTTATTCGAGGAAAGGTAGATATTTCACCAATGTCAAATGGTTTCTTCTCATTTATCTTCAAATGTAAGGAAGACATGAATACGGTTCTTTGTGATAGCATGATAAATTTTTAGTGTGTTAGTACATTATTATTTTATTATTATCATATAATAATAAAACACTACATAACATGGATCTCTCAGATTCTTTTTTCTTAACCACTCCCATTTGGGCTAGACTTCCTGGTCTCCCTTTAGAATTTTGGCATGAGGACATTTTTAAAGGTATTGCCAATTATTTTGGTGAACTTGTGGCATTGGATAGTGCTACGGCTTCTAGAACCAAACTTCAAAGTGCTAGACTTTATGTTAAAGTGGCAGACCTAAATCATCTCCCAAAAAAGGTAGAATTAATATCCAAGCTTGGTAAAAAAACTCAAGAATTTTTTTTTGAAGATTTTCCCAACTCTTGCTATGCTTGTAAGAAACAGGGGCATCTAGTTAAAAACTGTCCCTCCAAAAGTAAAAATCATCCTAGTAGTGTTTCAGATGGGAAAAAGACCAAGGTCCATCAAAATAAAGTATGGAAACCTAAAGAATATCATTGCTAAGAAAAAATAATAATGAAGATTCTAAAGCTCCACATCTTGAGGCAGATAAAGAGCCTTCTTTTGAAGATTCTAATGCTCCACATGCTGAGGCAGATAAAGAGCCTTCTTTTGAGAAAGTAAACTCTAAGAAAGAAGGACATGGTTTGCAATCAAATACCATAATACCTAAACAAAGAATAGATGATCTGACAGATCTATCAAAACAAATCATTTTCTATCAAAGGATAGAAGATCGATGGAGAGATGTAGATGACAAAATTGTGCTAGAGGAAGGTGAATTCTTGGATGAAACTGGAAATAAATTAGAGGGAGATCTTCTTTTTCTCAGTCCAGGGAGATCTAGGTGTTATCTCAGGCTGATAATGACTTTCCTTTGGATGAGCCTCCTCCCCTAGAAGTTGTGAAAGATAATGGAGAAAACTCAAAGCATAAACTAAACCAAAGAAAAAGGGCTGAAAAAAAGATTAATACTAAGGGGGTAGAAACTAGAAGCAATAAAATAGATCAGCAAACTAAGGTGAAACCTCTTGATTCTACTCTGAATAAATATGGAAAAAGAGCTGAACAACATTGTAAGGTGAAACCAGATGTTGGTTCCCTAGACAAACCTAGAAGAAGATCCACTACGAAGACCAGAGAGTTAGAAAGTATGCAGAATATTGCTGATGGTAGGCAGGCAACTATTCTAGATTTTACCCCTAAAAATAGATTTAAAAATCATTACTTGGAATATTAGGGGGCTGAATAGTATTCATAAACTGGATATTGGTCCCTGTAAAACTAGATTTTGTTATTGCTCTTCAGTATGTTTTAGGACTGCTTTTCCTGTTGGTTTTTAATGCTTTATCTTTTTTGATTATGTTAAAGGGTTTTGGGGTCCCTTCAAAACCTGCTTTTACCATAATCTAAAAAAAACACAGTCTAATAAATTTGTCTAGAATAAGATTTTTATACATTAATAGGCTTGAAACCTATCCCAACATGCATAGAGTTTGGGATAACTAGTGAAGTATATATGGGATATATTAAATAAAATGTAAAAGGTGAAAAACTTCTGAAAAGGGGTTTTGTGATCCTTAGGATCTTGACTGAGCCATCAGTAGCTAAAAGGATTGGGTAATATTATGAGAATGAAGGTGGTAATGATGATGAATATGAAGGTTCTTATCCTGTTCTAGTCACCTATCAAACTCCAATGGACCTATATCTCTACTATAAGTCCAATTATGGATATTGAGCTTCAATTATGATAGGGGATTGTTAATGATATAATCACATATATTTGTGTGATTACACTTTTTAATTTTAAATTTTAATTTTTTTGCTATGCTATCCTAGCCACTAAAGAGGAGAACCTATAAATTAGGACACATAGATACTCCTAAAATTTCACCTTAGAAAAGAATAAGATATTGAAACTATCATTGGTTTACCTAAAAATGAGGTGAAAAATATAGAGAAATAGAGATGAACATGAGTGTCATATCTCATTTTACCCACCACTAGAAGCAAAGGTAATTAAAGCATTTAATATTAAATGTTATCACTTGATTTACTAAATAAATGTTGATTTTAGGGATATGGATAGTCAATATATAGACTAACACATGGATATGTTACATTTAATCATTGATTTTATTATGAATTTTAGATTATATTGTTTTACATAAAAAAAATGAATTTATTATATTTTTTAACATCAAATGGAATGGGCTTACTTATTTTGATTAACATCAAATAAATTTTACTTATTTTTTAACATCAGATTACTTGCTTATTTTTATTAACATCAGATAGGTTTGAATGATTATTTTTTTTAATGTAACATGCATTTGTATTTATTATATTTATTAATTTAATATATAATTGACATTATTGTAGTGATTAACACCAATGTTATTTGATGTACTTATATTGATTAATGCTAGGTAGATTTGACATGTGTATATTATTCATGTTTAACAAAAATGAATAAATGTTTATATTAGAAATGAATGGCATATTATTTGAATATTTTAACCTAGTTTAACCACTTTATTGGTTATGATAAGTGTGTTATTACAACATAGGTTCTTCCCATAGTAAATGGAGGGTATCATTGAGGAGATAATGATATATGAATTATAGAGAACCATAAAGAGAATGATTTATATGCAGGTCTAAGAACTATCATTTGATAGTGAACCTATATGTAGATCCTTTTAGTACCCTTGGGAATGAGTAGATATTTGTTTGTAATATTCTCTTGATTATTTATTTAATTTTTTACACTTCAAAAATAAATAAATCCAAGTGATGTAGTGTCTTAAAATATTAAACCCTTCACAATTTGATAAGTTCTTTGTTATTTTAGAGTAGTTTATCATCAAATGCTATTTGATGTTAATGTGATAAGATTGTTCATGCTTGTGGAAAATGTCATTATTTAGGCTTGAATGCACCAACCATGTTTTTGATGATCTATAAGGTATATTAAAACATTTTAAACCATCTCATATACCTAATATGCCAAAAGTAGTGGAATATAATTTGCATATGAGACATACATACCTTGCCTAATCGAGGATTTGAATGTATGAAATTCAGTATAAATTTAGGGCTCAAAGTTTTAGACTATATTATTTATAAATTATGGATTTTATTTTAAAAAAAGAGTAATTATATGTTAAGATAATTAAGGTATATTTAATATCTTTAATAGAAAACATCTATAATCACTATATATTATATTAATCCTATTCTTTATTTGGCATGAAAAAAGAACCTATTTTATTCTATGCATAATATAATAAAATTGATATTTATAACTTTAAAGAAATTATAGGTTTATTAAGTGTGGATAACATAGACTATAGTGCACAAAAATTCACTTAAGTTATAATTTAATTTATCTAAAAGAATATTATTTTTGGACTAAATAAATTTACCACTATCAAAAAATGGATAATATCTCCTTAAAAACATCCAATTTGTTTTTAACTACATATAACAATTCAAATAAGTGGGGATGAAAATCAATCCACAATTGTAATGAATAGTTTAATTAATTTGCATGTGGTGAGAACTAAATATAGATGGGATTATTTGCATAACAGTTAACACAAAGCAAATATATAAGAGGAAAAATATAAATTTACTATCATTTTATTTCAAATATGATATATGCATAGATTGGTGAATAATAAAAGACTAAGACAAAAACTAAATTGGAAAGACTGTCATTCTATTTTAAATGGTTTTCAGGCAAGACATAATGTATAGTAGGGAAATAAATAATTGGAATGAAAGGATAGAGATAAGGATGCTATTATATAAAGATAAATAGGGATAAATTTTTTATTTAAAATAAAAAAGAGTGAAAATGGCAGTAATATATACATGGTTCTACATTCACTACAAATGGGAACAAGTAACATGTTGCATTATCACATGACTTTTGAGGTAATGAAAAAATTATGGAATATTCATAGAAATAAAATATTACCTATTAAGATAGGAAAATTGGTGAATTATTATGATTTTAATAGACATATAAATGGAGACAATGGGATATATGGCCATGTCTAGATGAACATTTATATTTTAGAGTATGGATCATACATTTGCATTCCTTGTATCTTGTCTCTCTCTAATATCACATAAGATAAATTCTATAAAATAAATGGTATTTTTGAGATGGATGTATATCTAATGATAATACATATTTGATATTGGGAATGAAAACATTTATTCACTATAGTAATTATAATAGTCTCTATAAACCATAAAAGAGGCATAGTGGGGAAGGGGCTCTACAAACAATATAATAAGGCTTCAAACCAATGCCTAAGAGGATAACCCAAACCTTGACTACATATTGCCTTAGTCATATAATGAATTTTGGGAAATGAAAATGTAAAATAAGTAATAATATTAGGAGTATAAGTTTACAATGGGATCTTATGACATTGACAAGCATGGAGTCAATTATCAAACAATGACATGTTATAGGCAACAAAATTTATATCTCTCTTTCCTTTAATTATGCATGATAAAATGAATCATTGCTATTGTCAACATTGAGAATCATATATGTTTTAGTTTGATAATAATATCAAATAATCATTATTTCGTAGTTATGTCTCATTATAATCTTAATTGGATATTTTCTTTCAAAATTATGTCTACTTGCTCTGTTAGATCATTTGTGTATTAACCAACCATGAAGATAAAGACATTTCACTCTATAGTATGCTGAAAACCAATTCCAAATTCAATAATAAACCCATTTAATTTTATTTTTTTAAAATTTCAAAATATATTATAGTTTTTGAGTCATAAATAGAAACATTTATGCTATTAATTTGACAATATATAGTAGTATATGTAACTACAGGTTATAAAACATTAATAGTCGAGGTGAAAATACATGAGTTTATTAAAATAAATACTATAGAGATATGAAATATGGTAATGTATTGATATAAAGTGGAAACATCAAAAACCCCTAAAAATATAAAATCATTGGAGAAAATTGACACATAAATAATGGGGCTAAATGGATTAGGGTTTACCCTGATCTACCCCCAATCTTTTTATTAAACTTGGAGAAATGAAGTATACTTATTATTTTACCATGGTCGATGGATTTTTTATAAAATTAATTCCTTTATGAAACTGAAAATTAAAATTTAACTTAAACAAGTTAACCTTTTAACTATTTATTCTTGTGACCTTATAATTTTTTATAAACTAGTATTGCATGCCTTGTGTGAGTTTTATTAGCTGAATATAAATATACAAACTTGTGGAAATAATATTATTATGCTTCATTTTTTGGTTTTGAGTAAACTCTTTACTCTTTTTATTTTGAATTACTTGTCATCAATCCTTGGTCAATGGAGTGGATGATGATGATTTACACTGATAGTATGGGATGCCTGTGTGATCTATTATTGTTCGTGTGATTATCAACAATTTTTATATACTTTTTTTTTATTGTGTATTTCTAAAAATAATTTTAAAAATGAGAGGATGATGAAATTATACCAAGGTGGTATGGGATATTTGTGTATTATATAATCTTTCTCACACTTTTTATCGATTTCATTCATGTTAAGTCATGAATGTTTGTATCAGGATCACTACATTATAAATAATTCTAAGGAAAGATAGGTTTTTTATGGCTATGGAATTAAGAACATGAATGATTTTATGATTATGGAAACCACTTACTGATACGCTATGGTTTGTGTAAATCCATTATTTTCACATAAATTTTATAAATGAGAATCAGTTACCGAATCTAGATGAAATGAGGTGGAATAATTAAATCATAATATTTATTAGAACACCTAATTCTAAGGGGGATTAATTGACCCTTAGCCTTGGTATTAATTAGATAAAATATAATATATTTTTTATTACCATGAGGTGGAAACCTCATGATAATAAATAATAGAGTTATAATTATTTAATTATTACCAAATTTTAAGTAAATTATTCTATCAGATGGATGGACCCATTCACTATAAATATGGCTTTACCCCTATTTTTAAATCATTTGAATATGATTTTTTTTAATAAAATTGTGAAGTTAATTTGATAGAAGAAGTGAGAAGAGGAAAAATATGTTGTATTGGGTCTTTGTTTCTCAATAATTTGAATAATCATCATTGGTGGGTTTTTTACTTCTTTAAAGTTTTTCCACAGTAAATACATGTATAATATGTTCACTATTATCTATGTATGCTTTGATTATTCATATAATTATATATTATACTTGTGTATTTCTTCATATATATATACATGAATTTTATCATATTATTAGAGCCAATGGAGAGGATTTGATCAACATTCATATTGTATTAAATTAAATATAAATAATTTATATTTTAGTTTGTTCATTGATTCTTGAAAAATACATATTACATATTGTAATAGATATATTTGTCCTAGATGTTAAATAAAAAATATTTAGATATTTTGATTATTTTTAATTAAATTAATGGATATGTTAATTTAATCATTGATTCTTAACAAATACATATTACAATTATATTGTAATAGACATATTTGTCTTGTATGCTAAATCAAATAAATTATATAGATATTTTGATTATTTTCAATTAAATTAGCATTGAAATATATTATATTTATAACATCATGCTTAATTTGATAATATGATCATGTTTAGTTATGGCATTTGGTAATAAGATAATACTAAGTGATTTTGGATTTTTTGTGTTTCAATTGCTTAGATAATCTCATTTGATTTTTTTAATCATTTGATTGTTTATGCTAACATCATTATATGATTAATTTGATAATAATATATGTTATGAAATGCAAAGTGTAAATGATGTTTTTATTATTGAATGTTAATAATTTAATTTACTAAGAATTTTATTCATACATATCTAAAATTTCTTTTATTTTAGTCTCATATCTATTTGATTGGATGATGTAATTTCATGTTAAAATTATCTATATTTGATGTATGAGAGGTTATTCCTCTATGTTTTGTTGAATAATATTAAATTTGTAAAGTTTTGATAAGAATCAAATGATAAAATGAGTTATTGGTAATAGGATATCTAATGTTTAGTTAAACTTAGTATCATGTTATTAGTAAATTATTGTATGTGCATCATATGATAGTTAGGGATGCTCATGTTGTCAATATTGGAGATGTCCAATAATTAATGCATAAAATAAATTTTTTTCCACTAACTTTGTAATCAAAGTAATGAACTTATTTGACTAAAATATGACTTGATTTTTTTAGATGTGTTTTACCATAGAAAAACATATGTTAGAATTTTTCGTATGTGGTTATTATTATTATAACCATGTTATGACATCATGAATCTATTTTTGGATATGTGATTAAATTTTTGTGTAGGTGCACAACACCGATAATTTAAGCATATTGAATTTCATGTGCATTTTATCTGAGATAAATTCCCCAATGGTGATATAGATCTGTAGTTATATCCTATAGATGAGCTAGTGATAGATACCTTCACAAATCCACTTGGCATTACCAAGTTTTTTACAATTTCATGCAATGTTGGGCATCTCATAGTTTCCATTGAGGGGGAGTGTGTATGAAAATGCTACTTCTTAATGGCCATGTGTTTCTTCTTCTTATCTATACTTATTCTCATTATAAACTTCATGTGGAAGTTAGGTTATTATAAATTTCATGTGGGAGTTTTAATTTTGTACCCAATATATAAAAACATACCTTTTAATGGAGGTAATTATGTTATAAAAGGCTCAAAATATGCTTAGATGATTATTCATGAGAAACTGTGACATGCAGTCTCATAATCATGATAGCCTAAACTTAATTTTGATTAGTTTACGGATTATAATTCCTCTTGCTTCAAAAGGTGATGTTTAGCATGATGAAGGTTTTTAAATCCTTCGATTATGTACATAGTATAATTCATTTTTTTAAGGTGACCATGAAATCTATCCCTACTTAGGATTAAAAGAGAATGTTCGAACATTTGATTCTAATTAGGCTTAATTTACCCTTAGCCTCAGTATTAATTACATAGATAATAATTCATTATTTATTACCACGAGGTGGAAACCTCATGATAATAAATAAAAGAGTTATAATTATTCAATTATTAAAAAGAATTAATTAAATTATTTTATTGGGATGGATGGACCAGTTACTTTTACAATAGTTACCTCCCTTGGTATTTCACTATAAATAGCGTTTTACCCATATTTTAAAATCATTTGAATATTAAATTATTTTATAAAGTTGTGAAGGCTATTTTACATAAGAAGTGATAAGAGGAATAATATATTGTATGGGGTGTTGGTTTCTCAATAATTTGAGTAATCATCATTGGTGGTTATTTTTACCTCTTTGAGGTTTTCCCATGGTAAATACCTATGTATTGTGTTCACTATTATCTATGTATGATTTGATTATTCATGTCACTCTAGATTCTACTTTTGTATTGATTCATATATTTGTACATGAATTTTATCAATCCATAAGCATATATACTTAGTATGTGTTAGAAATGTTTTATTTCTATTTTGGTTTATTATTGAGACTTGTTATATGCTACATAAATATATAGCCACATTTTAATCTTATTTATTGTCAATTTTGTATCTAAAGTTTCATGAAGGGTAGGGAACTATTATTAACAAGAGGTATGTGAGGGATACAAAAGGATATGTGGTTATAGCTAAATCCTTTGATGATGCTCTCCCTCTTTTTCATAGTTTTCATTAGTAGTGTTGAACCTTTATGCTTGCATGGATTACTTGTTGAATATTGAACCTCTTGTATGTATGTCATGGAAAGATGATGGTATTTATTTTATATTATAATAAAATATGAAATTATTTAATATGTAACTTATGATATAACATTGATATGTACTATAAATAAAATAAAGTATTAATGTTTATAAACATTTTAAGCTATATTTTTGATTTAGTCATGAGAGTAGTTATGATTTTTATATTACATTGAAAATGTACTTTTAATGGATGAAAATATTAATGATTTAATCTATTTAGTAAAGATAAAAATTATTTTGTAGATATATTTTTTCATGAAAGAGTAATATTAAAAAAATATACTTATTTGATTTAAATTTTAATTATGTAAATGAACATAAATTCTGGATTTATAATTAGATGAATTATGAAAGCATGTAATTTGTTGAAATTAAATTAGAAAACATTGTTGATGTTAAATATAACTTCATGAATGACTTTAAATTATTATTTTTTTCTCATTTTGTACATTAACATTAGTGTATTTATTTGTTTCTAAATGTATGAGGAAGGAAAAGTTAAAAAACCTTCTATAAGAATAACAAGAATTTCAAAGAATTTTGTACTTTATGGTATTATATGGGAGAGGTTATTACATTATGGCATTATATATTAACATAAAAACATAATCCTAATGTCATAAATCATATTTATAAGTTCATATTTTTGGATACAAATAATTTCATTGTAACAACGTGAACTAGGACTTTCAAAAGGCACCCTTGAGTTAGCTAACTTTATTTAAAATTTTAGGTCAAGAATACCTTAGAGAGTATTTTTATGAGATTTTTATTTGTATAAAATCATGTTAATGGATATGTAATCCATATATACAAAATAAAAATCATTATATACCTTAGTGATTTATGAATCAAAAGTCATGTGGAGGGATGAAGGTTGTTGCTTGATCCCAAAATAAGTACCTCAATCGAGACCTATAAGAAATTTGTTATTTTTGTATCAAGATTTTAGAAATTATATAAAGATAAATTTGAACATGAATATAAATTGGTAATTTTTAAGTCCTTGTAAAACTTATAGATTATAATATTGATGGGAAACATCTCCCTAAATTGTGGAAGTTTTTGAAAAACATTTAAATTGAAGGTGAAACTAGTTTGAACTATAATTAAGTTGAAAATTTATTGAATTATTATAAGGTTATTAATAAATTGATATGTATTAAAATTTTTTAACTTATAACTTAATCTAATATTGAATCTCATTAACAACATATTTGTTTTGATTATATTTTTGCTTAAGCATTATTACAAAATATATCTTCATTGACTACTTAGATATATTTTTAGGATAAGTAAAAATAATTGGACCTAGTAGAAACCATTTGGGTTTATATTGTTCACAAATATTCAATTGAAAATTAGTAAGAGATTACTAGTCTAAGGTCTAGTAGGACCAAGACACTGTATAAATGCTATAAGAGATAATCTAAGATAAGTTTATGAGACCTTTTCTCATGTGTATGTTAGAATATATATCCATTGGGATAATGTATTTTTTCAAGGAGGGGAGGAAGTCAAAATGAATTTTATATATCACTAAAAAATGAAATAATTAGTGCATACTTAGTGTATTTATTGTAAAATGTTAGCATTTTATTAGCTAACTAAATGTTGATTTTAGGGATATGGATAGTTAGTTTGTAGACTAAAAAGTAGATTTTTTAGATTTATTAATTTATTTTACTATATATTTTTTATTATAATTTTTAATATAAAATAAAATTTACTTAATTATATTTTGAAAAATAAAATGGAATTGGCTTGCATATTTTGATTAACATCAGATAAAATTGATTTTTTTTTATTCTGGTTAATGTCAAATGGATTTGACTAGTTATTTTTATCAATGTCATATGGATTTGACTTAATTATTTTGGGTAAAATTATATGGATTTTATTTTATTATATTGATTAACATAAAACATAATTAACATGTTCATATTGATTAACTTCAAATAGATTTGATTGTTTTTATTTTGGTTAATATAAGATGGATTTAACTAGTTATTTTGATTAATGTCATATGGATTTGACTTGCTTATTTTAGTTAATGTTATATGGATTTTAATATATTAACATAAAATAAAATTAAAATTTTCATATTGATTAACTTTAGTGATATTTTATGTGATCATGTTCATTAACATCATGTAGATTTGGCATGCAAATACTAATCATGTTGAGCAAAATGAATTAATATTTATACTAGAAATTATTATCATATTTGAATATTTAACCATAGTTTAAACATTTTATTGATTATGTTGAGCATATTATTTTAGTGAAATTTCTCTTGTAATATAATGAGGGTATCATCAGGGAGAATAATAGATATGTTATTGAAAACCTTAAAGATAATGATTTGTATACAAGTATGAGAACTATCATTTGATATGAATCTATATGGAAGAAATTTTAGTTCTCTTTGAAATGGGTAGATATTTGTTTTTGATTTTATATTTCTTGTTAATTTATTTTTTTGAATGTTTGTAATAGATAATTCCAATCGACGTATGTGTCTTAAACTCTTGCACTCTTCACAATTTGTTCTTTTGAAGTAGAATAATGTGAAACTCCATTTGACACTAATGTAATAAGATTATTAAATCTTGTGATATACCTCATTATTCAATTTTTGATGTGTTAGGATATTTTTTATGATTTTAAAGGTAAATTTCTAGATTTCAGACCACATTGTACACCTAGTATGTAGGAGACACCCGAATATGATTCAAATATAAGGCATACATACCTTACCCATATAGGATTTGAACTTGTGATATATAGTATAAAATAAGGGATTGAATATTTAAATTATATTAATTTAAATACACTATTTTATTTTAAAAATATATTTATTATATTTCAAAATAATTAAGGCACATTTAATAGTTCTAATATAATGCATATATAAGCACCATAGACTATATTAACTCTAATATTGAGTTGGCATGTAAAATGAACATATTTTATTCCTTTTTTAATATAATAAAATTTATATTTATAACTTGAAAGGAATTATATTCTCATTGAGTTTGGAATAAAATTATTATAGTGCATGGACATGAACTTAATTTATAATTATATTTTGATATGAGAATGTTATATTTGGACTAAATAAAATGACCACTATCACTAGACCAATGAAAAGTTGTGATGGATTGATGTCAAGCCCATAAATAATATATAAGGTTACTAGACCCCCAAAAAACCAATCTTAAACCCAACCCCATCCATAAAATAATAGATAATACCTCTGTACAAGAGTCCAAAGCCTATTTTAAACTAAAACTAACAACTCGACTAAGTGGGGTTGATAATCAAACCATAATTGGAATGAATAGTTCAAATAATTTCCATGTGGTAAAATTAAAATATAGATGGGATTCTTGGAATAAAGTATGACATAGATTTGGGATAGAAAGGGAACAAAATATAAAATTATTATTATTTTATTTAAAATATGATATATATATACAGATTAGACAATAATACTAGATAATGGTATTTGTCTAAATCTAAAAGACTACCAATCTAGTATATATAGGTTTCATGCAAGATTTTACAAGTATAGTAACTTGAAAAGTGCACTCCAAGGCTAGAGCGAAGGATGCTATTAAATGGTGGTAATAAGAAGTTAAGCGAGAGAAAGAGGAGTCACAAATAAAAGTACATTTTTTATATAAAATAAATAAGAGAGATATGGGGAGGAGGAGATACAATGTTTTACATTATAACATGATTTATGAGACAATGAAAAATAACATGGAATATTCCTAGGAAGAAAATATTATCCATCGTGATGGAAAAAGTTGTGTATCATTGTCATTATACTAGACATGGAATTACATATAATACAGTGAATGGCCATGTCCATCTGAACATTTATATTTTATTATTTATAAAAAAATAATATAGGGTATGAATTCTCATTTTGGATTCCTTGTAACTATTCTCTCTTTAATAGTGTAGGACATAACTTTTATAATATTCACAGTTTTTACGAGATGAATAGATATAGGAAAAATGTTTGTATGCAATTAGGAATGTAACCATTTAATTTTCATGGTAACTATAATAATCTACAATAATACATAAAATATGTTTATTGAGGAAGGGGTATGAAAAAATACTTAAAAAGGCCTCAAACAACATCCAAAATGATAACTTAGAACTTAATCATGAATTATATCAATCATGGAGGAATTTAAAGAAATGAAAATATCAAAGAAATAATAATACCAAGAGTATTAATTTTACAATGAGATCATATAACATCCACATGAATGGATTTGACTATTGAGTGATGATATTTCCTAGGAAATAAGCTTCTTATCTCTCTTTCCTTAAAATATGCATGATATAATTGATCATTAATATTTTCATCAACAATGAATTGAAATACATGTTTTTGATTTTGAGTCTCCATAAGTTTCACTTTGATAATATGATTAATTATTGATGCTTGTTTAGTTATGTATTATTATTGTCTTAACTGGTTAATTTTTTTCAAAAAATATGGCTTCTTGCTCACTTTGAGCCTATATGTATTATCCAACCATAGATATAATGACATATTATAATTTAGTATGTAGTAAACTAGTTTAACATTTAATAGGAAACATGCTTATATTTA
>JARHVA010001144.1:3780000-3824142 GCA_037957365.1 Torreya grandis
ATTGTATAAGGTTAAGGTTGTGAATATTGTTGAGCTTTATGAGCATTAAGATACTATTTATAATAGTATTTAAGAATAGAATAATGGTTGAAGTTTTTACCTAATACATGGTCAAAGGAATTTTGTGGTGGTCACATACTTTATCATGAGTTTGACCTACATTATCATTCAACTCTAATAATTATTAGGACTATACATGGTGGTAGTGGATTGGAGGATGAAAACACATAAGATGAGATGCATAAATAAAAATTTTAAGGTATTGGAGACTCAAAGGAGGGTGAGTTGGGTTTGGATTTTTAAGGAAGAAAACACTCCTAACTTACAAGGTTGGGGAGGTTTTATTTGTGATGTTTTATTATTGATAACATTGGTTTTTATTTTGAAATACTTCTAACTAGATTTTTGAGATGGTTCAAATTGGTTCATAAGGTAGTCTTTTCATTTAGCTTATTCAAAGGATTATTTCAAATTATTAGGAGAGGAAAACCTTATATTATATTGAATTTGATATTTTAGAGTAGTGATTAAAATATTGGATAGGGTTTCCTCACTAATGTTGTGTTCCAATTTATGCAATAAAAGCTTCCATCTTTTGATGAAATCATGGGTGGACACATGAGATAATTATTTAACATTAATAAACTCATCAAGGATATTTTTATAACTTAATTGCATTATAATTATTTAAATATTATGTTTATTAGATATTCTAGATTAGTAATTGAATATATTGGATGTAGGCTATACCGTTATAATGCATCCTTAGTTATGTTTTTTCTAAAACCTTGGTAGTTGCATATGTGTTTCTTTTAATCCAATTTTTATAAAGTTTTCCCAAATATTTAAGATGTAATAAGGGGTTATTGAAACCATCATATGTGATGATTTCATAAGTACCTCTAATGTCCATGGAATAAATATAGGGAGCCAAAGGTACACTTTTAAGTGTTTGAAGCATCTTGTTATAAATTAAAGGTCACATAATAGGATTATAGATATCATTAATAAGTGGAAGGGAGGAAGTTAATTATTAGGTTATCCTAAAATAAATTTATATAATTCATTATCCATTTGAAAAATATGGCATGGAATTTATACCATGTGATTATTATTGGTTACTTGCATCCAAACCATTTGAACCAACACTTTGGAAATCACTTGTATGCTATCGAGTGGAGGATTTTGGATTGAGTTGCTAAGAGGATTAGGATTAAAATATTTATTATTGAGATGGGGAACATTATTTTATGTTTGATCCATTGATGTAGAGTTTTTTTTTATGGTTTTAAGGTTTCTATTAATAGGAGTATACATTGTGTTTATACCAAGATCATTTATATTTATATTGGGATATTATTTGTCAAATTATGAGGAGATTGAAACCATGTTACATTGAATATACCATGATTGAGATTAGATATAATTTTACCATGAGGGATTTATCTCAATGGTGGGCATGTAGTGGATAAAGGAGTTACACATATATAATCAAAATGGGTCAAGACTCACTAGAAAAATAACTAAGAGGGGACATCATTGAGAATGGCTGCAAAGAGATAAGTTAAGAAGATTTATTCATTGTTTGCACTAAGAATATATAAAAATGAAAAAAATATGATAATGACCCAATAAAATGGTGGGTTAAGATTCACTTATATTAACCTGAATGTAAGTGGACTAAATATGGTAAAAAATATAAGGATCCTATAATATAGGAAAATATAAAAGACCATACTAGATCAAGCGTGCGCGCATACACACACACACACACACACACACACACACACACACACACACACACACACACACACACACACACACACACACACACACACACACTCACACACTCACACACTCACACACACACACACACACACACACACACACACACACACACACACACACACACACACACACACACACACACACACACACACACACACACACACACACACACACACACACACACACACACACAAACACACACACACACACACACACACACACACACACACACACACACACACACAATTAATAGATGAGCATAGCCTTGACTATATCCAAGATGTGAATAGTTTAAAATATTTAAAGAAAATACAATGCCATTTAGTGGTAATAAATAGGTATTTAATCTAAGGTTTATAATCATGTCATTAGATAGTAACCATGAGGAGAAAAAAAATACCAAACCATGAAAGGATAATAATATACTAATAAAAATAATTTATTTTAAACATGGAATAAGATAACATACCAATATAATATAAGATAACATACCAATATAATATATCCATACAAGTAAATAAAGAATTGGTATAAGGTTAGGGAACTTAAATTTGGTTGAACTTTCATTGCATCAATATAAACCTTGGATCAAGTGGAAATTTGTGAGATATGTTATAGATAAAAATAAATATGGAAATAATAAGAGTTAAGTATCTTTAGCTTGGGACTCCAAATACTAGGTGTAGCTTTTATATTCAACTTCTCTTCTTGATATCTTCATTGACATTATGTAAACATGTATTATAATGTAAGATACTAAGACTTAATTCTCCTTCTTACTAGGTTGGATTTGTATGCACAAGTAGAGTGGGTTGTATATATTGATTAGGAGATATGATAAAATGGATTTGTATAAATATGGATTCAAACCAAAAAGTGACCACTCAAACTTAGATGACATCATCAACCTAGTTGATGTAGAACCAAAAGTGTCAATAAACATAAAACTATATTAGGTTAATCGATGATATCAATCAAGGGGAAATAAATGTAGAACACCAATAACTAGGTTGTTGATGTCATCTAAAAACACATAAAAATGAATAAAAGGAGTATAAAGGGGAAAAAATGTAACAAAACTAATTATAAAGATAAAATATAAACATGATAATAGATCTCATTGTAAATATCAAGAGACTAATTCCAATAATAAATCACAAAAATAAGAGCATAAGAGAGCACATCCATGTAATATGATGTTAAGCATAACATAATATTAAAACTATGTGAATGATCCACTTTGATGGGAAACCCTCCATAAATTTATAATATGAATATAATTTCTAATATGATGATATAGTACTAACCACTACCTCATATACATGCCCTACATATGCTTTAGATACTCCATATGATAACACTAAAATATATATGAATATATATAGATTATCACATGACTAATAAAAGGTTATGATAACCACAAGTTGGACAAACATATCCCAATACATGTTAGTGGTTAAAGGAATATCATGTCACTCTCCTTCACACCAACATTGTTTTCAATATTGATTATTTATATGTTCTTGTATATAAATTATAGATACTCCAATGTGACATCCTCATTGACCATATTCTTCCACTTGATCAGATAATATTTAATCACTATCATCCATAAACACCTTGTGCATATTTAGAGGATTTAATTTAGTTTTAAATTTATCATTCACTCCTCATGAATATCTAGTAACTTTGTCTTGGCTGAAAATATTTATCCAAGAATGAAACATGAAATATTAGATGTATTTTTAATAAAAAAGGTAACTCCAATTTGTATGCTACAATAAAAATATTTTTCAAGACATGATAGGACCCAAAAAAAATTATCCTTATTCTATTTTTTAGATACAAGTAAATAAATGGGTTTTAAAAGATCCCATAACCTAAACCAAATAGACAAAAATAAACAAGGGGTACCAATGACTTATCCTTATTCTATTATTTTAATGGAATTTGATTATATGGTTGTAATAATAAAAAAGAACCCAATCTCCTAATAAAATATGTATTTATTTATTGTGTCGGTAGGATAATATCTTCATTTGATTCTATGCCATTGTTAAGTTCTCTTTGGGACTAAAGAGTAAATCTTTATAATGTTGAATGTGGTCTTCAACTACAATAAATTTTGGATGAACACTCAGGGACATGTTGAATAACGGTGGTTGGTACCCTTGATATGACAAGAACGGAAATTTCGGATTAGCTATGGAAATATTTCTTATTCCTCCATTCAGTGATTAGTAGCCATTGAACCTATCTTTATTGTTTATTTGAAGGAAAAATTAGATATAACCCTCTTAGTAATTACTGACCACATTAGTTTCTCCATTATATATGATGACCAATGATATAAATGGGTATCCAACTAGGAAAATAATTTGGTCCAAAAATTAATGGTAAGTATAGGATCATCATCACTTGTTATAATATTTGGGGTTCCATGTAGCTTATAAACTATATCTATAAAAAAATATGTTAATGTGCTTTATATAAAAATGACGTAATATTTAGTGAGTTCATCCATGACAACAATTATTAAAAATTTACCTTCAGATTTATGAAATCATATGATGAAATACATTTATACCTCCTCCCACCTATTGCTATTAATAAACTATAGTTTTAAAAGACATGGGGCCTAAATTATCTCAACCTTGTTTTTATAACACATGATGAATTTTTATACAAATTTTTGGTCCTCCCTTTTGAGCCCTTCCCAAAATAATTACAACTTGATTATATGGTAATTCTTCAATAATATTGATTTATTGCCATTTTTTAAACCATGTAACTCCATAAGAACCTTTTACTTAAGGTTTGAGTTATTGTATAAGTATATCTAATCCTTGTACCATAGAATGTCCCATTTATACACAAATTTATATGAAAAACTTGTATATTATTAGATATTTTTAATGATAGTTTGTGTATCTATCTTTATCCCATTACAATTTTTCCTCTTTCACTTAATCTACTTGATGGATATGACACACTCTAGTGCTTATGCAAATTCATCCTTCTTGGATAGTGAATCAACCAATACCTAATCATTTGATTTATCATATATTTTATGAAAGCATATACCAACATCATACTAACCAGTTTTTATTCTTGTTTTGATGATAAAAATTGTTTCAAAAATTATATTAGAATATTATGATTTACATTCAGATTAAAGTATCTTCCCATAAAATAAGGTATTTATTATTTGATTATATAGAGGATAACAATCATGTATTTATCATAAATTTGGATTCAAAAAATTATTAACCTTAAGTAGGTGACTCTAAAAATAAATAAATGATCCTTCTTTCATGAGTATTTCCCCCATACCATACCCTAAAGCATCACATTCAAAAATGAAAATGTGGGGTAGCTAGAACTAGAGTGGTGCACATTGACTCCTTAAACTTGTCAAATGGTTTGGTGGCTACCTCATTACAATGTAAGGAGTCATTACTAAGTAAATATTTTAGTGTTGATATTATGTTACTATAATTTTATACAAATCAATGATAGTAACCTACAAACCCTATGAGGCCCTGTAGGTTTTTAAAGGTCTTACAAACATTTTACCAAGGATTTGATATTGTGAGGGTCCACATTTATACCTTAATGGGAAAAATTTGACCCAATTACTCTATGTATTTGACTCCAAAATCACACTTTTAAGGCTTGAAAAACATTTTTTTTTGTTCCAATGTTTTCAAAACATGATTCACATGTTAAAAATGTTCTAGCCATGTTTCACTCTATATTAATATGTCATAAAAAATAATGGAAATTTTATGTAGAAATGACTAAAATATTGAGTTCATCAAAGTCTGAAATGTAAATGGTGAATTTTTTAGGCTGAAGGATATTAATAGAAATTCATAGTGGCCCTCATGGGTTTTTAAGATGTATTATGGATATCCTTATATTTGATGATAAATTTAGTGAAGTTCAAGTTTTGTAAAGTATACAATACCATGCAATTCCTCTATAAAATCATTAATTACTAGAATTTGAAACTTATCTTTGATGGATAATTGTTAAGTTCCTTGTAGTATGAACACATGCATTATGTGTCATACTTATTATTTAAAATCACCACTAAAGAGGAATAAACACTCTAGTTATGCCAAATAAATAATTATTTGAGAATATATTGTACCTTCTTCTTAATTTCACTTTTTAGTACATATGTGTACTTATAAGATTTAAATTTAGGTGATTTTATGCCTCATAATATATGAATGTCATGATCATAATACATTTTGGGTGGTATTACTTTCTATATATATGTAGAAATAATTAAATTTCCCTTGATAGTTTATTATACATTTGGAAATATAGGCACCCTTGTTGGTTGTGATTCTAATGGAAAAAATTTCACCACAAACCCATCCAATTCCACTCCATTTTAAAGATTTTTTTACATCTCATAATCAACTATGGGTAATTTGAATGAATCCCACATAAGTCATCCTTTCCCTTATGAATGAAAATACATGAACAACTTTGATAAAATCAATAAAATCATTCAAAAGATAGTGATCCATATGATTTATGTGTAATTTTAATGAATCCCACCTAAGTCATTCTTCCCCTTATGAATTAAAATTAATGAAAAACTCTGATAGAATCAATTAAATCACTCCCAAATTAGTGATCCATATGATTTCTAACATAATTTTTCTGTTGCTTATGAGAATGGAAAGGATAGGAAAATATAGTAGGTAGTCTCCCATTTTGAGTTTAATATTATGACATTTACCTTTATAACTAAATTTACCACCATCTAAATTCATGATCTAATATTCTAGATCTAGATTAAAAAAATTCAAGTGAATAGCCATAACATTGTTTATTAAGTTGTGTGTACTTCTCAAGTTAGTAAATATTATGACCCTCTATTTTATAGGAATCTAATTACCATGAGGGTTTTTGGGATGCTAATTGTTGAAAATTCATGAAAATAAATATTTAGTTAAATATATACTATATCCTTATATAGCTCATCAAAAACCTCTAAATTATTCTTCACCCTCTTTTTCATTGGTACCTTAATTATATAATAACTTATTTTCAATTAATTTATGTATGTGACTATGTTTTATATCACAATTAAAACATTACAATTTTTTTCTTTTATCTTCAATTTTTTGAGGATTCTATTTGAAGGTTAAGGGAGTGATGGTTCTTGAGTGATTTGATATCTTATAGTTTTGAAGGCTTTATTTCTATTGGCCAATAATCATTCCTCTACCTTGTGGACAATGATAATAGAATTATATATTAAACATGTGTACCTCATGTTACATGTGATACTTGATCCCCCCAATAAATATAGGTCATTCAAGTTCTCATCTATGATCATCTCCACATACAAGGACATATTTTGGAATTTTTGAATATAATCCATGATAAATCCTATTTGTCAAAATTTTGATAAATAGTTTAAATAATTATTCTCATTATTGTTATAATAGTGCATTTGTAATTCCTCAGTAAAAACTAACTAGGTAAAACTAAGATTTTTCTTTTTCTTATTTTTTACACACAAAATTTGATACTAAATGAATTTATAAGGTTTTAAATGTAATGATTCCATTGTGACCTTATATCCACATAATATAGTATGTATGTAAAAAAAATTGTCTATTTGGTTCATGTAAACAATCAAATATTTTACATCAAACATATGCATGCCCACTTTTGGTAGCATGTTCATAGGCCTAGAATTAGAAGTATTCAATGGAGAGGGTTGTTATATATTTGGATTTTGAATGGGTTAACTAGAAGATCAACCCTGGTTGGAATATACATTAGTCAATTGTGGTTGGTTTTAGAGATTTTAGGATTTCACTATCCATACAAATCAATCTTGAGAAAAAAATAGAAACACAATTATTATAAAATCTTCAAGATTCTGGTTGGATTTGTAGATTTTATCATAAGGAAATTAATTGATGGAATTTATACCAATGTTTAATCTAGTCAATGATTAATTCTATTCATATATCCTTTATTACCCATTTTAAAATATATTTTATATAATGTAATCATTATAGTTCACTCTACGATTTATTTCAAGAAACCAAATAATAGAAGATCCACTATTTCTCATTTTAGACTAAATATCTTCTTTGTTAATAAATTTGAATGTAGTTTTAAAACCCTCACCTTGACCCTTAGTTTGTAATATTTCCATGCAAATAATTTAGGATTTGAGGTTTAGGTATAGGGTTTAAAGTTTGCTAGGGTTTAAAAATGGTTACTATGGAATTACATAATTTTTATTGTCTTGATGAGACAAATCCAAAACCTAATATACTATGTAAGGGTAAAAAATTGAAAACATTGGAAAATACAAAATTCAAGGTTTAAAAACATATGTTATTATGATCACCTCATCAAAATGATTCCAACTATTACTATATTTCACCAAAGTGTGACATAATTTTAGATGTTTTCCTAAAAAACATAAATAAATATTACATAGAATAAAATTATATATTTAATTAATTAAGGATAAAAATTTGGTTTTTTTCAATCCTTACACAAATTCAAACAAACACTAATATTGTATGTAACTAAATATGGTCATATTTATTTAACAATGTTGATTTTTGACACATCTTAAACTAATCAAATTGCAACTAAATGCATGACTCTTATTCACCATACCTTTAATATATTTATATATATGAAGGAATGACCCTTTTTTACATTAATAATACACATAAATTTCAAAATTTAATATTGAAAAATATGTTACATAACTCTCAAATCACTTCCAACTTAGGGTAGTTGCCCTCTAGTCTCTCTTGTGGACCTATCACTCTCAAATCACTTCCAACTTTTGTGGACCTATCCACCTAGAGCAACATTGTCCCTCTTCCAAATAATAACTAATTTAAAAATTTAAAATATTATTTTGGGTATTCTTTCATGTTTCATAGGGCCACCTAAAAAAATATATAAAAAAAAATCACTATATAAGAACAAACCCTCATTGCAAATGGACTTGATTCTTAGTTTGGAAGTATCTATTCAGCACTTACATACTATTACACACTAAGAAAATATTTCATATTCTTCTCAAATTCAAGATAATTCACAAGGAGTAATCATAATATAATACTAAATAATCTCAAAGTGAGTCAAGAGATATCATTGTCAAGTATCAAATCCAAATTTATAACTACATACATATAGTCAAGGATCAAAATTGCATAATCACTCTAGGTGGGAGAACTATGTGTGGATTGATTCCATCCTTGAATTATCTAGATACATAAGTATTTGTCAAAAATATCAAATGGTGATTAGGATCAACTTAGTCCATTACACTCCCTCTTTTTGTTTCTAGGATTCAAGCTCTCAAAAAGAACCCTAGGCAATCCAAAGTAAATAAGAAGAAAAATGTGATTTATGTGAATTAAAAATAGAGGTGCAACATCTTAGCTCAATTAGTAGACACATGTGTGTAAGTAAAAATAATAATTATTTCATCATAGTCAATGCAAAATAAGTCTAAAATAAAAGGACATGACTAACTTATGTTATTGTCTAGGGAGTGTTATCCAAAAATATTTTTAGATTTTGATGCTGATCTTTCATTATCAGACATCAGCCATAGACAAATTAGACATTTCCATAGTCAACACGCATGATCAACATGTGTTACTGTCTAGGGAGAAAAAACCTATCCAAAAACATCTTTAGATTTTTTCCTAATTATGAGTAGTCACAATTCTATCTTTTATTGATTTCCATTTTTAGATATAAAAGATAACCAACTAGGAGTTTGATCTAATCTAAGTTAATTTATTCCTAGTGTTTTCCAAAAATAGCATGTTTCCATATTTAGTAAGTTACATTCAAATTTTTTAACAACTATATATATATTTATCATTCTAATATACCTAATGTTTTTCACCTATTGTATAACATATTAATTATTAAATAAAAATAGGGTAAAATATATTAGTGAACCCCAAAAAAAGTTTAGAATTTAATTTTGGTCCTAGTTTTTCAGATTATTATTTTTATTTCTATACACAATTTGTTTGTTTTAAAAAAAAAAAAAATTAATTTGACTTCTAGTTTATTTTAATTTAATTTATTGATCTTTAATAAGTTGTGTTAAGATATTTTTAAAACTCATAAGATTTATTTTTCTAAGAAAAGAGATCTTTAGTTTTACCTAAGACATGGTGTGAGGGTTACTAATATAATATTCAAACCATTAGACAACAATTTATGTACATTTATTTCCACATATCTCATGGTATATCATAAATGTATATGGTTTTTATTTTTTATCCATGTAAAACATTTTAGCCATTTATCTTTGTAGTGCTTTGGTAAATAGTTAGCCTAGGAAGTTACTATTAATGTACTATAGAGATATGATAGTAAAACTATGCAATTATGGAATCATATTTAGTTAGTGATGTTTGGGCCTTGTTCAATATTTTATGATTAGGATTAGTATATTTAAGAGACTAAAAAGTAAACACACCTTGCCTAGTCACACCTATGATCGATTGTTTGTTAGTTGTAGGTTTGGTGTTTATTATATTCAATTTATTTTTGGTCAAAAATTTAAAATAGATTGCATATAGCCTATACTGGTGTCTATCCTTTGGATTTATTCCTCTATTATAATAGTATATTTTGGGTCAAAAATTTCAAAATGAATACTAAAATGGTTGAAATGAATAATGTATAATATCAATCTTCCATCAATGCATATTGTTACAATAATATATCATGCCATGATTCCCATAAAATACAAGCACAATTAAGTCAAAAAAATTTAAAATCAAGTATGAATTGGGAACATGATTAGTTATAAACACCACATGTTATAAGGCATATACACACCCTATTGATGGACTTATCATGACTATTGTGAGTGATCAAGATAATACAAAGCCAATGGATGAAGTTAATGGCAAGTAATTCATTGAATATCTTAATTTAAATCCCCATGATATTTGAGAGATAATTTTTTTTTATTAATGGTAAACACTTTTGAACTAGATCTATGAAATGGATATGAGGGTGTTAATAGATTCCAAAAATTGGTACAACAAATATATTATAGTCAAGGCTCATGAGAAATGCCTCAACCATGCATAAAAAAATGGAATATATATATATATATATATATATATATATATATATATAACCTCAATTGGTTTGATAGGGATAGAAAAACATGTAGCACAACATAGGTTATAAAAGCCCACTAATGAGATAACGATTGAATCAAAATAAATAAAAAATTGAGTAAATAGAATATAATTTATAAAATCAACTTCAAAGGGTTTTAATAAGATCCCTCAAACATGAATGGAACATGAACTTTATCATAATAAATCTACTTAAAACCAAAGCAACTCTAAAAAGAAAGAGAACCCACAATCATGCATTGTGATCTCAATAAAACAAATGCTAAATAACAAGAAACTTGATCACCATTGAAAATATGATCTGTATACCAATTTATTATCAAACCCATTTCAACTATTTAACCTCAAATGGTTTTTAATAGGGTCCCTCAAAACTTAAATTATTAGAGGGATTTAATATGATCCTTAAAAACTAAACATGAAACCAGCTCCCTCAAATATAAAAACTTCAAACCAAGAGAAAAAAATAAAAAAATAGTGTTTCAAAACTGGTATTTGAGAGATAATGATTCAATAGTGCATGAGGTAAAAATTAAAAACACACACACACACACACACACACACACACACACACACACACACACACACACACACACACACACACACACACACACACACACACACACATGCAAGCACACACACATGGACGCATGAACACACACATGCAAGCATGAAAACACACACACACACACACACACACACACACACACACACACACACACACACACACACACACACACACACACACACACACACACACACACACACACACACACACACACACACACACACACACACACACATTCTAGTTAAACTATGTAATTTTTTTTGAATAAATATTATTTAGATCACACTCTATGAACCATTTTGAATAAATATTATTTAGATCACACTCTATGAACCATAATTTAGGATGATAGAATATTATGATAATATTTTAGATGTATATTTATCTTTATTTATATTAGTAGTGAAGTGTATTTTAGTTATGCAGTTGGGGAATAAAGTAAAAAAAAATACTAAAAAGATCCATATTAAAATATGTGACTTCATTAAATGTATGCTAATGAGATCAAGAGGCTAAATATTAATTAAATATAGTATTTAATTATTCAAAACTAAAATTTGATGCATTAAAAAATGTTGGTAGTAAAAATTAACATGTATCAATCAAATATAAGATCAAATAAGTTTATATATTTGGCCAATCATTGATAACTTATATAAGAACATCTAAAGTAATTGATGAAACTAAAAATATATATTTTTAGAATGAAGAGTAAGGAAATAAATGGTTAACATAAAAATATTAAAAATAAGAAATAAAAAACATGTGGAAACATGATAAACATGGATAAAATCTGAGATATACTAAGAACCAAGATGACACCACCCATTGGACAAAAATGGAAAATAAAAGATGAAGATTGAATTTAAATTATTATTTTAAAGTAAGTTAGTCAACACATAATATTGATACATTACTATACATTACAATAAATGAACAAAATAAATAAAACTCAATATTTTACCCCAACTCTAAATATTTAAATTTATACTATTAATTATATTACTATGTCAATACCTCTAGTTACATATATGTCATCACCCCTAGGTATTGGAGTATCACACAATTTAAAAATAATAATATGGATATTTATACATAGGAATAATACGCATATCATTTTATTAATATGAATGGTCCATCACCAGCCTCACCTAGTACATACTTTCCTAAGGAAACTATTATATCCTTACATGTTAAAGTGTTGCAATTAGAAAAAGGTGTCTATAGAGCTAGTCATTTAATGGACTCCCATATTTTTATTCAAAATAATTTGGAAATTGAGATAGTATATTAATCATTTCAAATATGTTTCATAGATCCTAATTTACCACTCTATGAAGTTAAAGGTCATCCTAAATTACATCTTAAATCATTCCATGCAACATGTTTGGATTATGTTTACAATGATGAATTATTAACGAAGTTATTTTCAATAAGCCTCAAATACTATGATTTATGATGTTTATATGATCTTAAAATTAAATTAATTAAGGTATTAAAACATTTTTTATATTATTATCTATCACATTTCCCTATTTAGATTAATGCAAAACTATCTTATGTTCAAATTACTAAACTCTAGCAATGGTCTAATGAGCCAATCAGTGAATATGTTCTTTGATACAAAACTATGATAGATATAATGAAAAAATGTGGTAAAAAATGATTTTCAAGATATCTTCACACAAATTTTGGTACAACTACTTCATAAATTTATAATGTTCAATAAAATAAAATATTTTTATGAGTTATGCCATATAGTAAAATATTTCAAACCCAAGCTCAAAGATTTGAACAACTTAAGAATGCACTAAATGTTCAATCTACTTAAAATATCGTGTTTTATTGAAAACAATACAAGGTATGATATAAATAAATAAATAATGAATCCAAAATAATAGTCAATGAAATATAATAACTGATAAATAAGGTTCAATTGATAAATCCACCAAGGATGTAATTTTCAAATTTAGTATAACCTCCTCATGTATTATTATAAAAATTACTCGATCCCTCCACCATTATAAGTTGATATGACCAAGCCTCAAAATAAACTATTTGATAGTAACACATATTTTGACTATCATATACATATTCATCATTCTTAAAATAAGATTTGTGGGCTAATACATAAAATACAAGATCTTATCAATGACAATACTATTAAGCTAAAAGCACTCATAGAGGAAACTAGACCATAAAAATGACAAAGCAAAGTTGAAAATCCTTAGTAATGCATGCCCAAATCATGGCACAAAAAAATATAAAAAATTTAGGGATATACCTTGATTAAAATGTGCATCCTCCTCCTTTGACATATGAACATATAATATATGGTATTATTAGTAAATTCATAGGCAAATTACTACTATGCCCAATGATGACAGTTTATGATAGTGAAATTTTTGGTGATGATTTAGATATACATAGACTCTTTATTGAAACTTATGTTAATAAAAACCTATAAATAATTTCATGATCAATAATGGGTTAAGTGAAAATACATGTAAAATTACCCTTATTCACACACTTGGGTATACATAAGATGATTTAAAAGTTACATTAAGAATAGTCAAATCATTCAATGGACATACACATAATACTCTTGGGAATATAGTGCTATGTCCTCAAGTTGGTTTAGTAATAATGGCTACTCCATTTCTAGTCTTACCAAGCACAAGGGTCTTTGATTTGTTACTAGGATTCCCTTGGATATATAATCTCTACATAGTACCATCAATAGTACATCAATGTCTCAAATATATACTCTATAATTGTGGATCATAATACACATTTTGAGTTTTGAAGCAGTTGGGTTTGGGTCTTGATGTGATCTGTAATGTTTGACATTTGTGTCATAGTGTCCTCATTTTCCTAGGGTCCCTTTCTCTATTTTTGGTTAAGTCTCAACTTCCTCCCATAGTTTTCACATGGAAACCTAATGCTATTTTTACCCAAATAAGTTCTTGGTTCACCCAAGAGTAACACTAGCTCTCCATGTACTGACTAGGTGCTCATCTAAGGTAGGTTTATTTTTATCAAAATGTTAATTAGTGTCATTAGTTGAGGAAGTAATAGGTAGTGTTCAATATGTAGTTATAAATAAAAATGTATACTTTACACATGGTGCCCCCATGCTCAATTTTTTAAAAGAATTCTTAGGTTCCCTAGGAATAGCACCAGCTCACCATGTGGCATCATGATGTTCCTCAAGAGTAAGGATTTATTTGTCAAATTTATGAATTGCATGATTGGATAATAAGGTTAGGAATGGGGCCCACCAAATAGTTATGAGGAAGGAAGAGAACTTTGATGTGGCATCATGATGCTTGTCTAAAGCATAAAATTTTCTATCAAATCTTCAAGTAGCACCATTGGATGAGAGGAGTGGGTCCCCATTTCCTAACATCATTTTAATGGTAGTTTCAAAAATAGACACATGTCACCACCATGATCCTTATAAGTGTCATCAGTGTCATAAGGAATTGTATTTACACCATATCTAGGATTTTAAAGACTAACTACATTCATGAGCTAGATCTCCCCATTCATTTGTAATGACCTCATCATGAATATGAGTACCTGGTTCTAGGTGTCATTTACTCAAGAGGTTGTTGTGCCTATATAAGCTAGGCTATTTTATTTTGTAAGGGGCTAGTTGAGGAATAATTACATTTGCTATTATTAGAGAGAAATCATTTATAATAGTCTATTTTTAGAATAGAAGTAGTATAAATTAGCATTTTTCATTCCTTGACCTTAGTACATGTCCCTCATGGGTAGGATTGAATATTTTATATTATGCCCTTAAAGGCCTTTCGTATTTTTTTCTCCACCTAAAAATGAAGAGGATGTGATGTTCTATGTCAAACTAAGTGGAAAGTTAATTTTTATTGTTATTTTCATTTCTCTACTTTTGTAGTGTTGATTCTTGTTTGTGATTTAGACTTTAATTCATTCATATGCTCCTTTAATAGTCTACAATGTTCAAATATTATAGATACTTTATACAATTATAGGTTAATACATTTAAAGATCTCAGAGCATTGCCTTAGTATTTATTTTAAGTTTTACTCACATTTATTCCTTGCCCTTCCCCTAAACCAATTTGAAGAGGTAGATTCTAAAACTTTGGAGGTCTCTTTACAGACCACATCTAAGTCAGACATCTATAAAGCTTCCCATAAAAGGTTATTCGCCTAAAGAAAAAGATTTAAGAATCAATAGTTTTTATTTTTTGGCATGTTTAATGGGACATAAATCCATAATCACCTAATTAAAATTATATTTTATGATCCATAAACCTATTACAGGGTCACAAATAACAAATATTCCAAGCTTGTTAACACCACCTCTAGTAGCCCTAACTTGCCAAACGACTGTAGTATGAACACTATGCAACATCCATGATAAATGGTGATCCAAAGACCACCAGGGAACTTCATAACATGAAAAAGTCTCATCCCACTCATCCCTCCAATATCCCCAACTATGTGGGACCCCATTCATGCTAATTTATTGAAGGCACTCCCCAAGTTCTTAGGGGAAGATTTCAAAAGCATAATAGAACATCTAAAAGATGTTGCCAATGTTTGTACTATGCACTATGTCACATAATATAATGTGGTCTTAATTATACTAGCCACCTCCTTCAAAGGGTGAGTTCTTTATTGGTATAGATATTTTCTACCCAACTCCATCACCACCTAGGATGACTTGGGCAACAAATTCTTTGAGCATTTCAATGAGAAGGTAGATCGGTCATCTCTCCTATGATAACCAATTACCATTACAAGGGACCTCTAAGAGGCCATTATTGATTTTAATATTCAATTAGGTAAGACTTAGAAAATAATCCCAATGGAAACTCAACTTCCCATAGGCATGGCCATTGTATTTTACCTTAAGGCCTTCAAATCAAACATAGCCATCATGATCTAGTTCTCTGGAGGCTAGACACTACCACACATATATGAGATAACATTTAGAGATGAGAATAATTTGATATATGTTGAGAAGCTTCCCCCTTAGCCACCAATGCCAATGGTCCCAAAAATATTTATGATGCCACAATATGAAGTCCTAAGCACCTCACAGGTACCACCGTTCATTTATGTATATCTGCCTACCTAGGTGATCACATCCTCTTCATCCTTACTATATATAGAGATGAACAACATGAAGAACATCTTGAAAAACTTCTCTAATGAGATAATAAATATCAAAAGGTAGTATTCCATGCCCTTGAAACCTCCTTTCCAAAATTACCAAGAAAGGATAACATCATATTAATAGAACCAATACCAAGAAAGGTAGAGGCTAAATCATCAAGCACCCAATCACCAAGCATGACCCATGCATCAAATTTTTCTAGTACCTGATCCATTAAAAATAGTCTCACCAAGTAAAAATAGAGAGTTGGTCACTAGCCAAAACAACTTGTCATATGATTCAAACTAATGGTTATTTCCATGTAATGATGTACATGTGCCTCAAAATTATCCAAGAAGAAATATATAATAGAACGTTGTCAAATGATAGAGATAAGGGAACACATCTGATTCATATTCTTATAGATACTAGTCCCTAGGATTTGAAAATGCTATCTCAATGGCCCAAATGTAAGGGATGTCCTTAGAAAAAGAAGAGGAAATAGCCTCAAAACATACATTCTTCTCTTGAGTAGAAGATGATGTTGCAGTCCATGTGATCGAGGTTCCCATGTAGAAATATTTGTAAGTCTAATCATATTACTTAACCCAATCCAAGAAGAGATTATTGAAGACCTAAGAAGCCTTCAAAAGGCCTAAATTAACTTTCAAAAAAAGGCTGGGACCCCAACCATTACCTCTGGCATATAAAAAATGGAGCAAAATAACATAAAATAAGTAAAGGGATCCTGAGGTTAGACTACAAGGTTCATAAAACATGGTGGAACACCTAAATAAGGCTCTAGGTAATGTTTCTCTCTAGGAAATATTATCTATTCCAAAAAAAAATCTTCCTAAATTAAGCATTGGAAGATCAGGAAAATCTTGTACAAACTATCCCAACTATGGAGCTAGTACGAGACAAAAGAGAGGAATCCAATAATAGTGCACAACCTCAAGTACCATCTGCATTCATCAAATCTCAAATAGGGTTAATTAGGATAAATCCTACCCCATTATATTTAACTTTCATTTTATGGAAGAATTTATTACACAATTCCATGATCAACTCTAGTACCAACACCATAGTAATGCCCAAGCAGATTGTGGATGCACTACAATTGCAATATGAACCTTTGAATAAAGGGGTGATATAATAGGATGGGAAGAGAATATAAACCATAGGTATTATCAAGACTCTTCCCTTAACATTGTACTCTTATCCCAATATCATATTCACACAAGAGGTTGTCGTGATAGACATCCCACTAGTCTTCAGGTTATGTATATTAAGAGATTTCATCACCAAGATAGGTAGATACTTATATTTGTATATCTCCAACTTGATCTTAAGGACCAAATATGGATTGAAATTAAAGGTGTTTCCTAAACTCTCCTAAACACATATCTAGTGAGGCCATGGTAATTTTTAAATTAACAGACACTTGTTTTCTCTAAGGAAGAGATGTATCATATAAAAATGCTTGAAGAAGAAAGAGTGGTAGAAAATACGATCCCAAAGATAGAAATGGTCATCAATGACTTCATTAAGAATTAAACTTATGGTAATTTTGATGACACTAGCCTTGATACCTATGTAATCCATGATGAGGATCAAGCCATCCTTGAGGTGATGATGAAAGAGGAAGATCAAAGTAAATAACTTGAAGGTGTGTCTAGTTTTTGGATTCTACATTTTGATGGTGAAAAATGCAAAACTAGTTCTAGAAATAGTATTGGATTGGTGTCCACATCTATAAAAGATAACCTATGGGCCTTCCAATTTCAATCTACCTACATGAATAATTAATCCAAATGCTAACTACTATTTCATGGCCTTAGCCTCACTGAGTCATGGGTAAGAAGTAGATAAAAGTGTTTGGCAATTTTGAATTAGTGGTAAGACAAGTGTGAGGGGTCACGACTATGAAGAATGTCTACATGAGATATTAATTTCATTGGATATGTTATTTGGTTGAATCAATCAAATATTTTAACATTTAAATCATCCCTAAAACCACAAATGTAAAAGGAGAAAAGATGGTGATAATCAATTCCTAGTTTGATCCAGTAATAGATTTATTCACCAATGAACAAGCAATATGGGTAGTCATTAGACCTACCAGTCTTAACAATGACCATAACTAGCAAGTATTTTAAAGTGATGCCTAGATTGTCATGTTTCTCAAACAATCATGAAAATTTTCATAGTATTTTTAGCCAAAGATCAAAGAAGCCTATGGGGATTAGATCATGCAACTAAAATCTAATAAACTATCAAAAGGGATAATCACCCTAGAGAAAATTTTAGATTTTGATGATGAAAGGAATGACAAATGAAAGTTATTCATAGATAAAAGTGAATAATCCAATATTGATGTTAGAGAATGAAGGAAACTAAAAGTTTGGAAAGAGATTCTCCAAAAGGACAAGGACTGACTAGTGTCTTTTTGTAACAAATGTGAAGGAGTGATGGCATGATGACCTAAAAAGGTATGATTGTCAAGTAATATAACATATCATTGATCTAGTCAAGGGATCCAATCCTATTTGATAAAATACAAGGCTAGTTAACCCAAAAATTAAGTCCTTTATGGCTTAAGAACTAGGAAATTGATTTACTCTAGAATATATACCCAATCAAGCATTCGACTTAGGTGGCCAACCTAGTTCTAGTGAGGAAGAAGAATGGATAAATATAGCTCTACATAGGATTCTTGGACTTGAACAAAGCATCTCTAAAGGACCATTACCCCTACTTTCTATGGAATACATCTTCTAGATAGTAACATGTGTTAAAATGTTCTCTCTACTGGATGGGTTCTCTGGGTACAACCAAGTATGGGTTAATGAAGGGGACCAACACAAGACCAATTTTAGTATAAAGTGGGGGACCTTCACATATGTGAAGATGCCTTTTGGCCTATATAATGTGGAGGATACCTTACAAAGATACATGGACATATAATTTTAAGGCCTAATTAACAAAATCATCCTCATTTACTTGGATGACCTCACTATATTATCTAATAGGAAGGAAGACCATTTTGACCACATGGAGAAGGTTTTTCAAAAATTCAACGAGTTTAGGGTATCTCTCAACCCCAAAACGTGTGTCTTTGGTGTCCTAAAAGGAAAGATACTTATATACATGGTATCCAAATAAGGGATTTCTAGTGATCCTCATAGATTAAAATCCATCAAGGGTTTAACATTACTAGTCAATAAGAAGGGGGTCCAACATTTCTTGGGAAAGATTAATTTCATTAGTTGGTTCATATCCAAATTTTTGGGATTGGTAAGTCTAATAACCTTGATGCTGAAGAAGGACAAATCCTTCAAATTGACCATAGAAGGGAGAATAGCATTCACCAAGATTAAGGAAGCAATATCCACTTCCCCCATGCTATCCAATCTTGACTTTTCCTAATATTTCATCACATATGTCTATGGGAGCAAACACATCCTAGTGGGCATGTTAACTCAAAAGGTAGAAGAAGGGATAAGTAAGTAGCCAATTGATTTCTATTAAAATATCTTGTATGGTTATGAGACCAAGGATAATTTTGTTGAAAATTAAATTTTCTCTATCATCAAAGGTCTCAAAAATTTTAGATACATGGTGATAAGGAGAAAGATAATGGTATATGTGGTGCATTTTAGCATCAAAGAGTATATAATGGAAGAAGATTTTATAGAAAAATATGCCAATTAGATCACTAAGATCTTAGAATATAATGTTGAAATTAAGAAAACCAAGTTGATTTCAAGAAGAGGGATTTATGAGTATCTGACTCAATGCACAGGTACCCCAATAGAAGAAAAAGATACATCAAAAATAGTTTTAATGAATCAATATGAAATTGATAGGTCTTGGGTTATTGATAGGACCCATTTTATGTAGACTAATTGATATCTATATGGTCTCCCTATTCACAAAATAATATTCTATAGATTATAGGGATCTAGCTATATGCTAGTCCAAAGAGTCCTTTTTAGGATAAACTTTGGTGGGGAGCTACTCTGATGCATGGATACTTGCCAAGCTAATAAGATTTTAAAGGATATGCATTTCACCCCTTTAGGTGGACATTTATCTAAAAAGATGATTGCAACCAAAATCATGCACTTATGATATTACTGGTTGACCATGTTATTCAATTGCCATCAGGTAGTCAAAAAATGCCATCAATGCCAATTATTTGTGGGTAAGCAAAAAAATTCATCCATGCTACTAAATCCAATTATAATCAATGAACCTTTTTTATAATGGGGTCTAGATTTCATCAAGATGATAAGCCCTAAATCTAGTGTAAGCCACAAATGGATATTCATAGGCACTAACAACTTCACAAGGTGGATTGAGGTAGCCTTGATGAAGAAGCAACTAAAAACATGATCCTCATCTTCATAGAATAGTTAGTTGCATGGTTCAGCCCTCCCAAAACAATCATTTTAGAAAATGTGAAAGCTTTCTTTGATTCTAGGATTTTAGAATTTTCACTTTGAAATAGTATTTTCCTAAATAATTCATCTAATTACTACCTACAATGGATTAGGTTGGTTGAATCAACCAATAAGAACCTCACTATATTGATCCAAAGGATGGGTACCGAACACTAGTGGGAGTGGCATATGCATTTAAAAATGGCTCTATGGGCTGACCAAATTAATCCCAAGCAAATTTTAAAGACATCCCCATATAAATTAGTATAATGTCCATATTAATATAAATTCCCACTTTATATCTCTTGAAAACTATTAAAATAGCAGAGAAAGGTGTGATGGAAGTTATATTGGTAGAGTTTCTCAACCTCTAAGAAACAAGGGATCAAGCAAGTGATGCCAAGGTCACCTAAAAGTAAACAATCAAGTGGTGGTTTGATAAGAAATCATCAGACCTAGGATTTAAGCTAGGAGACTTGGTCTTTAAATACAACCAAAGGGCCTTAAAGCCAAGACAACATGCAAAGTTTAATTCCTTATTGAGGGGGCCTATCCAAATCATGGTAAATCAATAGAGTCACATGTTTGAGTTGAAGGATGAAGAGGGAAATGCACTAGGGATTTTAGTAATTGGAAATGACTTAAAATGATTGAACTGATTTAATAATTCTCCCTTATACATAGTTAGTTCCCCTTTTTTTCATGTTTCCCTTTCTTTGTTTCTATTTCCCCCTTTTTTATACTGTTTCCCTTTGAGAATAAGTTCTATTAGCAAAAGTATTTCACCCCACTACCAAGTGTCCATGCCTTATCCCTTCTAATTTTTAATCATCTACTAATATATGGTTATCTACCCACTCCCCTTGCCATTAATGTCAAATTCTCCATATTTCATGATTTCCCATGAGGATCACTATAAAATCTCTTGTGAGTGGATTACCAAGTGTGTATGCTTCCTTTAACATTTATGGGGCACCAAAATTCAAAAAGGACATGATGATAACACTCTAAATGCTAGCCTATAAATATTTCTTTCTTGATCAAGCCAAACATTTTAATGCATAAGAGTTTCTAAGATAATTGAGAAATTAAGGAAAGTATCCAAAGTGAAGATAATCAAGCATAAAATTATAAGGCATTATAAGTAGAAAACCAATATCCAATATTTTTATAGAGTTTTATTAAAAAGTAGAGTAAGGGGAAGATTTATAGGATGGATACTTTTACATCCTCATCTAGTAGTGGAAATCATCTGAGGAAGTAGAGGACCTATGGGTTGCATGGTCATTGATACATCCCCCCACATTACTCAATAAGCAAATCATATGATTCTACCTTTACATAGTTAAAAACCAAAGTACCAAATGTCAATAACATCACCAAGGGGCACTATAGGGACTCCTCAATGGTCTTAGATTATGCAGATGAGATCTTCGATCCCAAATTAGCAAATAACCCAAAGAGTTTGAGCGAGGATGCCCAAACCCAAATGATAGAAAAGGTTTGGAGTAATGACTATGAGTTTTTTAGGTAAATAATATGGAGCTCCATGCTATTCCAGTACATGATGCCTCTTATGCACCCATTCCTAGAGATTTTCACCTTACACATGGATTGATATGATGCTAACACTAGCATTATTATAGGCAATAACCACATAAAAGTAGATGTTAGTGTTGATGCCATAAGAGAGATGCTCTAACTCCTAAGTGAATATAATGTCAATGTATATAGTATGGAGAGCCTATATAATGTCTAGGATACCTAGGTATGAAAGATAGAGTTCATCAATTTACTCCTCTAGAGAAACTATATCAAAGTGCCTCCTCTGCCCATCACCCTTACAAGCTTTATGATACAAGACATAAACTATTCCCTTTTTATGTTGTCATTTATATTTATTATGGAATTATATGCTAACATCATTTATTTTTAATTGAGGTTAGTCTTATTTTGAAGATAGTGAGCAAGGAGAAGGTTCATAGGATGGTCTTTGTAGATGTCATCATCACCACCATGCATAATGAGATGGCAAACTTCTCATCATGGAATACCTTTTGATATTCCTCCTTATTCCTTCACATGATCCTATATCAACACTCCCACTTCTTTTGTTTATAATTCACCTTAATATCCATTAATACAATAACCCATCCCAACATTGTGATCCCAATCACCACATGGAATCACATCCTATTGATCACACAAGATTACTATCAGTTCTCAGAGTGATTCCTATCCCTATTCTTCATTTTTCTCAGTTGAGAGGAAATCACCTTGAGAATGATAGATATCTAGAGGTTGTGGCTCACCAAAAACATAATTTTGATTGACTATTTCTTTGGGGTCCATTTCAACTTCACTTGGGTACACAAATTAAAGAAGGAGCCATTTTGGTTTCCATGCTTTCTCACAAATATGACCTTAGCCTTTGAACTAGCTTTCCATCTTGGTGTGGTTACCTTAGTATATAATGTAATATGTAATAATAAGGCCCTATATGATGATTGCTTCTCAAGAGGGGGCATCACAATGGTAAAAGGGTCATAAGAGTGCCTACTTAAGCTTAATCTTGTAGAGCTCAGCCTTAACTAGATTGATAACCAATAAAACTATGACCCACTTGGTCATATATCCACCTTGAATACCACTACCTTGCTCAGTCATGAACCCTATCCATACCTCAAATAGAGAAGGTCACCAATGAAAATTAACATCAAGTATTACATGTATTTTTAAAATATCCCATCAAACGCCTATAAACCATGGGAATCCTTTTACAAAGTGGTTCGAGAGTTTGACCCCATGAAGAAAATGGTAAAGGGTTTGAAAGCATAGCTAATTCAAAGGGGCTAGGCCTAGGAAAAGATATATTCCTATTATAAATATAGGGAGGAAATTGGCCAATGAGAGTGTAATTTTAATGACTTAGATATTGAATAGAAGTTTGAAAACCTCTAGGATGAACACCATGAGGTGGAGGCTCTAGCAAAAGGAGAATTATCTATTAAAGAAGAAAAGGAGGATACTCCTTCCAAAGAAGAGGAGGATTTATATCTAAATAAATAATAGGAAATTTTGGTGATCTAAAGGCCTTCAACTAGCTACCTCCTTTGTACCCATATCCCACTACCTTATATTAGCAGGTGGTCTCTTTGGGGCATCTTGTGGTGAGATCATCTCAACCGAGATGACTTAAGGCATAAGCATATAGTTCTCCCTTTGAGCCCCTAAAAAATAAGGTGCACTTTTATAAGCCCCTTATTTATACTACTACTTCATTATTCACTCCTTCACCCTCCATAGTTTCCACTAAACTCACCTTGCTCTCCATTGCCTAGCCTATCACCTCGCTCACACCATTTTCCTTTACACAGTTGCTCACCTCTCTTTTACCATTTCTCATTCCTCTTTACTCATCATATATTTCATCATATATTATGGTGAAATAATTTTCCACCCCATTTCACATCCTCCCACCTTTTTCTCCTTCCACCCTAACACTGCATCCACTCATTTTCAAAGGAACAATGTCTACTACTTCATAGTAGTAAGTGACCATTCCTTTTAGGCTACCATAAGGAACCCACTTCAAAGGGGAAAATATTTAGTCATAAGATTAGTTTCATTAATATATGGAGAATAATAAAAAATATTGAGAAGCATGGGTAGATAAAAGAAGAAGAAAGTAGGCCAAGGCCTAGGTGGTGCCACATATGTGGTCATTTTTTAACCCAACAGAACAATCTCTAATGATTACACATATAGTGCCCTAAGTAGTCAAGCCTAAAGAATAGATTTAGCTGGGGGACTACTTGATACACATCATTATCCTCAACCCCAACTAGGATAGACCCACTAACAAGGTCAAATTGATGGAGGAAAAATAGAAGTATATCACTACAAACTATATCAAGGTTGGCCAACATTTGGAGAAGAAAGAACTAGAACTCAAAAGAATGAAATCTATGATTGATTGAATAAAAATTGAGGCAAAGGAAAAATATGTAGAGCTTAATAAAATGAGGTCTAATATTTAGAGCTACATCACCAATGAGAGTTCTAGGCAGAAGCCAACAAAAGAGCCAAGCTATGAATCTAGGTCATAAAGCTAAAGACCAAGATAGAATGTCTAAAGAAAGATAAGCATTTTGTGGAGAATAAGTTGCATGAGAAGGAAATAGAGCTTTCATAGACCTATTAGAGTCTCTCAGACTCTTCTAGAGTGCATCAATAATTATATCAATAAATGTAGTAGGAGTCCTTAGTCAAGGACCAAGAGATTCGACAACTAAACAATGACCTCACCACCTGCTCCTAGACTATAAGGATCCTCCACATGGTTTAGTAACTATATGTATCCTATTAAGAGAGGATTAAAAACATGAAAACAAACTTGAAGCTAATGTTTAGGTTCATCATAGACTATTAGAGGCTGAGTTCCCAGGTGATCACATTTGTAGACTAGGTATTTGCCTTCATATCCCCAAAATTGAAAGATTCACATCTCCTCATTCAAAAGCTATAAAACATAATGGATGGGAAATTTTAGTTAGGAGTGGTAGATAATTGAAGGCAAGAAGTGGTAAAGGTAAACATTTTTCTAAGCTGTAATAAGGTAGAAACAAAGTGTAAGGCATTTTTCAATGCCTTAGAGAAGGTAGTCTAGGATATGAAGGGACACATCAAACAATTGGTATAATTAGGACTCCCCTCTCCATTTTTTTAGACAATACCATCCACATATTAGATAAAATAAATATATACTAGAAAAAAAGTAGAATGAATAGACCATTTTTGTATCTCTTGGTTAGGTTCCCAATGTCTTCAAGGTAGAGACCATTTTGTAGCCTCTCACCTAGCTAGAATTTCAGATACTAGTGGTAGTTTAGGGTTTGAGAAACATATCCTTCAAATATATCATAGATATAGATAAAGCATTTAATTATTTGAATAATAAGACCCAACCCAAAGAAGAAGAGTGGATGTCTTTGAAGGCTACTCTTTAGAACTTATAATTTTTATGAGATTCACTCCTTTTCCTAAATTTTACTTTGACTAGTCTGTGAAACTAGAATTTTGACTTGTTTCATCTATAGATGGATTTCCCTTAAAAATCACCAATAATTGTGTATTTTAATCTACATTTTGAGTTTTGAAGAAGTCAGCTTTGGGTCTCGAACATGCTCTACAAAGTTTGGAATTTGTGTTGTATCCTCCTCATTTTACCATGGTCCATTTCTTTATTTTTGGCTAAGTCTTAACTTCCTCCCATAGTTTTCATGTGGCATCCTAGTGTTCATTCAACCCAAAAAAGTTCTTGGTTCACCTAGGAGTAGTACCAACTCTCCACATGGTGAGTAAGTGCTCATACAAGGTAAGTTTATTTTTATCATAACTTCAAGCAGTGTCATTGCCTAAAGAAGTAATAGGTAAGGCCCATTATGTAGTTAAAAATGAAAATTAAAAATTTACACATGGTACCCCCATGCTCATTTTAAAAAATGAATGATAAGATTCCCTAAGAATAGAACCATCTCACCATGCCATATCATGATGCTCCTTGAGAGCAAGGCTTTCTTTGTTAAAGATCTAAATTTCATGATTGGATGATAAGGTTAGGAATGGGACCCACCAAGAAGTTACAATGATGAAGGTGTAAAACATACATGTGGCATAATTAAACTTTTATAAAGTAAATCCTTTTCTATTAGATCTTTAAGCAGTTCCATTGGATGAGAAGAGTGGTTCCACCTTTCCTAATAACATTTCAAGGGTAGTTTTGGAAGTAGACACACGTCACCACCACACTTATTATAAGTGTCATGGGCATCATAACACATTGTAGTTTCATCATATAAAGATTATAAATACCAACTATATTCATGATTCAAAGCTCCCAAGTCATTTTTAATGGCCTCATCATTATCATGAGTGCTTGGTTCCAGGTGTTGTTTCCTCAAGACATCATTGGGCCTATATAAGCTTGGCTCTTTTATTTTGTAAGGGAATGGTTGAGGAATAATTTTTTTCTTCTATTATTAGAGACCAACCAATTTTAATACTTTAGTTTTATAATATAAGTAGCAATAATTAGCATTTTTAATTCTTTGACCTTAGCAGGTGTCCCTCATGGGTAGGATTGAATATTATATACTATGCCCATCAAGGCATTTGGTATTTTGTTCTCCACCTAAAAATGAATAGGATGTGATGTTATACATCAAATTAAGTGTAAATTTATTTCTATTTATAATTTTCCTTTCTCTACTTCTAGAGTTTTGATTCTTGTTTATGATATAAACATTAATTTATACATATGTTCCTTTAATAGCTTGTAATGTTCAAGGATTATAGATACTTTATGTAATGGTAGGTTAATACTTTTAAATATATTAGTGCATCAAATTCATTATTCTTTAATTTAATTTTTACTTTCATTTATTCCTTACCTTTCCCCCAAACAATTTGAAGAGCCAACTTCCAAAACCCCAGAGGTCAATTTATAGACTAAATCTGAGTCGCACATGTGTAAAACTTCCCATAGAATTTTGTTCACATAAAATGAGAATTTTAGGAATAAATAATAATCAAGTGGTCAAATTTTAAGTCATTTAATATGAGTACCTTATATAATTATTCATAACTTCTCTTCCTTGCACACCATAACCAAAATTGGTTATTGCACCTATTCAAGAGAATTATATAGAGACAATTCTTTCACCTATTCAAGAAAATAGTAAATGGAAAATTATTTAAACTATGTAAAATATTTTTATATAGTCAATTAAAAATATAATGGTACACCATAATAGATATTAATATTCACATAAAAAATTTATTCAAAGTTGAAATGGATCTTCATCTTTTATAGCGCATCCTAAATCACTACCTTAGACGTTTCTACATGTTCCAAAAAAACATAGGCAGTGAGGCTTTAGCTACTATAAAATAGACTCCACAAATTATTATACCATATAAAATTACACATCTTTCAAAGGATTTATGACAAGTGATTAGGATAATTACATTATAGCACCTAATACCTTTCTAGATTCATATTCATCTACATGTAAAACATTTTCATACATGTAAAGTCACTCTCCAACTCTATAATATAGGTAAAAATTATTTATTTCCAATTTATGGGGTCATATGATAGTTTATTTTCCTTTCGAAAATGTCAAAAATGTCAAAAATACAGTTTTTTCAAAAAATACAAAGACACTCAAATATGTCAAAAATTAAAAAATTCAAAATATTATCAAAAATAAAAAATCAAGACCTAAGCATGATATGAGTTTCTATTTTACTTATTTAAATATGTTATTTATCTAATATTTTTATAGATAGAAAAATTATTTTAAACACATGTATTTCATGAGGTATGCAAATGTGTTATCAGATATACATATCATACATGAATTCTTTGATCTTGGATTTCATTTAGCTGGTGGCCATGCCTATCTTGGGGGAATCTTAATCTATAGGTTACATTATAATAGGTTATATTTATGACCTTATCACCATGTTGAGTTTCATATCTTACAAGTTCCTTATTAATTACTCATATATTACATTGTGATACATGAATATGCTACTTTGCTTGATATGACATTGATACATATGAATAGTATGGAATATTTTTCACCTATTCTTTGCTCTTTCAATGTTGTTTAATTTCTTTCATGATAGGTTAGACATTTCTTGATTATTTTGTGTGTCCCTTGCCCTTATGTGTACAATATTTTATTATGAAACATTTGAACATGCCAATGTATTATGTCCCTTATTCTTATGTTTACAATATTTTTATGATATATATGACATTTGAACATATCAATTGAAAAAATGTCCCTTATATGTGGCCCTTGGACTTATGTTTGAATGTTTTTTGTGGTTTTTTTTGTGCTTGTTGATCTTAACTAGTGGTGCCATTATATATATCTTGCACTTTTACGACATAGTCTACTTCAGAGATGGTTACTTTAGTACATGCCTCATTATTAAATTTATATAGACATGAAACTCGTATAAATTTCATTAAATATGTTACATACATGCTTTAATGACATCATATATACAATATTTTATGATAACATGTCTCCACCTATTCAAATGATTATCTTTGATTCTATCTTTATCACATGATACAATTAACTCTTATTTTGATACGAATGACTTTTAGTGTACATCCCTCATGTAAAAAAGGGGGAATTTCAATGGGTTTGTCTTAGATATCTGATCCTACATGAATATAAAATTTTAGATTTACAGGTGAATTACAATTTTAAAAGATTCAAATTCAATTAAAAAATTATATTCTATTATAGAGTTCATGTTTCAAAAATTCAAATTAAATTAAAAAAATAGATTCTATGATAGAATACATATTTCAAATTTTCAAGTATTCAAAGTAACTCAAATATTAAATATATAAAAGAAATGGCACACAAAATACATATTATGGTTGCATATGCACTCAATTTAAAAGAAACTTGAAAAATACACTTATACATATATGGATGCATATGTAAAAAAAAGTTACAAGATTAAAAAATTAAAGGTTTAAAATACAGTACAATTGAAAATATAGATGCATGTCATTCTATATCATTTGACATAGATTCAGGGGCATTATACTTGTTTATGCACATATACAAATTTTTCAAAGTTAAAAATCATGATATTGGTTCATGCACATATAAAATATAATAAAATATAAAAATTTAAAGGTAAATATTTATTTCAAATCAAATATATTGGAACTGAGGTCATGATGGGGGCATGAATATTCTTACTTATTTTTCATTCATGCAAATAGAATATAGATCCATATGTATTGGTATGATTCCTTATATTATGAGTAATGTATATTTGAGTCAAGTGAAACTCAACTCCCTTGGAATTACTTCTATAAAACCCATTGTGGCTTACATATTATATTATGGGTAATATAAATTCAATAATAAGAATATAATATAGTATATCCACATAAGATGATTTCAAGCAGAGTATAATACTAAAACTATATTAATGAACCACTTTGAAGGGGTAACCTCTATAATCCTATAATAAGAATATAATTTTTAAGATGATGATCTAATAATGACCACTACCTCTTATATATACCCTAATTATGACATGAATACTTGATAATATGACACTAATACCAATATAGAGATATAAAAATTATCATATGACTAAGTAAAAGGTTATTCTAGCCACAGGTTGGCCACATGTATCCAAATACATGCTATTGGTTAAGGGAATATTACATATAAATAATCAGAGGATAGGTAATTAGTAAGTATGACATGGATCAACTTTAATTATGATTAACTTATATTTTATATTTTTTTTATATATGTTTTCTATTTTCAATGTATGTTTTCCAACTTTGTTATAGTCTAGAATATAGTTTAACTCATTTTTTATTGTTACTTTTATTTACTAGATACAATCATTATGTGTGTGTGTGTGGTAAAATGGATTGAGCCATTTTAAAAATACAATTTTACCCATAAATTAAAAAAATATGACTTGGATGAAGACACATATAATAGATGATCATTGGGGAATATCTCATAAATCAACACAAACTAACCTACATCAATCTTACTACAGCCATTATGATGTGCACTCAATAATATTGATGTTCATTTGAGTATTAAAAGATAAATTTTTAGTAATAAAAAATGAGGTTGATACAACTAAAATATATTGCCACATTGTGACCATTTTTGGATGACCACATTCACATTCAAATAGGTCCCACCATTTTTATAATGGTATGATTGGAAACATAAATGATATATTAGTATTTAAAAATTTATTTTTTCTTATTTTTTTTGAAGTTAAAAAATCAATCAAAAAGTAAAAAAATGATGATTTAGGTATTTACCATTTTTACAATTTTCCAGGCATTAATATAATCTCATACATGCTTTAATTGAATAAGAATCATATTTTGTTAACTGGCCATGGTTATCTCTTAGAGATCAAATTATCTAAACCAACAACATTAATGAAACAATGATTCTTTTTTTGGATTGATTTGAGATTTATATACCCCACAAATTTTTCTAAATTTTCATTATCAAATATAAAATCATTATAAGTATTTAATAATTTATCTAATTCAATGATTTTAATTAACTTAATCTTGAACATTTGGGTAAATTCAGATCCCAAATCATCTTTTTTGGTTATCATGTGTAAAAATTATTATCATAACGTAATTTATTGTTATTTTATCACTTATGTGTGTGTGTGTGTGTGTGTGTGTGTGCACGTGCATACATGCATGTGTGTGTGTGTGTGTGTGTGTGTGTGTGTGTGTGTGTGTGTGTGTGTGTTGCATAAATTACATATTATTATTTTAATTAACTTAATCTTGAACATTTGGGTAAATTCAGATCTCGAATCATCTTTTTTGGTTAGCATGTGTAAAAATTATTATCATAATGTAATTTATTGTTATTTTATCACTTGTGTGTGTGCGCGTGTGCGCATGTGCATGTGTGTGTGTGTGTGCGTGTGTGTGTGTGTGTGTGTGTGTGTGTGTGTGTGTGTGTGTGTGTGTGTGTGTGTGTGTGTGTGTGTGTGTGTGTGTGTGTGTGTGTGTGTGTGTGTGTGTGTGTGTGTGTGTGTGTGTGTGTGTGTGTGTGTGTGTGTGTGTGTGTGTGTGTGTGTGTGTGTGTGTGTGTGTGTGTGTTGCATAAATTACATATTATTATACAAATAACATCAAACTATATTAATTGGTTATTTTTATAAGATATCTTATCATTGAAACATCATTATCATACTTTGAACATCTATTTATTTCCCATCATGGGGGAATAAATTTAATATACTTGTCATGAGATTAATTTATTATTTTTCCCTTAGTGTGGCAAGACCTCACACTACTCCCTCTTATTTTCCATACCTTATCTTGCATTAGGGTAAACATATAGCATGCACATATATCATTTTTTTATGCAAAAGAATCATATACTTATACATAATTTATTAAATGTTGCTCATTATGAGCATAATACACTCACGAAACTATCTAACTTTTATTGTTAAATCTTATTAAGGCATCCTAGTAAAGTAGGGCATATCATTTATTCCAAGTTTTTTTCACCTTTTATTGTGGTTCTTCTATATCAATATATTGATATTGGGTTACATGTTATTGATGATATTTACATGATGGTATATTTATATGTTTATGTTTTAGCCTATTTTATACACAATATTTCATGACTATTGCATTTTTTAATTTCTTACACTTAGTTCATTAATATATTTATTTTGAGATGAGTGATATTCAGGTTCATTTTCCACCTCAAAAAGGGTAAGTAATTCAAATTATCATATTATGTAGTTACAACATGTAAATAGGTTATATATAGGTTCAATATGTTTTTGTCTTGGGCTGAAAAATAGGTTTTTTCACTTGAAAAGGTTAATAGGATCCAATTTTATTGATACCTATGATAATTTTAGAGTTATTAAATATGGTATCATGGTTCATATACCACCATGTTTAAATTTTAATTTTTAGCATTTTAAATTTTTCACTTGGTTGTAATATTATCAATTGATGAAAGACATTGAACTACTTGTGTGAATTCATGTTTTATTATTGGTACACTAAAGATCTTGACATTGGAGCTTTAATGAAACATTAATGTAGATAATTTTTTTATCATAGTTTTTGTTTTGTATATTAATAGAGTTAGACTATGACAGAAGATAATATATCTCATCATTTTTTTTAATATCTCTTTCATATTAGGATCTAACTTCAAGCACAACTTACACATAATGAGGTGATCACAAAAAATGACATCCACCTTACTCATATATATACTATAATATTGTATTAGACACTTGAAAATATCACTTTTGATCATTATTCACCATATATGACTTTTGTACACATATATTCCTCTTATTGGTCATTATCTCACATACAAATGCTTTGTATGAGTGCACCCCCCCCCCGTCCCCACCATTTTGATGCCAGTCACCTATAGGAACCTCTTAGTCTATGTCAAAATAGCCAAATATCTTACCTAGACATATCTAGATCATTAATTTATAATATTGTCCCTTAGAAACTAACATTAGACATAAATAATTTCATCAACAAAATTTTCCTAAGAGTGATGTTACTACCCCTCACCTAGTAAAAACTATTTTTAAAATTTAAATCATTCCCATGGATCATCTCATTTTCTGATTGGTAGGAAAAATTATCAAAATAAAATCATATAAAAAAAAAAATCATATTTGATAATCACTTAGAACTCATTAGAAAACATTTATACACTACTACACATTTTTAAAATTTACCATATTATTCCCAATTAAATAATTGGTCACTAGGAGTAGTCATTAGTAAAGTTTGGAGCATAAAAATATAAGTTAAGAGACAACATTATTAGGTGTCGAAAGATATAACACTAGGTGCACATACAAATCAAAGGAGTGTAGAAACTATTTATAAAATTTATATCACCTACCTTATCCATTTATAAAATATATATCATGGATGTACCTTTAGCTTCTAGACCTTTCTCAGTACTAAAAGGCTTGCATACACTCTCTCCATGCCTAATTTATTATTTCCTAGTCCAACCAATGTCATTATAATGACCTAAGCCTTATATCTTGCCTAGAATGTTATAAACCTACTTGTCTTCCATCTCTAAAAGTTCTAGACCTATACCTATTTTCCAATTGCCCATAAACTTGAATTCTAATCAAATGCATTCATAAATTCAAATGTCCTATTTCGATGCAAGTTTGCATTACCCTAAAGTCATATAATTTGCAAATGATACATATTCCTATGGATGACCTAAGTGATTTTGTGTGATATATTATATAAATGGATTGGTATATATATAATATCCATCCTCATTCTTTCCTCACCTAGTACAGACCAAAAAATACTTAATCAAGCACTCAAGTGACCAAAGCCTCCATATTTTCTCCTATTTCCATATCATTAATATGAACATCATATCTAAAGGTCTAAATTAATGAAGGATCACTCCATGAGTAACATTTACAAGTTAAAATTTAGGCCACTTTATGTAGTTGCTTATTACACATTACATAATACAAACACAAGCCAACACATAAGAGATAACTACATAATTCTAAGTCCCTATTCATAGTATTGTCTATGTAGGCAATTTTGTAGACCTAAATTTCACCCTAGATGGAAATATAAGTGTTTAAGTTTTACTTCCAAATCTATCTCAATATGGGACTAACCCCAAGCTATCAGTATCCTATAATGGGGTCAGACCTATAGTAATGAGGCTAGCTCCTCTGATGCATCATTTATCTCATTACCACTATTAAAACCTATAATGACCATGGAAAAGGGAGAGAGATAGGACATGAAAGGGAAAAATAAGTTAAAATGGTGATGCATGAAAATAATTGTTGATCTACTCTACTTGACTCTTAAACAATAATGAAACAAACACAAGACTAGATCTAGGATTCTAAATATCTATCATACATCATTATTTCATGAATAGATTCACCAAATGATCAAAATTTGAGGGAAATGATGGAGAGGTCTAATGCAAGACACTAACCAATCATAATATCGACATGCAAGCTGAAATCAAGAGATGTAAAACACTAAACATGACCTGCATAACAAGATGAACTAGTAACTAAGTGAGATCATAACTTGACAAGGGAGAGACTTCTATCACATATACAAATTTGACATGTACACAATGTACCAAAATAATGAAATCTAAAAAAATAGTCTTGTCTTCATCTAAAGAGGTTATAAACTGCATCTTGGCATAGTTTAGTCTAGTTCAAGAGAGGGAGTAAAGTGATATCGAGAGGATAATGAGGGATATAGAGAGGATACATTTTTTTGATCAAAAGCCTCTATATATAGTAACAACAGAGAGATGGGAACAATGCATTGGAGAGTGGAGAAAAGTCATCAAGATCAAGAAGTGAGGTGGAAGCTCATTGATTGATTTTTGTATACATGTTTTGATCAGTAGATAGACCATATTATATCCCAACTATCCTCAAGCCCCTATCATTGGCTAAGAGATACCACTAGAGAAAAGGGTTGGTTCTACATGATGAAAAAGTATATTTGAGTAGAATCAATACTCCTAATTACTTCATTGATTACTAGTTTACCACCTTAGGACCCTAAATCCACTTGATGTGTTCATGAGGATCAAATCCTCGAATCCTAAAACTGATAGTGCCATGCCATACATGATGGTTATTACATGCTCTGTCAATGATGGATCCATGTGGATAAATGACACCCTTTACATTAATAATGTATCTACTCCATTTTTATATCTAGATCATACATTCATCTATAGGTGGAAAACCAATCCAATATTATTGGTTTTCTTATTATTTCCATATTAATATGGACCTATTGACCAAATATCCTCTTTTATAGATTCTAATAGGTCCAAAAGACTCAAATTATCTCTATAGGGAGCAATAATTCACCATATACATAGATCCTTGTTAAAAAAATGGCAAATATATTTGTAAAAATAACCCTACCCAATACAAATTTACAAACTAGAGGTCCATATTAAGCCTTAATGGTGGGCCCTTATATTCTTTATCACCTTTTGTGTATTAGTGTGTCTCTTTAATGGTATTGGATCAAGCTTCAATGGAAATAGGATGATCCTACAAGACTTATTTACTTCGATCAAAAATGGCTTCTCAAATTCTATCAAAAGTCATGAGCTCACCTTTGTTCTAATTGGTTGTCAATATCTGAATCATCTTGTTGACATATTGACCTTTGTTCATATCTTTGATATTGATCAGTATGATCAAGTGAGAGTCATTTATCTTTCCCTTAACTTGTCAACTCTTTTCAAGCTTGTGTCACATGTCAAATGCATATTGATACTAAAGATTCATGATTGGTCTACAACCTCACATACTTAAGCCATGTGTCAATCTCTCAAGCTCCTTGACTATTTGACTCATTTTATACCATTAGATCAAGATGTATGATGCAGTACAAACTATTAGATCTATTGAGACCTATTTTTTAAAATCCAATAGCTACTTCATGAGCTTAAATTTGATGTCTACACTCCTGTCAAATGACATTCATGAAACCATCATTGACAATCATGAAACCATCAATTTTAAGCTAAAAAGAGTTTGATTTGGTTGAGCTTAAACTTGACATTATCATGAACATTTTATCTTTTAGGTCCATATTTAAAGCTTATAACTTCAGCTAAAAATCTTGTGTAAGAAAAAAATATATTAGAAGATGATCCTAGTATATAGAACTATAATTTGCATAATCTATTAGTCGTGTAAGGATTTTCAAGTGTAATTATAAAATGTGCAAGTAAACTAGTCTGTTCATGTTTGGAAGATGTCTTGGTAATAAGCTAGTCCTTAAACTTACATAATTCATCTTTTGATCATTATTTCAAGGCTTTGATGACTTTCTTAAGGTTTGTGTAACCTATTCCATGCTTTTAAAGGTTCAAAATATATGATAATCTACTTGGATCCTCCATTTTCACTACAATACCCATTTATAAGCCTTTGATCCACTTCTTCATCAAACCATGAAAGAGCTTCATATGTAGGCTAAATTTGACCAACATCTTTGATGACTCATATGTTGGGAGAGGGGGGTGGAGATAAATCCAAGAACAAACACACCTGTTCTAATTCCACCCGTTAGGATCTTGCTCCTCAGAAAGAGCACAGTATGATTACCAAATATAAGCAATTGAATATGTGGAAATAACCAGAAACACAAGTAACTAGAATTCACCAATAGCACAGAATATGAGAGACAATACACTATCTTGTATTAACAATATACAGAAAAGAATACATCAAAGAGCCGCCACACTCTTTCACCTTACAGAGATTCGCCACACCTCAAGTGTACAGTAATTCTTCTCACACACACTCTTCTACACAAAAAATGGTCCCAAAAACCAACTCACACACAGAATTGGTGTTCACCTCACCAACCAGTCAGTAATAACCCTGCCGGTACACCAAGCACTCTATAGCACTTCAAGCTGATCTCTCATGAACCTGAAACCTGCAATTCAAAGACCAAACTTACATGTAGATCCCCAATGAGCTTGCAACAACCTGCAACTCACAGATCTTACAACTAGAAGGAACTCTTCCTTTCTATCTCATGCCTTAAACAATACATGCCAATGGGTCTATAAATAGATCCCTAACTCAAACAATAACTTAGACTCTTAATTTAGACAATTATCCTCGCAGCCCAAGACTCTGGCTGGTCTTAACATGCAAACTCATCGTTCACTTAACTAACTATCCATGAAATGAACACTTCGGGAACACACAGGCGACCGATGCCGGTCCCTGCTAGTCTGGTTCTGCTGTCGCCGGTGGCCTTCTGCACTGGTCTTTGCCGACGTCGGTCCTGCTGCCGACGCCGATTCTTGTAGAACTCAGCAACCATCTGTTCCATAGTTTGCAAAGGTTGAAGCTTTTAGCTCCACAACCTAACAATCTCCCACTTGGAGATAAACAGTTGCAACCTGTACCTGTACCTGTACCTGTACACCATCTAGTTTTTTCTCTTGGCTTTGTATCCCTCCTCAAGATCACTCTTGAAGACCAACCACCACAAAATCCATGGTGCTAAATTTGTCATCCAAATTACCTGCCACATCCGCATCTACAACCATGTAGAAAAAAAAAGAACTTGACCCTGCATGGCATGTGCACCTGCTGCTGGTCCCACTGAACTACCCTTCAGTATTACTCTCCTGGATTGACTCCAAACTTGTGATAACTCCCACTGCTTAGGAAAACTCAGGTTTAGTACATACCATGCACTCAACCTCATTATGTGAATCAAGACACCTGTTCTATGAACTGTCTAACCATCGGCGTGCTAACCGGCTTCACACAATCATCCTGAAACAAAGTCAACAAGACCTCCATGTCTCTAGAACACACTCATGCCAAAGAATCTTGCTGCTCCCAGATTCTCCATGACAAACACCCGAACTAACTTTACCTTTAGTTCAGCAATACCTGTATATGTAACCCTGCAACAAGCACATCATACAGAAAATAGGATAATGTAGCTAATATTATCCAACCTGGTAAAGAGAAACACAATGATCAAACCTCCATTGCCCTGTAGCTAATACAAGATCATATACCCTGATCTTCCATCTCACGTATCCATTTCCGCTCTTTTTCATCCTCAACATCCATTTGTCTCTCAGTGCTTACTTCCAGCTGGCAACACTACCCAAAACACCTGTTTGGTTCTCCTCCAAGGAATCACATCCTCATCCATGCCAAGCTCCCACTATTTCCTGGATCTACCTGTTCTACTTCTTCAATAACTTCCTGGTCCTATACCATAAGTGAGCAACAAGTAGTGTAAAGAAGGGAAATGATGAATTTAAGAACTTACTTACACCTTTAGTCCTCCATATGGGCGCTTGAGACTCCATGACAACTCGCTGTCCACCCAATATTCATCTCAGTAACTGATGCTGGTCACATCTCAGTCTACAGCCAATCGATGTCAGTTCCCTGCGACTGCCTCCTTGCCAACGTCGGTTTCCCCTGGCCGACGCCGGTCCTTTTCTGCCCTGAGTCACCGATGTCGGGCTGCACATAGCCGACGTCGGTCCCTGTCTGGACACCGACGCCAGTTTTCCTACCAACGTCAGTCTCTGTGTTTTTCTTGTGAGACCTGACTTTTTCCTGTGAGCTCTTTTTAGATCAAAACCTTGTCCAAATCACCCTTGCTCTACTCAGAATTCCTCTGCACCTTATGCTGAACTCTGTCCATCACTTTCTCCTTGAAAACCAAGGCTTTCCCGTTCTTGTCACTAACATCGGATTCCTCAAGAAACCTTACCTTCTTCTTCTGCATATAGAAACCACGATCCATGCCTTCCAAATCCGAAAGCATATTCTTTGACTCAAGAACCAGCATCTCCTTCTTATCTATGTGACCAAGCCTATCAAGCCACATCTCTGAATCTACAGCTGAAGTAGATAACCCAGAAAGAGAATCAGTAAAACAAGTAGATAGATAAAGCGTACCTACTTTCTTACCTCTAGCTACAACAAGTGTACCCTTGGTAACCTTCCAAGAGTCCGCTATGAGAGTTACTGTGCAACCCTCTTCACCCAAACTTCTAACAGAAATCAGATTCCGCTTCAGAACTGGGACATGCATGACCTCCTTTAACACCCATGTGTCACCTGTCTGCAATTTCAGCTTCACTTTGCCTTTGCCAACAATCTGACAAGGCTTACCATCCCCTACACAAATTTCTCCAAAGTCTCCCTGGACATACTCATGAAAAAATTCCCTATGTGGGGATGCATGAAAAGAGGCACCAGAATCTAATACCCAAGATTCTACTTTATCCAAAGAACATACCAGAGCATCCTGTGCAACGTAACCCGCAACATCTGCTTCTTCTACATGTCCTTCATGCTAATCTTCACCCGATCTGCAATCTCTCTTTAAGTGCCCTTGCTTTCCACATTTCCAGCAGGTTATTCTGCCATACTTGGACTTGGATCTTTTGCCTATCTTCGACCTTGATCTCCCACGCTCTATCTTCTCTCTTGGCCTTCCTCTTCCTTCAACACTCAAAGCATCTCCAGATGATTCACCTGTGCTTTTCCTGCGTATCTCTTCATTCAAGATCACACTCACAACATCATCCACTTTTAAGACTTTTGAAGGAGACACAGTATTAGAAACTGCCATTACCAAACCTTCCCAACTTTCAGGTAATGAACACAAGATTAAGAGAGCTCTAAGTTCATCATCAAATACAATATTCACTAAACTTAACTGGTTTACCAAACCATGGAAATCACTAAGATGGCTATGAACAGATCCACCTTCCAACATTTGCAAATTAAATAAACGCTTCATAAGAAATACCTTATTAGAAGCCGAGGGTTTTTCATACAAATTTGCCAAAGATTTCATCAACTCCACCATTGTCTTACACTGTGATAAGCTGGAAATCACAGATGAATCAAGACTCAATCTAACAGATCCCAGAGCCTTCCGATCAAGAACCTCCCATTCTTCATCTTTCATATCCAAGGGTTTGCTAGCAACCCCACCCAACGGTAAGTACAAATCTTTCTGATACAGATAGTCCTCAATCTGCATCCTCCATAATTGGTAGTTCTTGCCATTAAACTTTTCCATTCGTAGTTGACTGTTTTCTACCATTGCTCAACTCCCACTCAAACAGAAACCTTGTGAGTAACCTGTAATCAAAACACACTACCCAGATCTACACCAATCTGTTAGTATCCCAACCAAAAGCTCTGATACCACTTGTTGGGAGAGGGGGGTGGAGATAAATCCAAGAACAAACACACCTGTTCTAATTCCACCCGTTAGGATCTTGCTCCTCAGAAAAAGCACAGTATGATTACCAAATATAAGCAATTGAATATGCGGAAATAACCAGAAACACAAGTAACTAGAATTCACCAATAGCACAGAATATGAGAGACAATACACTATCTTGTATTAACACTATACAGAAAAGAATACATCAAAGAGCCGCCACACTCTTTCACCTTACAGAGATTCGCCACACCTCAAGTGTATAGTAATTCTTCTCACACACACTCTCCTACACAAAAAATGGTCCCAATAACCAACTCACACACAGAATTGGTGTTCACCTCACCAACCAGTCAGTAATAACCCTGCCGGTACACCAAGCACTCTATAACACTTCAAGCTGATCTCTCATGAACCTGCAACCTGCAATTCAAAGACCAGACTTACATGTAGATCCCCAATGAGCTTGCAACAACCTGCAACTCATAGATCTTACAACTAGAAGGAACTCTTCCTTTCTATCTCATGCCTTAAACAATACATGCCAATGGGTCTATAAATAGATCCCTAACTCAAACAATAACTTAGACTCTTAATTTAGACAATTATCCTCGTAGCCCAAGACTCTGGCTGGTCTTAACATGCAAACTCATCGTTCACTTAACTAACTATCCGTGAAATGAACACTTCGGGAACACACAGGCGACCGACGCCGGTCCCTGCTAGTCTGGTTCTACCGATGTCGGCCGACTTCTTGCCATCGCCGGTGGCCTTCTGCGCTGGTCTCTGCCGACGTCGGTCCTGCTGCCGACGCCGGTTCCTGTAGAACTCAATAACCATCTGTTCCTCAGTTTGCAAAGGTTGAAGCTTTTAGCTCCACAACCTAACATCATAGGGGTTTCATGTCTTTCTATGTAATAAAGCCCAGAACATGTTTCCTTGTCTAGTCCATTAGGCATGGAGACTCTTCTCTTGTTCAATAAATTGACCTAGATTTATAACTAGATACCAATCTTTATCTAACCTCTTTTTAAAATAAAACAGAAAGACAAAAAGCAACAAAATATAGTAGAGTGCCCAAGGCATTTATTGAAAGGGAAATTATCCTACTAAAAAGAGTGCACAAAGGAACTTAGAGAAAATCACAAACCTACTTTAATATATACAATAGTTTACAATAATTCATAAGCACTTCCCTCTTGGGTCAAATGCAAATTTATGAGTATCATTCACTTATAAAAAATCAAGCTAAAAAATACCTTACTTTGAAGGTATCAGAATTGGTGAATCAAGTAGCTTGATGGCCAATATTTTTGATGTGCTCCATAGTGGATGGAATGTAATGAACATATCTCCAATATAGACATACTAGTCCAAGTCTTATAATCTTGGTTCATGTTTAACTATGGGAGCACTTGCTTATTATTGCTCATCACTCTTGAGAATGTCTTACGTGAAGATTTCATTTGGGATCTTGAGATTAGCTACACTTAGTTCAATTTCTAGTTCAAAAATACCATGTTCTTCTACCTTGTCCTTATGTAAATCAAGATTGATCATTCTTAGAGCAACACGTTGATGGTTTTCTATAAGAATGACATGTCTCTCAGCCTCTTCAAATTCTTTGGTTATGGCATTGAACCATTTTCATAACTCTCAAGGAACTTCACTAATATTCTTATCAAATTGAATAACTTGAGAACTTTAGATGTCTCCTTCATTAACCTCAATCAATATTTCATCTTATTATTCAACTGTAAATGAGGGCTAATTTGACTATCTAAGGTCTAAAGTATCACACATGTCTTTCTCAAGATCTGATTTTCTTTCATATAGATCCAATATATCAAGGATATCTTCATTTGGTACCTCATCTTGAAGTGTATCCACATCAGACACATATTCCTAATCCTCTTATTGATCTATTTATAATGTACCTTTAGTGGTCCATTCAAAATCTACACTATCTCCATCTTGAGGGTTGACCTCATTAGGATCTAGTTCATTTTTGTCAAAGCCATGCTAAGAAGGATAGTCCATACCTATCTTTTCAATTTTTAGATTAAGTGGATTACACATCATGATTTATTCATCATATACACTTACATTGTCCTCTTTAGGTTCACCTATGATTGCATGTTCTTCCTTTATCTTTTATAGAACATGTTCCTCCTTTATAAGGGAGATTGTGGGAGGGTGAAGAAGTTCACCTTGCTTACAGCTTAGGATAGAATCCTTCCTAATAAGTAATTTTAATTCTATTTTAGGTATCTCTTAAACTAAGGAGAGAGAGAGTGTCTAAAAAATATTGTACACCAAGCTCACTAAGCTAAGCTATGGTTACTTTATTCATTTATTGCACAACTAACCCTTCCTCTACCAAGACTGGTTCTTGGACTAACTCAACTAACACCTCATTTTTATTCTTTATGTCCTCCTTGACTGATTTCCCATGAGGGGAATGTGTGAGACTTGGCCCCCTTCTCCTTTTCCTAAATGGGTGTGAGAGAGGATGGTTTCACAAGAGAGGGTATGAAATAGTTAGAGTCATAGGAAAGGATCCAAGATGGAATATCTTCATGCTCTTGAGTAATGATGGGTATATGGGTAGGAGAGGGAAAATTGATTGGCTTAGAATTTACATACTCTTTCTCATATTTATCAAATACTTCTTCATCGGATAATACCCACCCTTTCATATCTTCCTTCTCAACATATGGGTAGTGAGATTATTCAATGGATTCTCATACATTATATAACTCTTGGAAGAATATTATTATCCCCTCCGTGACATGAATATGGAATTCTTGTCCAATATTGACCCCCTCATTGATATTCATGATTGTTCTTCCAAGTTCTAATATTTCCTCTCTAAGTTTTGATAAGGTTGACTAGGGGGCTGATCTAGGACTCTTAAAGGTTGAGCTTGAGGCCTTTTGAGGAGAGAGGGAACATAAAGCTGGTCTAAATGAGTTTGAATCTATTATTAACATACTATCTACATTTTTTACCATGTTTCCTATCATTTCTATGTCCTCATTATTACATGATGACCATTTTTAACCTTCACAAACTAACCATCTATTCTTCACTAAATGAAAAGCATTCCTTGATTTTTATAGAGTATGGATAGGTATGACTAGATAAAACACCAAAACCTTACCAATATCCCTTATCAACTCAATATAAATTGTTAATGCTTGCTTGACCCCTAAAAAGGATGTAATAGGGCAAGCCTTGTCTTAACAAGGAAAACTAGAGGACTAATTTAAATGTAAAGGAGGATGACCTTGGTCGTATGCAAGGGTATAAGGAGGAAAAAGGCCATAATAGGGTTGATAGGATGCTTAAGGGACACTTGGGGGGAACATAAAAATTATATTATTGATAAGTGTGATGCTGAAGTAGAGGATAAACATATTAATCAAAAGATAACTACTTATAAATACCATATTACAATGATTAGGAACTTATTTGAGATGTTTAACCAGCTAATAAATGCTTAGAGTTTCCATTAATGTTTTCATAATGACTTCAAAAGTTGATATATATAATAATAACACCAAAAATCTTTCCACTACTTTAAAAATTGGTTCCATT
>JARHVA010001145.1:0-220000 GCA_037957365.1 Torreya grandis
CACAACTTATTTAGGAAGTTCATAAATAAATTGTAGGAGGTCACTTTGTAGGTGAAAACACTACAAGGAAAAATCTTACAAAGTGGTATTTGGTGGCTTACATTATTTCAGGATGCACATAGAATATCCAATCATTGTGATGTATGCCAATGAATGGGAAAGCCAAATCAACATGACAAAATGTCATTGGTCCTATTGCTTGCAGAGTAACCATTTGAATAATGGGTAATTGAATTTATTGGGCATATAGCTCCTCTTATAAGTGAAATCATGCATAATATATTATTACTATAATTAATCACTTCACCAAATGGGTTGAAGCAACTACAACCCCAAGTTATAGTGTGAAGGATGTTGCTAAGTTATTATATGAAAATATCTTCATAAGGTTTTGATGCCATATTAAGATTTCCAGTGATAGAGTAACACATTTAATCAATAATAATATCAATACTATCACTAAATATTTTATGATTTCACATCACAAAGCCATAACGTATCATCCTCAAGTAAATGGGTATGTTGAAGCATCAAATAAGGTGTTGTGGAAAATGCTAAAAAAATATTTATAAAGGGAGGACTTGGAGGATTGCATTCTTATGATTCTTTGGAAATACAAAATAAATTATAAGCACACAATTGGTTTCACTCCCATTTAACTTTTTTAAGGTCTTGAAGTAGTATTGCCTATGGAATGTATAATTTTGAGCTTGTAAATTATAATGATTACCAAATTCAATGATCATGACTCTCTAAAATAAAGGTTACTAGACTGGAATAAGATATAAAAAAGTTAACCTAGGGAATTATAGACACATCAAATACACAAGTAAAGTCAAAAGGCATGACATGATCATAACTTATGATCTAAAGAGTTTTATCTAGAGAAAATAGTATTATTATATGATAGTAGATTTGAAACATTCTTAGGAAAATTTTGAATTAGATGGAAAAGACCCTATGTTATACATGAGGTTTCAAAATAAGGTACCATTGTGTTAAAATATTTTTAAGGAACCTAACTATGAGGGCATGTAAATGGATATAGGATTAAGCCTTGCCACCTTTAATCTCTATATTTTTGCTAATAATATGAGTGGGTGTTGAGTGGCACGATGTAGTTAGTATTATCTTTAATGGGTTTTTTTTTGTGTGTTTTATTTTTCTAGGGTGGTATGTTTATGTAGTGAAATATTGGCATTGTATCACATTGTAATTAACAAGAAGTAGTTATAGTAACAACATGTGATTAGATTTTAGAGCAAACAAGGATGGATAGTTAGAACCAATTATTAGAGGTCATAAAATAAATCTGAGAAGGTAGTGATGATAAGATAGGTATGGTAAAAGTACAAGGGTCATTCAAGACCATTAAAGACATGGCATTTCAATATATTACATCCTTTTCAAGCTAGATTGAGTGGCAAATGGATAATTAGAGTCATAAAATAAATAGGGGAGATGGAAGCATTTCACATCACATCAAGTTGTTGTCAAAGGATAAATTAGTAGTCTTGATATAAAAAGGGTCAAAATCACATCAAAAAGGTATCAAATCATACTAATTTTGGAGCATAACTCATGAAAAATAGTTAATTACACTTAAAACAATCAACTACATGGAATTAGACACCAAAATCTATAAAAAGAAGGATTTTGACAACATTCAAACATTAAACACTCTATTCAACAAGATAATTTTGTGATCTACATTCTAAATTCCTTATCATAGACAAATTTCATACTAGATTCTGAATCATCAAAGCAAGTGTTCATCCTAAGTTACAACAACCATGGATTGATCCTAATTATTGATCCCTTTGACAAATACATAGAAAGAAGAAATGGGGATTGGCTTGGGGTTATGATAGAATAAATACAATGACCCAAATCCTTTCAATTTAATCAACCAAGTAAAATCTACCTTATTGTCTCTAGGAATACAAGAAGCTACACAAGCTAGAGCTCTAGTACTCTCACATCTACAGTGAGGATCACATACAAAGAAGTTGATAAAGATCCATACATTTGGGAAACTATATAAGTTCATGCTCACTCTTTTGAGTCATTATAATCAAGGGGTTATTCATTTTTACCAAGATATTACAATCTAGATTGATGCTCTAGCTATTGTAAGATCCACATGCCTCCCCAATCATGGGAAATCCCTCCACCAATACAAATATACTACACCACCCATATATTAAAAAATACAAGAGAAGTATACCATAATAATAGGAAAAGTAATCCTAATTGATGTAATAGAATATACTTCAGAGTGTCTTCTAGTAAAATGCATCACAAAATATTTTGGTAGACTACAAAACATGCCAAGTAAGTAATCAAGGGGGTAATTGATATTGCGTATCATATGATATGTTTGCAGGAGAACTTTATTGACCTAATATTTTATCATTGGAGATCACCACCAATATTGATAATGTACTTGTAGATGGTTTGTAAATATTTCATTATCAATTTTTGGCTTTACTATTATGATTTATATAGTGGAAATATTCACCAAGATCAATCAATCTTACTTCAGATTTTTGGTCTGCCACTACATTTACAAAAATTACATGGATGGAAATAGGGTAGTACTATCATCAATTGGGGAAATTTAATACAATGTGGGTGGAGGTCCTAGTCATGATCAGAACACACCCAAGAATCCCACAAGATGTCATGCAATATTTGGGATAACATGCATTGGTTACAAAGCTACATAATGGTATTTAGAACAAAGTTAATGAGTTTCCCACTTTGACTATGAAACTTATGTCATTCTTCATTATAATAATAGAAGTATAGGCTAAAATATGAAGACAAAAATATTTAGATACAGATAAGGTTATACCTCTTCAATCCATTCCTCCACAAAGGCAATAATCAGCATCAAAGTAGCTAAAAACATAAAAATAAGCACAGTCACAAGTACCACCATAAGATTTAGCATCCCCATCCCCACACAATAAGGTAAAAAAGAAGGCACATTTATAGAGAGCCTCACCTCCTGCACCCAAGAATTAGATGTGGTAGACAAAGTCTTGATTGGATAATCCATGTGTTCTAAGCATAGTGGCTCAGTATGACCTACATAAAATGGGAGTGGATGAATAATAAGTATTGAATATTATGCTAAAGGACATCGGCATTGAAGACTATAAAAAGGTGGAAGAGAAATAATTTTTATTTTGGAAAGTAGTGTGTACTTGCCAAGTGAAAAATCAAGTAAAGTAGGATCTCTAGGTTGACATCACACAACCCCCTTCCATCATTATTTATATTGTAGGATAGGAATCTACATGGAAAAAATTGGTAGTTGATATATTTCACATAGATCCAATTGAGGGATTTTCAACTATAAAATAATAAGAACAAATAACACAAGAAAGTCCATTAACAATTTTGAAGCACAAGTCAAGGACTCATTTTTTAAAAGGCTAGCATAACATGTTAGTGAAAGGATGGTGTCTTTTGGTGAATTAGTAGAAAGGACTGGTGCACAACAAACATAATCTTCACAACAACAACCATAGACCAAAGATGTGAAGAGAGTCAAGGAGTCCCTAAATACCACACCATTATCAAGGAATAATATTTTTTTTGCCATGAGGTAATGTGATAGAACAAGCTTCCTCAAAATAAGCTCAAATAGCCATCAATCTTGACTCACCAGAGGAAATAGAGCAGATGGAAGTAAAAAATTTACCTCATGTTGAGCCACATGAAGAAGTTGCTCAACAAAAAGAAGCCCCAAAAAATTATTAGAAGAGGGATGAAAATAAAATAAGAAATGAGGAGAAAAATAAAAATAAATAAGAAGCTAAATAATAAGCAACTATGCAGGGGGTACAATGCTAACAACACCAAGATGCATAAGAGTAATAATAGAATTAACAGGCTAAAGAAGTAGAGAATACATATAAGTAGGCTAAAGAAGCAGATGCTACACAAAATCAAGCTGAAGAAGCTAATCCCACCAAGAAACAAGCCAAGGAAGCTGAGGTTTTGAAGAATAAAGTTGAGCATGAAGAAGCCCATAAGAAATAAGCCAAGGAAGTAGAAGCTCATAGAAATCAAGCTGAATAAGTAGAGGCAAAGAGAAAGAAACAAGATGAAGAAGATAAAAAAGAACAAGAAGCACAAGTTATGTAATGGTATAGAGAAGAAGTTTAATAAAAGGCCAAAAAGTCACAAGCAGATTAAATAGTTGAGGAGTAAGCATCTCGAGAGAAATCCAAGGATGAGGCTGAGGCCAAAGTTAAGGCCAAGGTAGCTGTGAAAGCTAAAGATGAAACTAAAGGTTGAGGCATAAGATATAGCTCAAGGTGAGGTTGATGCTCAAGCTAAGGTTGAGGATGAATCCAAGAAGGAAATGGAGTTTGCAGAACAACATAAGATTATGACATAATCAAGTGCACATGAGGAGCCCTAATAGACAAAACCTCATATTGTTATCTAGTGGTTATGGGATGTTCCCATAACATCCACCCAAGGAACCACTTTTTATTTTCCACTGGTATGATTGACACTTTCTCCATATATAAATCCTACCATGTCTATGGTGCTTGCCACTACTACTTTGGAAATAACTTTGGATGTGTCTTAACTACCATTGTCAAAGCAAATTGAAGGCAAAACTATGTTCCAAGAGTCAATTGTGAAAAAGGCATCAAACTTGGAATAGAAAGTGCTAAGGTTATAAGATGATAATTCAAACCTCAATAATCAACTAGAATTACATAAGTTAGGTGATTAGGTAATGTTTCCAAACACCCTATTGACATAATTAACATAACTTAATAAATATTGGCTGGTCATGTAATGGCTACAAAAATTACACACATAAGGGTAGGCCTTAATGATGGAGACAAAGTTAGTTTACAAATTGATAGAAGAATATGAGTAGGTTATGGAGATGTTGTGTACCATATAAAATAGATAAGCCAAGGAATGATAAATTGGAGGCAACACCTTAACTAATCATTCTCTACTATGAAACCTAATTTCACATCAGCTGATAAATCCAAAGTGGTATTGGATGATCAAAAAACTACTCCAAGAAAAATGAGCACTACACTCAAGGAAATGTTAGATGATAGGGATAACACTATGTAAAAGCTACAAATATGGCATAATGAGACAATGTGTAACATGTTTTCATGTATTCAATCTCAAAGGGTTGCAAAATAGTTGGATGATTTAGTGTTGAACTTTCAACTCAAAATGTCAAATGCAAAATCACTCATTTCTATTACAAAAGATGATGATGTGAAAATTTTGATGTTGATCTAGACTCTATTACATATCTTACTTGGTGCATGAGGCCCTTTTAGATTAGAAGATGTTGAAATAATGTGATGTCCCTTACTTAGGGGCTCTCTTATCTGCACAAAAGCTCTGATACCACTGTGATATCCCCTTCTAATAGGGATATATGAAAGACACAAAACTCTGATACCAAAGACCAAAGCTCTAATACCACTGTAATATCCCCTTCTAAACAGGAAATATAGCAACACAAAAAATCTGAACCAAGATATAATCGCTGTTGAATAAATTCAGAAAGATCACAATAATATAGTCTTTTAATAACAAATTACAGATTGTATCACTTGTCCTTGTAAATTGTTACAATTGCAGTCCTCTAATATGCATATAAATATGAAATAAAGTCTTGAAAACCCTGGCTTTGCAAATCTGGAAGTGCAAATTGAGTTCTGGAAAGTCTCGGCCCTTCTGTGTCGACACACAGTCGCCGTCGTCGGTCGATATCTCACCGACGTCGGTCTCTGCCGATCGGATTTCTGCCGACGTCGGTCTTCAGTCGACCGATGTCGGTCACTGAAACCCTCTGTCTGCCGAGGTCGGTTCCTGCACTGGTCTGTACGAACCTGTACGGATTCTGTATGGCCGCAAAATTAAGCATAACTTCCCTGTTTTCAACCCCTGATCTGAAGATATCTGTCTCTAGCACAGTAGATCTCTAGCTGTATAATTTATTGAATCAAAACATAAAGCAATAAATACCTGGAATATATGTGATAACTTCTGTGTGAAGTTATCTCTCAAACCTGAAATTCTGTGATAACTTCTGGATGAAGCTATCTCTCACTTTGGCAATAGATCAGCTGATATTTCACAGCCTCTTAATTGCACACACTGAAGAGGGAACGTTCTCCAATGCAGATGGAATCCTTGAACCCTAGGCTCAGTCTTCACAGAAGAAATTCTTCAATTTTCAATAATCAATATTCAATAGCATACACAATGAACAATGGCCTCCATGAGAAACCCTTATACTCTCAAAAAAATGTGCTTGCCCTAATTAGGGTTTCTTAAATTATAATTAGGGTTTCTAATTAAAAATTGGCTAAATAATTAATATTTGATTAAATCAATCAAATATTAATATCTCCCTCAATACATGTCAGATCGACGAACCGATAGAAGCTAGTGAATCAGGGAGTGATTCCGCACATAACCATACCATAATAAAGGCACTCCGCTGCATATCAAATATCCCTAAAAAGTAGGAGCCTAGGCCAAACATGTCCGAAATAACCTGAATGAAAATCAAATGTAGAAATCCTGTGAATCAAAGTCCAGCCAAGCTCCATTCTGACCCTCTATCCATCCTATTAGCCTACGAAGGTCGCATAATAGGCCAATCATCAAATCTGTCAATGTCCACGAAAAAGGGGACATGACAATCCACCCCTCCAAAAATTGCTTGTCCCCAAGCAATCTCGGAACAATGAACTACTCGATCCACCTGGATCCCAAATGTAGTTATGCTCTGCACTGCTGTGAATCAATGCAAGTACCTGCAATATCAGCAGAAGTAGAACAAATAGGAACCCATAATCAAATTGGTGAATATAATTTAAGCAACCTCTAAGATCACAAATACTATATACACCATCCACCATGCTATGCGGAAGGCATGCTCCAACTCTGCAACAACTCCCAAATGGAACTACGCCAAGTATGGAGAATCCACACACTATACCTCTACTGTGGTCAGCATATCTGATCAACTCCTGCTCTAAGTCCTGCACTGACAAACTGTCAATCCCATCTACAAAAGATGGTGCCAATCCATCCCATAAATGATCCCTCTGTAAAGGTGGCACAACCAACTGTACCACACTGTCATCTGTATGAGAAGAATCAATCTGGAGACTCAACTCCACTGGTATGCCAAACTCATCAGAATCAGCAAGATCCAAATCCTGTATATGTGTATCAGCCTCAGCAATATGCTCCTCAGCAACAACTGCAGGAATGTACTCATCACCAACCACCTCAATATACAAATGATCAACGTCAAAGCTCATATCAATAGACGGAGTATCAACAACTATAGCATCACTGTCTAACTCTTCCATACAGAAAGAAACAACTGGTGAAACTAAGTTCTCAAAACTGTCCACTGCATTCTCCTAAGTATCATCTGCAATAATCCGATCCTGGGACTCTTCTACAATCTCTGCCATAGTTGAGAGATCATCAACCCTCAGTGCACTAACATCTGAGCCCACCTGTACACTCTGAGTGCAAGCATCTAACTCATCATCATCTTCACTATATCCTATCTCATAATCATAATAATTATGGGACATGTTGCTCTCTCGTCTGAGTGATCTGTAGTGCTCTCTCCTCAGCTTGACAAAATGATCAAAGGTCATCCTCTCTTGAACATGAGGAGGTAATAAGTCCCACTCATCATTCGCTGTCTTATACCTTGCGAGTTTGTTTTTGGATGTAGGATATGAAAGAATTTCCTTCATCCTCCTCTGGGTTGCTTCCAACTGCTTCAAACTGTGTTCCAGCTTCTTCATATCATTGTCCCACTGTCTCTGAGTATATGAAGGCATCATGATACTCTGCTAATTCAATCTACCCAAACTACCCAACAGGATGGCAAGACATTAGCTCTGGTGTGCCCAACAGGATGGCAGGAATTTGGCTCTGATGTGCCCAACAGGATGGCAGGAATTTGGCTCTGATATGCCCAACAGGATGGCAGGAATTTGGCTCTGATACCACTGGGATGTCCCTTACTTAGGGGCTCTCTTATCTGCACAAAAGCTCTGATACCACTGTGATATCCCCTTCTAATAGGGATATATGAAAGACACAAAACTCTAATACCAAAGACCAAAGCTCTGATACCACTGTAATATCCCCTTCTAAACAGGAAATATAGCAACACAAAAAATCTGAACCAAGATATAATCGCTGTTGAATAAATTCAGAAAGATCACAATAATATAGTCTTTTAATAACAAATTACAGATTGTATCACTTGTCCTTGTAAATTGTTACAATTGCAGTCCTCTAATATGCATATAAATATGAAATACAGTCTTGAAAACCCTGGCTTTGCAAATCTGGAAGTGCAAATTGAGTTCTGGAAAGTCTCGGCCCTTCTGTGTCGACACACAGTCGCCGTCATCGGTCGATATCTCGCCGACGTCGGTCTCTGCCGGTCGGATTTCTGCCGACGTCGGTCTTCAGTCGACCGATGTCGGTCACTGAAACCCTCTGTCTGCCGAGGTCGGTTCCTGCACTGGTCTGTACGAACCCGTACGGATTCTATACGGCCGCAAAATTAAGCACAACTTCCCTATTTTCAACCCCTGATCTGAAGATATATGTATCTAGCACAGTAGATCTCTAGCTATATAATTTATTGAATCAAAACATAAAGCAATAAATACCTGGAATATCTGTGATAACTTCTGTGTGAAGTTATCTCTCAAACCTGAAATTCTGTGATAACTTCTGGATGAAGCTATCTCTCACTTTGGCAATAGATCAGCTGATATTTCACAGCCTCTTAATTACACACACTGAAGAGGGAACGTTCTCCAATGCAGATGGAATCCTTGAACCCTAGGCTCAGTCTTCACAGAAGAAATTCTTCAATTTTCAATAATCAATATTCAATAGCATACACAATGAACAATGGCCTCCATGAGAAACCCTTATACTCTCAAAAAAATGTGCTTGCCCTAATTAGGGTTTCTTAAATTATAATTAGGGTTTCTAATTAAAAATTGGCTAAATAATTAATATTTGATTAAATCAATCAAATATTAATATCTCCCTCAATACATGTCGGATCGACGAACCGATAGAAGCTAGTGAATCAGGGAGTGATTCCGCACATAACCATACCATAATAAAGGCACTCCGCTGCATATCAAATATCCCTAAAAAGTAGGAGCCTAGGCCAAACATGTCCGAAATAACCTGAATGAAAATCAAATGTAGAAATCCTATGAATCAAAGTCCAGCCAAGCTCCATTCTGACCCTCTATCCATCCTATTAGCCTACGAAGGTCGCATAATAGGCCAATCATCAAATCTGTCAATGTCCACGAAAAAGGGGACATGACAAATAATATCTTTCACAAATTGATATTTCTATTTCTCAACTAGTGGAGGTACCTCAATTCATTCCACCATAGAAATTCTCGTAAATACTTTAACATAGGAAAGTAGTTTTATAGACTCAAGAAGGTACCCAATGATAACAAACTCCTATATCACAGCTTATGCACCCAGTAGATCCAACCACAGCCAAGGCATAACCAATAATGCATAAGCCTCTACCTCAGCCACTCTAATGCACACCACCACCTTCTCAATAGGTATTACACACTTCACTTTAGTATCTTGCATAAATTTTGTACAAAGAATATAGGATAATCATAAACACTAGAAGTGAGGCTAGACTAGTTGAAATCCTATAAAGGATGGCCACTTGGTTATTCTAGTCTATTTAAAACATAAAAGGGTGGTATGCTAGTATGTTAGTTGAAAACTTGAAAGGGTGACTAAGTAGTGCATAATGGGTGAAATCAGCAAAAAACACCTAGAATTATAATGACAACTAGTATTTATGACTCATCCTCTCAACATCAGATAAGATTTTAGGGTGTAAATTTATCTCAGGATGAGACAAAAAATTAAGTCCAAGAAAGTGTTGGGTATGGATTGAGTTCATCAGAACTATGAAGTATAATTGGCTGAACACATGTTTAGAATATATGATTTTGTCTTTTGTATAGTCTTTCAGATGTATTTGACCTTGTAAGCTTAATCAATAGTAGAATAATGTGAAGAGTCTTTCCTTTTGAGTATATCAAAAGGTTGGAATGTAAAGAGACAACACTCTAGAATGATCTATATATAATGCTCAGATGTAATTAAAGATGGTTCTGATGTAATAGAGGCTAATATAATAGTACTAATATGTTTCTTTGAATTATATTTTATCATTATACTATGTGCAATGATTACTCTATTTTACTTTAACATATGTTACTCATTTAGTATATGCTATCTTGATCTATATTTTATATTTTTATGATTATTCCATTAATAAGTGCATCTATCTTTTCAAGTAACAACCTATAATTATGAATTCTATGCCATGTTTATCTCTATTTCTACATCTATACAATCTATCCCTATAATTAACATGTTATGAAGTCTTCCAGGAACCTCTGCTAACATGAGTCTACACCCTGTCTACAAAACTAGTTAAGGATAAAATTGATAGAGATCATGATATACAAGGTTTATGGTACTTGTACTTTGATAGGGCCTATTCTATGTAATTTTCTAGGGTAGGAGTCCTTATAATTGACTCACAATAAAAATGGTAGTCGGTTGCTTGCAGATTATAGTTTACCTATACCAATAACTTGATAGAATATGAAGACTTGATCCTTTAGTTTTAATTCACCTTGAAACATAAAGTCAAGGAGGTAAAGGTATTTGGGGATTTTGGGCTATTCTTCAACCAAGTTAGGATAAAATTCTAATGCAAACTCTCATATCTTAGCAAATATAAACACCAAACATGGAACTTAATAGATATTTTCATTATGTTAAATGTTGTTCCTATTCCTAGAAAAGAAAACTAGGTGTATGACTCATTAGTGGATACCATTACAAATATATCACCCTTGGATGACTCAAGGTTATGAAAGTTTTCTATTAAACTAATCATGTGTCCTTCAGTCCTGGACAACATCAAAAACTTCTAGGTCTTCAAAAAATGGCCAATAATTTTTGGAATTCTTCAATATTACTAAACTATTTAAAGCCCAAGTCATATAAAAAGATGAGAAAGATGAACTGAGAGATGAGGAATGACTAGGATGGCATCATGAAACTCAAAGAGAATAGAGTCTGGAAAGGAAGGATCTCCCAGAGTGGATAATTGACCTGGATAGACCTATGTACCCTCCTAAAAAATTGAGATATGGACCAAAAGTCTAATATTATTAATCTTGGGTCATCTGATCAACTCCATACTATCAATATTATCCCTAGTTGTACACTAGTTGAGATTGAACAACTCACAAGCTTCTTATTGAAGTATAGGTATGTCATCACTTGGACCTATGGGGACCTTAAGGTCTTCAACCCAAGTGTAATAACTCATACTATACCTCTCAATCCAAACCAAAAATCTTTTAGACAAAGGAGAGGCCTATGAACTCAATCTTAATACCAATCATACACAAGGAGGTTCATAATATCCTTTCATTTGGGATCATCTTCCTAGTCTATCACTCCACCTGGGTAGTTAATTTAGTACCCCTTTGAAAAAAGAGTGGGGAGATATGACTGTGTGGATTTATGAAAAATAAATAGGGCCTCTAATAAATATAATTATCCATTCCCCTCTCTTTATGAATTTATCTATATAGTGAGTGGATCCTTGATGATGCATTTTATTGATCTATTCTCGAGATACAATCAGGTTATGGTAAACCTAGAAGATATAACTAAGACCACATTCACCATGAACTGGGAAAACTTCTGCCTATAAAAGGATGCATTCATTTTAATAAACATAGGTGCAACATTTTATAGAGATATCAAATTCACCTTTGAAGTTTTGATATGAAACTTCATTATTATTTACATGGATGACTTGACATTTTATCTAAATATGGGTTTGATCACATCCACCATCTGCAATTTTTTTTTTGAAAGATGTAGGAGATATGGTATATACCTGCACCCAAAAAAAAATCATATTTAGTATTATTGAAGGTAATATTATTATTCATATAATCATAAAGGAATGCATCTCTATTGACCCTAAACTTGTTGATGTTATCTCTAAGTTACCTCTTCCCAACAGTAAGAAGGAAGCAAAACCTTTCTTTGGTAAAATTAACTTTGTATGCAAGTTTATTCTAGACATTGATGAGATTGTTAAACCTCTGAATGCAATGTTAAAAAAAGAGGAAAAATTAGAATGTAAATCAAAATAAAATAAATTCATCTATGACATTAAATATGTCATCATGCAAGCTTCAATTCTAATAAGCCCAGACTACACCAAAGACTTCTACCTCTACTCTTTTGGTTCTGAGCATACCATACTTGTGGTGCTTACCATAAAGTTGGATGGGGAAGAACACCCAATTAATTTCATGAGTAATAACCTAAAGGATGTTGATATTAAGTACTCCACTCTATAAAAACATGCCTCACTTAGTTGATCATGGATATTGATCCCAATATTATTGTCCACCAAGTGGACTAATTAGAAAAACTACACCATGGCTAGTATGCTCTAGTCATCCATTATCTTCTCTATGGGATTCCACCTTCAGAAGTCATCCAAACATGTAAAATGGCCCTTTAGCTCAAATTTTTCCACTTTATGATGAAAAAAGGGGTTATTTATAAAAATAACTATGAGGGTGTGTACCTAAGATGCTTATCAGAAGAAGAGTCCAAGGAAGTCATGACTTGTTTTCATGAAATACTAAGGAATGACCATCTATATAGGAATACAACTAAACATAAAATATTGTGAGTTGGATATTATTGGCCCACCATCTTCAAGGATGTCCATACCCATGTATACTCATGTCATAAATGTCAAGCCTTTGATAAATAAGGGGTTCATGCTGCAATGCCTTTACAACTAGTTATTGAAGAAAGATCATTCATGTAGTGGGGACTTAATTTCATATGGGTTATCAATCCGAACTCTTCAGTTGGCCACAAATTTGGGATCACATCCACTAAATACTAAATAAAATGGACTAAATCAATATAAACAAATAATATTACCACCATGGAGGTAATTGAATTTATGGATAAAAACATAACCACCCATTTTAGTACACCAGTGTCACTAGTCTATGATAATAGACCTACATTCTAGTTTAAAGAGTTTATTGAGTGGGAATATGAACATAGAGCCACTTTGATATTATCATCTAACTATTTCCCACATGTAAATAGATTGTTATAATAAAAAAATAATAAATTCATTAGTGTGATCAATAAATCTATTTAAAATAATCCCTGAGAGCGGCACTCATTCTTGAAATATGCCCTCTAAGCTGATTACACCTGGTACAAACAAACCCTCAAAAGTTTGTCATTCATTTTGGTGTATGGACTAGACCCTATATTCCTAATTAAACTTAGGTTTCCTAAATATAATTTTATGACAGAGTATATGGAAAGCAACAATAACGTAGGATTGAGGTTATTGGATATTGTCCAACTAGAACATGTTTAGGAGGAGGACCTCTAAAACTTTAGTAATCACTAGAGTACTATTAAATGATGGTTTGAAAAAAGGGCTAAGGTTACATATTTTAGAATTTTTGAGTTAGACTTATTGTGGGATAAATCCCATGAAAGTAAATAGCAACATCCCAAAATGATCCACTTTGGATCAGCCCATACCATATCTCTCAATTACTGGGGAAAAATTCATTTTGCCTCAAAGACTTAGAAGGGAATGATATCTTGCTACCTATAAATGGATAGTTATATATGCACTAATTCTTGGCTTCCCCTTATAGGGAAATCTCAAATTATCCCTCTAGGTAGGTAACTGGTAATGTATATATTAGGTTAGATCATAATTAATTTTATTATGTTGTCTTTGATATTGTTTTTATGTCTCATTTTGTTCTTGGGTCTTTTGGCCTACACTTTTTTGTGCCCTATGTTTGATAGTTTTTCCACATAGAAATTTATAGTAAAAAAAAAGAGCTAATATGAATGCTTTTTAAGTCCCTACATTATCAAATTTTGACCACTTTAAAGTTGACATTCTAGGAAGACCGATTCTAGAGTAGAAAATAGAGGTTGGACCCTAATATTGAATAAAGTGATAAACAAGTTGATTCCTTTTGAGATATTGTAGGAATCAAGAGCTAATTATTCATAATTAATTAAATGGATTAAGAAAAGATATATTCTAATAAAGGTATTCATGTCTTTATAATAAAATTATGAGTAATATTATGAACTAATAAGCAAGTATGGGTCAACTAGATGATTGAATGTTCCTTGAACTAATCTATCACCTTGGATACATTGGAATCCAACCCTCATGGACCAAATATTAGAATATAAAAACCAAAAGAAGTCTAGATCTCACAAAGAAGTGCTAAATTTATTCCTAAGAAAGGGTGTTTTAAGTAAGCTCCACTACAAGCTTTCTAACCTGGTTAACAGTGGAACAATACCCAAATTCAAACTATTGACACTATAGTTTTGTATACTATATAAAATTTATTAGATGTCATAGGCCTTTATTATTACCTTAATATCTTAAATATCTCTATCGTAAAGTTTAATTTATTTACTGTTAGCCACCAGATAATTTATTTTACAAATTACCTTTTCACCCCCCTAACCACCTAAATCTATTTACAACCTATGGAATCTTAACCTTTTAACTATATTACCCATGTATGACCCTATTCCCAAAAAACCTCATGCTCATAAACCCAAAATTAACCATGGTTAGAATGAACCAACATGGATAAAACCTTCAATTGCCAAATTGGGTGAATAGTTGCCAATTCTACCATGATCAAGGCTAATTCTCTAGATCAACATTGATCCACTTATAACCAACCAACCCTTTGGATTCAAGACCAGAAGCTTTAAACCTTGAAATTCTACTTTATTTTTGGGAGATATAAAGATACCTTAATACCATTCTACCAAAATTTTGCTGCATATAATTTGCATCCATCATCACAAGCCTAAAGAACTACTTGTACCCATAAGAAATAAATTCATTATGCCTATAACTAGGTTCAAGGTAAGTATTTTTTTTTCTATTATCTCATTTATTATTAGTATCTCTACTTATGTATATTTATTCTGCTCATAAAAAACATCCTATCCCCATTTTTATTACTAGTATCCTTTGTCACCCTTTGAGTCTTTATTTTTTATTAAGTGAAGTTTTAAATAGAATTGATGTTAATTCATTCTGAATTGGCACTAATCCTATAAGGTTGGCATCAATCCACTATGTACCTTTTTAAAAACTTGAGCCTTTTAATCTTAGACCCCTATCTTTAATCATTCTATTTTTTTGTATTTTTAAACATGGCCTTATTATGTAGATGACTCTACCTAGCATTATGCATGATGTCATTAATCTTACTAATCTACTTATGATATCTCAACCCTTTTTTTACGACCAGAGTGACATATTCTTCTATTTATCACCTTGTGCAATTATTTACTCTCCCTCAATTGAATCTACTTTTGACCAACTTGATGTTATACAAGATGTTGTAAATGCTACTATGGCTTGTTGGGATGAATACTTTTCTTACATTGATAGTTTAAATGAAGATTAAATCATAATCATTATTATAACATCTTTGTCTTTTATAATTTAAAGTGGTATTTATCCACTTAATTATGAAAATAGTGAGATCACATCCACTTGAGGAAGTTCACAACTTTTTGGGACTAGTTATTAACTAGGTAGCTCAACTATTTATCTATTAATCTATTTTTGTCCAAGTTGTTTATTTTTGTGTAGGTTATTCTTCCAAGCCAAAAAAAATTTCCCCCATTCATTGGATTCAAGTGGTGTGCAACCATATTTTTATCTCTAGGTATTCATCATAAACCCTATATTTCATTTAGTTTTTAGTAAGTTAATTAAATTAAAATTAAAATGAAAAACTGCTATAACATTCTGGCATGCTCGGTGGGAACCCTAAGGTTTCATTTTTCTTATTATAAATCATTGTGAATTTATCCATTTTTTATCCTCAATCAACTAAAAATTTTACAAATACCATCGCTTCTTTAGCCTCATTTATCCCATCTTCATCTCAAGAGTTTAAGCTACTTGTACTTATCTATAAGGTTAATCAAACTTATTTTACCAAAACTGATCTTCCTTCCTTCCATAGTATAGAATAAAATCCATTGGATATTTGGCACTATCAGATATTTGATTACTTATCAAGGGTGATTATTCCTCTAGATCTATCTAGAAATGGTAAGCAAGCTTTCTAGCATCACATCATCATTTTTTTTATACTAAGGGGTGTTCTCTATAATCATGGTTTTGACAATATCCTTATTTATTATCTACAAAATCATGAAGCTACCCTCGTTATCAAAAAAACCCATGTTAAATTGTGTAGTGGAAATTTTAGCAATCATACCATCACTAAGAGAATATTATGATTGGGATATTATTGGTCCACTATAAATTAGGATTATTGTGATTACATTAAGAAATGTGTTAAGTTTTAGTAGTATGCCAACTTAACACATGTATTTAGTCAAGCATTATAGGTAGCATAATAATTTTGGCCATTTTCCTAGTGAGGCCTCGATCTTATAAGTCAAATAAATCCTAGATTTTCCCAGTGTCATAGATTTATCATTACCACCACTAATTATTTTACTAAGTGGGTAGAGGCTATACCTCTTATCCCAACCAAAGTAGATAAACTTATCAACTTAATTAGCATATTATCTATCACTTTGGTGTTCCTCAGAAGATTATCACAGAATGGAAAATATTTTAAAAATAAAAAGGTTCAAGATCTCTATGATTCTTTTAATATTAAGCTAAGCTTCTCCTTCCCTTACTATCCTCAATCTAATGGATAGGACAAGGTATCTAATAAAAATCTTGTCAAAATCTTAACCAAAATCATTAATGAAGCAGGAAAGAACTGGCATCTTCATATTCCTTTTTCTTTATGGGCTTATAAAACTAGTATTCATACCCTTATAGGTGCTACTCCTTTTTCCCTAGTCAATGTTACCGAAGTTGTACTTCCCCTTGAGGTTTAGATTTAATCAATTCACATCTCCCTTTCATATATCATTTCTGAGGATGACTTCCATCAAGAATGATTGGCCCAGCTCGAGGTCTTAGATGAGAATTGATCATCTTCCCTTGACCATATCCATGTATATTAGGAATGAATAATTCATGCCTATATTAAACATCTAAAATAATGAGAATTTAATATTGGCAACCTTGTCTTAAAATAAAATCAACATGTCCCTAATATGGAAAAACGTAAATAGAGAAAATTTGCTCCAAATCGGCTTGGACCATACATTATCACCCATAAATATGGATCTAGGGCATATCATTTGGCCTCTCTTGATGGAACATCATAATGAAAGCCTCTTAATGCATTGTATTTGTATTTTTTCACTATTAATAAGTCTTAATCACCTTGGTCCACCTAGTTTTTTTCTTTTGGTTTGATAAAACCATATCCCTATTATTCTTATAACCATAATGATATATAAGAGACATGTGGTTATCCAAAAAAATTTCCCATTTTAACCTTGATTATGAATACCTTGGATCTATTTATAGCATGCTTTAATTGGAAAAACTCCACCTAAAATAGGAAGGAGCTCCAAATCATTATTTCCTAAAATCCTTACCTATCACTAATTTACTTTGAGAATAAGAGCATTATCTTATGTAATAAAGCTTTAGGAAACTATTCTAGGATGCCTTAAATCCAATCCATAAAATAATAATAATATTGGGATTAAAAAAACAAATAAAAACATCTATAAAATAAGAAAAAATAATGGATTGCTCCCTCAAAGGATAGCTATAAAACCTACAAAATCTACAAATATATATAAAAAGTGCAGACTACTCCCTGGAAGGACAAATTCAAACAACATCTCTCAAAATATAGACCACTCCCTTGAAGGATGGCTATCATGCATAAAATATCCTAAGAAAGCTTCCCACATTGATCAGCTTTATTTAATTTAGTAGACTTCCCACATTGATCAGTCGACATGGATTGACACAAAAGGATTCTAGGTTTGACCTTAGTTTTGGGTATGCAAGGTGAAAGAATATTTTTCTTAACAATCTACTTTCTATAAAATCCTAAAATCAAATCCTTAGAAATTTTCCATCTCAAACCATTAGATCCTAAACTTAGTTAACCTAAGGTTAGGATATTTCATTAGCAATCGGTTAAGGACACACATATATTCATTTCAAGAAATTTTATTGGGTTATGGTATGAGCCACTAAAGAGAAATAAAACCTCTTTGTAAATCAAATTTTTGTTAATTAATTACTTAAAAACAACATAAAAATATCCTAATCTAGTAATCCAAAAATATGTAAATCTCATAATGTGAAATCTATAATCCATAATTCACATCCATAGTAATCATAATCCATAAACATTTTCCAAAATCCATAAATATAATCTAATCAAATAAATAATTCACATCCATAATAACATAATCATGATTTATAAAAAAATTAATAAAATCACATAAAGGTCCATAATCTATAATCTAATCAAACTCATAATCCATAATCAAAATTGCATCCATAATAACTTAATCATGAACATTTTAATATAAAAACATCACATAATAAGCTAATTCACATCCATAATAACATAACATAATCCATAAACATTTTAAAATTTCATAACATTTAAATCCATCAAATCCATAATCTAAACCCATAATCACATCACATAAAATTTATAAATCCATAATCCATGATTTAATTCATATCCATAATAACCATAATCCATAAACATTTTAATTTAAAATCATAATATGTAAAATCCATAATCTACCACATCATCTAATTAAGCTATATCCATAATCACATAATCTAAATACAATCATCCATGAGAACATAATCTATAAACATCCCTAATCCATAAATAAAATCCATATGAACATCACAACTCATAATCATATATATATATATATATATATATATATATATATATATATATATATATAATGCTCAAAGTGTACATAATAAATATTCATTTACAAGTTTGTGGCTCTCTAGCCAGTACAATAAATATAATAATGAGCTACTTGAAAAAATGAATCCTTATAAAGTGAATACTCCTTAGAGATCCTCTACCACCTCTGCTCCCATCCCCTCCCCATCTACTCCTCTTATCCCTCCCACAGGATATACTCCCTATACTAACTACCCATGTGTGAGTTTGTTTCGAAGATCTACCCTATGTGGTTAAGTGGTTAGTATAACATGGAATATCTAGATGTATATAAAATGATATGCTCATAGTAACACATATCCACTACTAGATCCTTATCTCTATCTATGCTCACTATCCCTGCCTTCCCTACGTAAGGACCACCCACCCCTATAACCATTTTCACTAAATATCCTCTATCCCCCCATTGCATGTTATCCCTCTCCACTTGATAGTGATCTTAAACCTCCAATTCTAGGTCATGGCTTAGATGTAAGGATTCTAAGTCCACTTGCAGTGTATCTAATCTCATATACATAGTATCCCACTCAATATGCATAGTTGTAAGATCCCCCTACATTGTGGCCACCTATCCCTATAGTGCAATACACTGGGTCCTTAATGTATCCCACTATGTGATGATCTCTATGATATATATCTCCTCCTCCTCTCATATCTCCTCCTCTCCATCCTCCTTTCCTTTCTCCCCCTCCTCTCCCATCTCCTCCTCAACATCTTCCATCTCCTCATCTTCTCCTTCCTATCGAGGTCATACCACCCTCTCCTACCTCACAACCAATTATCTTATCCACCATGCTAGGAATGTTAAATTTCACCATGTATCCTCCACATCTAACCCTATTACCTCCTCCTTGGCCCCTACTAGAACATATATGGTGTATATCTCTAGGATCTCTCACTCTATCTCATCTCATCTATATGCACATGGGGCCCATGGTATGTCTTGTACTAATCTAAACTATCTTCACACCTACCCAAAATAAAAGTACTCCATGCATTTTATCCTCCATCTTGTCACCCACCTCTCCCTTGAGATACTTGTTAGATCTACCTCTAAACCATGCCACATATGAAATATGGTGTATGGCCTCCTAGATAATATTTCCATCTTATAACCCCTTGAGGACCCCTTGATAGTGCTGTAGGTCCCAAGTCACCCCATATATGAAATATTGAACTAAATCTACCTTCCATCATAAGAAGGCCATGTTTTAATTAGTCTCATAACAATATATCCATGGGGTACCAATAGGATTCACCACCTTGATGTGCTCATATGCCCAACATTATAAAACTACAATCATGTCTAATCTATAACTCATGTGGGTCCTCTACCCGCACAACTCCTTGTAGACCTATGCTAGTAAATTTGAAGCCTAGGAAAACACTATCTTATGCTCTAACATATCAATAACTACACCTATCAGGATCCATGGGAACCTACCTCTTATTGAGTCTAGGAGATCATAGCATGAGATCACCAATAACATCATCATCAGAACAACCCTCCCCTCTATGTTGACCTCATATAAAGGGTCAAAAAAATCCACTAATAATAAAGGTAATATCTATAGCATCCCCATCATATAATCATGTTAGTGATACTTCATGCCCCCACTCATCCATAAGTACTATCATTGCTCCTTACACTAGAAGTTGTAAAATCCTATATATGTCCTCCTCTGTGATGGTCATCTCCCTACGAACATCTAAAATTTCCTATTTATCACGTCTCATCACTCAAAAAATGTGACCAACAAGCTCACATATCAATGAATGCACTAATAGTATCACACTCCTAAGCCTACAACCTCTAAATGTGCACAATCATCATCATCAAACTAGTCCCATAGTCACTCTAATAGAGGCAACACTCAATCCAACATCTATAGTAGTGTCTGTGACTACTACCAACATCCCCTATAAGTCTTAGCTTTCCTAAATCTTTACTTAGTCTAACCCTAGGTACCTTACTTTAGGATTTCACTTTCTTTTATGAATTAGTGTTGATCCATCATAGAACAGTGCCATTTTGTCTAGATCGATGCCTTCAACTAAAATGACATCAATTCTCATAGAATCATCATTGATTTATGAGAATTGGCATCAATCCTATAGCACCATACTACCATACTCCTATTGTATTTCCCTAATCCTATAAATTAAAAAACTAAAAAGAATGAAAAAAATTAGAAAATAACGAGGCCTACCTCATCTTAAGATCATCGATGTCACCTCAAACCACTACCACTAGCCTCCATTTTACCTCATGTCACAATCATAATTTGATTCTCACTCATTATTTCATTTCACATCGATAACAAATGAGCCCTTTCCACATCATATTTTCTTATATACCTAACTTTGGATTGGTATCAAACTATTTTGGATCAACATTAATTTAGTGGATCGATGTTGATTCATTTTGGATTGACGTCAATTTGACTATTTTTTTCACTACTTACAGTTTTCATATATCCGATCTTGCTCCTTAACTTTAACCTGGTACCTTGCCATACCTAACCTATTATTTGTCCTATACCATTTAAGGTTTGTGAATTTAGACCACCTATTGGTCCCATAGCCTACACAAAACATGTACTTTTTTTGGGTATCTCCCTTTAATGGGTCTTGAGAGTGCATTTTCTCTTGAGAATATTTGTCTATAGATAGCATGCACACCTATAGCATACCAGACACTTTGGTCAGCCAAGTCTTATCACTTGTTCTCTTATTTAGCCATTATTTAGGCCCACATATTTGAACTTGTGGCATTTTATTATGGGAGTTACCTCGAGGCATCTCTATCTATATTACCTTACATCTTGTTAGGTCAAAACATATGCTTCGTGTTATGCATTTGTGCTATTGGATCTCATTTTTTACCTACCCATCCCATCTACCATTATATTTTTTAAACCCATCACCTATTCCTCATCCTACACTAGTTCTTGGTTTGAGCGATGATACCTCCTCACATAAACCTAGGGCATTGGACCTCTCTTGGTTTTTGTCTCGTGGCACATATTACATATCATTCCACAAAAAGGGGAAAATGTGGACACTATAATTTCATACACTATATACAATTTATTAGGTGTCATAGGCCCTTATTATTGCCTTATATCTTAAATTTTAATTTATTTACCATTATCTACCCAGTAATTGTAAAATAAATTACATTTTCACCCCCCTAACCACCTAAATATATTTACAACCTAGGTAATCCTAACCTTTTAACCACCTTACCTACATACAATCCTATCCCCAATAACCTCACACTCATAAACCCAAAATTACCCATCATTAGAATGAAAAATATGGATAAAAACCTTTTACTACCAAATTGGGCAAATCATTGTAAGTTATACCATGATCGGTGTCGATTCTCTAGATTAGCATCGATCCATTTATACCCAACCAACCCTTTGGCTCAGGACCATAAGCTATGAACCTTGAAATGTTGCTTTATTTTTGGGAGAACTAAGGAGACCCTAACACTACTCTACCAAAATTCTATTACATACAATCTGCATCCACCATCACAAGCCTGAAGAGCTACTTATATGCATGAGAAATAAATTCATTCTACTTGTAACTAGGTTCAAAGTAATTATTTTTTTCTATTATCTCATTTCTTATTAGTATATCTACTTCTTTCTATTTATTCTAATCATAGAATACAACCTATATCCCCATTTCTATTACCGGTATTCTCTATCACGCTCTAAGTCTCTATTTTTTATTTAGTGTAGTTTTAAATAGAATCATCACTGATTCATTCTAAATTTGCATTGATCCTACTAAATTGGCACTAATCTTATAGGATTGGCATTGATCCACTATGTATTTTTTTTAAACTAATCCTTTTAATCTTAGAACCCTATCTTTAATCATTTTGATTTTCTATATTTTTAAACATGGCCTCGTTATGTAGATGACTCTACTTGACATTGTGCATGATGTCATTAGTATTATTGATCTGCCCATAGTATCTCAACCCTTTTTTTTCAACTAATGTGACATAGCCTTCGATTTATCACCTTGTGTCATTATTTACACTCCCTTATGATCAACTTGATGTTATATAAGATGATGTGAATTTTGCTATGGCTTATTAGGATGAATACTTTGCTTACATTGATAGTTTAAATGAAGATTAAATAATAATAATTATTGTTATCACATCTTTCTCTTTTGTAATTTCAAGTGTTATTTATCCACTTTATTGTGAAAATAGTGAACTAACATCCACTTGAGGAAGCTCACAACTTCTTAGGGTTGGTTCCTAACTAGGCAACTCACTTATTTATCTATTAATCTATTTTTGACCAAGTTTATTTTTGTGTAGGTTATTCTTCCAAGCCAAAAATAAGTTCCCTCATTACTTGGATTTAAGTGGTGCATAACCATTTTCGTATCTCCAAGTATTCATCATAAACCCTATATTTCATTAATTTTTTATTAATTTAATTAAATTAAAATGAAAATGAAAAACTACTATAACAGAAACTAAAGGCATCTATTTTAGGGATATAGACACCTGGTTATAATTATAGAAATATCGAATCCCTCCTTACTAAGCCAAGAACCTAAAAAAATAAATGCCTATTTAAGAGGCTTCGAACATTCTTAATTTACCTAAGCTTCTTCATAAGTTCATGAAGAAAGATAAATAAAGGTGTCATTATTATACAAGGCAACATTAAAAAAAAATCTAAGCCCAATATGTCATTTTCTAAAATCAAACCTGAGTGCTTTTGACTTCTTGAAGTTCACTAAAAGAAGTTTCACTTACTTATCTTTAAAATCGATAAAAATTCCCACTAGCTGGATTCTAAATAATGGAACAATATTTTCCTCATAAAGTCAACATTTGTTATGGCCAAAATAAACCCCACTCATTTTAGAAAAGTGGGGGACCCCTCTAAAAATTTTCAACTTGGAAGCTCCCATGGATCTAATATTCTTACTATTGGTCCCAAATTATGTGGAATATTAGACCCCTATTTTGCCTTAATCTACTGAGTGCTTCACAACTTTTTTGACGTGTAAGTGATCGTCATTGAGATACCTTTGGTTACTTATGTTTTTATTAATTTTTTTCTTATATGTTTTAAAGTGAAAGCCTCCTCATGTTTATAATTTATTATAATAACTATTGTTTTACAAAGTTAAAGCTATGCAGGCCATCCTTGAATGATGTCACCATGGAGTCCTACTTGGTGTTTCATGAAAATTCAATGATAGGTAGGTGGGATTTAAATTAATTATATTAAATTTATTTTAACTTAGTCATTTTTTATGAATATTTTAGGAGAGCCCAATAACAAAGAAGATGCCACATGGAATTTTTTAGACCCACCAGTGTCCTAAGGTCTCAAATTTGTCAAAGTCTTGTGAGAGTTTTATGAATGAGAAGGTGACACGTGGAAGATATCAAACCTATTAGTCTCCCATGGGTGTTAGAGTTTTAAGATACCTAAGAGATCCTAGTAAAATAAGAAGGTATCACATGAAATCTATTAGACCTTCTAGTATCTCAAGGGTTTCAAAGTTGTTAGATCCCCAAGAGAGCTCGATGAATCATAAAGTACCATGTGGAAACTATCTGACTTGATAGTCTCCTAGGGGTGTCAAAATTTAAAAATCCCTAGGAGAAATTTTTGAATGAGAAGGTACCATGTGAAATCTATCAAATTTTCTAGTCTCCCAAGGGTGTAAGAGTTATTATATCCTTGGGAGAGCCTGATGAATGAGAAGGCACCACACTAAAGTTATTAGACCTACCAGTCTCTTAGGGGTGTTATATTTTTCAAATCCTTAGGAGATCCTAGTGAACGATAAGGTTCCACATGGAATCCATCATATCTATTGGTCTCCTATAGGTTTAAAACTTATTAGATCCCTAATAGAGCTTGGATATTTAGAAGGTACCACATGGAAGTTATCAGACCTGTTAGTCTCCTAAGGGTGTCAGAGTTATTAGATCCCTAAATAAGCCCAGTGAATGAGAAGGTGCCACATGGGAGATGCCAAAATTACCAGTCTCCTAGTGGTGTCTAATTTTTCAAATCCCTAAGAGAGCATAGTGAATGAGAAGGTGTCACAAGCAATTTACCAGACCTACCAATCTCTTAGGGGTGTCAAAGTTGTCATATCCCTAAGAGATCTTGATGAATGAGAAGGTACCATGTGGAACTTCCATACAAAATAACAAAATGGGGTTATATAATGTTATGATTTGGTCAAAGAGGAAGCTTGTTATAAAAAATAACCAATCAAAATATGCTATGTGGCATCAATAAACATAGGTAGTCAAGTCTAGTACTTGAAGAAATAAAAGGGAGGATAAGCTAGTTACATTTAGTTAGCATATCTCATGGGTGATGTACCACATCAATAGATGACATGTGCCTCAACTAAGAGGCGCCAAAGGCAAAAATTAAGGATGTAGTATATGGGTGCCTACCATGCACCCTTGCATTAACTAATTTGGGTAATAAGGCTCCAATTGGACATTTGATAAATATATAATTGCCATCATAAAATCTAAAATGAGAATCCTTTTCAAATTATTTGAGTTAATGATAGATTGAGTAATGACCGAGTGGGTTATTCCACCAACCTAGATTCTAACTCATGTAGGGTGACATTTTAAAATACCATTAATGGATGGGATCTAAATAGAACCTTTTAAGTATTTAGATTAATTGAACTTACCATTATTGCTCCCAATTACCAATAATACTTATCCATAGTTCCTACTCATGCTTTCATTGCTTTTATTCATCCCAAAAGTTAGTACTAAGAGATATTTAAACTATAATGGCCAAGTCATATTTAAACCCCAAACCTAAGCCTGAGTACTAGAACACTACCTTCTTACCAAACCTGGTGTCATTCAAGCACTACAATAAAGTCTTCAATGCAATTGAAGACATGTAGATTCCCATCTTGGAGGATGATGAGAATGAGACTGAGTAGCTCTATGATCTCATAGCACTAGGGAAGTCTGGATTATGCGAGGTTGTATCCAAGCCTAAGTTTTTCCCTTGTGTATACCTCTTAGATAATTTATTATGTACTTCCAAGAATATGCAATAAATAGCTTAGGATCTGATGCATTTTACCAATTTTGTGAACCTAATCACATATATATTAGGGGGTACTTTTAATCAATAGTATAACCTCTCAGATTACACCATAATCTACTATCAAAGAACAATAAATGTTTGGATCAATACCTATGAGATATATGATGTTCTCAAGGACTAGGCCATCAAACAAAATCAATGGACCAACAAAGAATATATTAGCGCTTACCCTATCCACCTCTTCCAAAAGGGGGTTTATATTGTGATGATCCTACTAAACTACTTGTTCATATCTAGCAACACCATGCATGTGAAAATCTTATTGGTGACCTTACTGATCATGATTCTCAAAGGGGAGAAGGTACCAAACCTATGAAATGTAATTCACTTCAATATTGTCAAGTACATCTCTAAATATTGAGCTAAAGGGAACTTATACATTATCTCCTACATCATGGATGTAGTTTGTACCACTCTCTCATTTGATAGCTTAACATTCCCACCCTAGGTTCCTATGGGCATTGTATTTTATGTCATGTTCTAAAATTTATATGGTCATTACTAATAGAGTCACATCTAGGATATTTATGAGCACTTATACCCTATGGTCTAATAGTTCATTAATGAGAAACCCATGATGTGAACTTTTGAGGAGATAAGGAGGATGCTCTTTCCCCTTGGGACTTAGTGGTATTATCAATACCACACCATCATTTACGTGGAAGGTATCTAAGAGGCCCCTCTTCTCTTTCCATATCAAGTCCTAGATCATCTTTCTATGTAAGAAATTGTTCATCAATTGGTCAAAGGTGTCATGGGGTTCTTGGTTGACCACCATAAAAAAAGTGTGTCTAGACTTCTCAATCATCATCCACCATTATGAGTATAAAAATATGCATTCATTGATAAATATGGAAACTAGCAAAAATTCATATGCCTTAGGAAGGTTAGAGCATATAGAGTGGGATCCTTGCAGGGTCATCCATGCCCATATGGTGAAACACATGACCTGGCTCAACATCACTTACCATGATGAGCCCCATGATGATGATTAGTTTCACCTCAACTTGAATGACAAAAATTAATTATTAAAATGGGTTGAGGTAAAAAATAAGAAGTGAAATTAGGCCCAAACTAAGATAGGAAGAAATAAATACTTGTACCACCTCTATGACCCATTTTACCATGGCCAACCTTAAGGCATGTACTTTATCAGTTAGGAGGAAACATCTAAGTAACCACACCTTGAATCTCCAAGAGGATCATAAAATTTCTCCCACCACCTTCATCTCCATGAGCTCTTCCTCCCCAAAATTTGACCCTAACTTCTTCACCTCCATGTCTATAGATCACTCAACCATAAGTAACATAGGAATTTAACTTTAATGTCAATAGTATTCTCAAAGAAATCCATAAGTAGGATCAATAGTAGGTGCCACTTGATATCCATTCCCCTATTAGTGCCATCCATAAGAAACCCATGGGGGCACCCCCAAGTTTCACTATTCCCACTAGGCCTATCCCAATGGGGCCTCCCCTAGTTCTTGTCTCGTCTACTCCTCAATTCACTCAAGTCCCCTTGGCTTTGGAAATGTTCAAAATTCTCACTTCTTAACCCCCTTTCTCAACCCATTCAACACACAAGAGTCCACACTCCCCCTCCTTAGTATATAAGTTCCTTTATTTCATGGCCCATATCCACTCTAATATGAAGCTTAATTTAGATTTCTTCTATAGTTTAGGGAATTATTTAGACTTGGTGGCCCCTAGTTTTATAGTACCAATATATGTCAAGCTACCCAATTATTGGTTGATTATTTTGTCTATCAATGTACTGGTAAACAAAATAGGTCTTATCAGCCAAAGCAAGAAGATTAGTCATCCTAATGTGTAAGTTTATCACATCAGAAGGAGACTTCTCTCTCCTCTCATCAAGGGGAGGTTCCCTGTGGATATGCTATGTATATATATATGAACAAAAAATAGTACTCAAGGGTAGGACCAGACATCCATCTCTCTTTCTTCAGAGATGATGTATACAAAACAAAGGAAGAACTCAAGAGAATGACAGATGGCACTCCTCTTCTTTCAGAAGAACTATTCAGCCAGCCACAAGAATACTCCTAGAAATAAAAGTAGAATATGACTGAAGTATGGTAACCAGCAAATCAAGACACAACGCAAAGTCTACACACAAAATACTCAAGAGTGATACACGAAGAACAATGAAAGCTCAAAGTCTTTCCAAAGTTCTTTACATAGCAATGAAAATACAAACACACTGAAGGCAGCTATGGAGGTGCAAAGTCTCTCCACATTTGATTCTCCAGGACACCTTCTTGACAAATTTACTAATTCTACTTATTAAATCAATGAAACCAATAAGATATCACAGCACAAAGTCTGAAAAAGTCCCTTGTTTTCATTAACAAAATATGATAAACAGACTGAGCAAAAAGTCTCAATGATGCCTCTCAATTTCGATAGAGTTTCGTTTAGATTCTCAAAAAGAAGATCCTCATTACAATCGAAGAAAGTCCCTTATATAGTCCCTTCAAAAAGGACTTGGGAACAATCAATACATCAATTTACATTGAAATCTGTTAAGGGGACACGCTGGAACTTAGGGGCCCTTTACCCATTTGATTTTATCAATACAAGGAAATAAGTCACACTTATTGAAAGTTTACAACTTCCAATGTTCCACATGGCAATATGATCTTATCTTCATCGTTCCTCTTTATTCGGCTAATTTAATTGGGCCCTAGATTTAATTTGTTGTTCTGCTTCTTCCCCACATTCTACTAGTCTTGACCTTGAAAATTGTGAATGTATTCTGTTCTGTGAATCAAAGGATCAATGGCTATTTTGTTGTCTCTAAAATTGATGTTTTCATGCCCGTCACTGTGTTTCCAACGGCTAGTTGATTGTGTTGTATTTGACGTGTTCGAGCACGTCATCCCTTGGTCTTCTTTTATCTTCCACTTGTCACTTTCCCAGAACACACTTTACCCTTTCGGGCCCTGAGAAATGATCCTTTGAAGTCTTTTGTTTGTTGGCCCTTCGGTGTCCTTCATTGGCCCTTTGCAAATTTCTTTCAGGGTTTTTCTCGGGCCATTCGCTTTCTGCTCTTTGGTGTCCTTCATTGATTTTTTGTGGGCTTTTAATAGCGTCATTCCCTTTGAATATTCCTAAGGATTTCCCCCCGGGCTTTTCCTTTGGACATTTCCATGGACATTTGCCCCAGGGAAAATTCTCGCGGACAAAAAGTCCAGGTAAAATTCCTGCAGACAAAAAGTCTAGGGAAAATTCCCCCGGGTAAAATATCTAGGTGAAATTCCCGCGAGCTTCGAGTCAAGCCTTTGAACAAGTCAAAGGATGCTTTTGTTGGTGAAGTGTCCTCCGTAAGGACACTTGTTCTACAGAAAAGTTTTCTTTTGCATTGAACCATCCCTTTGAACCTAGTCGATGAACCTTTGTTGAACCGGTTCAAAGGTTCAATGAAGCACGCCAAGCCTTTGAACCAAAGCCAATGAAAGTGTTGAACCACTTGATTGAACCTACCTTTGAACTATTTGAAGTTAAACCAAAAGATCAACCAAAAGTTGAACCTGTTGCTGATTGTTTGCTAATGAAAATCCCTGCAGAAGTCATGAAGCTCATTGAACTTGGACGTTGAACCATTGAACCCATTGAACCTCTGAACCCAATTAGTTCAATGGTTCAATGGTTCAAGTCATTTTGATTTGACCAAATGTTTAGAAGCAGATGAACCTGTTGAAGTGACTGAACTTTGAACCAATCCCTGAAAATGAACAAATGTTGAAAATCAATTGCTTTGACTAAAAAGCTCTTGTAGAAGTCTGTAGATTTTCCTCTTCCTACAGTCTATAGATTTAAGCCTGCAGAGTCCATAGATTCAAGCCTGCAGAGTTCGTAGATTTTTTGAGAAGTTATAAAAATGAGAAATTTGAATATCTAAGACAAATTTTGAAAATGGAAGATATTATTTTGGTTTGTAGAACCAAAATAATTCAAATGTTTTTCCAAAAATGAATATTATTTTTAGAAAACAACAGCTGGCTCTAGTTAGGGAACTTTTGTCAATTGTAACACGAATTGGAAGGAGTAGAATTCAGAATCTCCATTGTCTTCAAGTGTACCATTGGGCTTCGGAGTCATGCTTTCCAGAAATGAAAGGCAACAAGGATGAAAATAAACAAAACAAAACAAAATTTAAAACTATACAAATATACATATATACAGAGGCCATGATCTGACACTTCAAGAATTAAAGTGTTTCAAAATCTACTTTTTGGGAGACAATGAAAATAATGTTCTATTCTGGTAAACCAACAGGAAACCGTTTTGTCCCTAGCAACGGTGATGGGCGAATGGAGATCTCCATGAAGAAACTAATTTTTTACATCTTCTTGTTGACTCTTTCCTTTTCTTGCCCCATGGCAGGATGTGATCTTCAAACCGGAAATTATCACTCCTTGTTGTCTTAGTGATGGATTCCTTTGCCTGATTTTGATTTGCAACAGCATGGTCCAATATTATAACTTGTTGTTCTGCTGGTCCAGCCCGGCACAAAATTGGATCTTCCAAGTCAAATTCCTGACAAACTGTTAGATTATCATCTTCTTTGATGTCAAGGAGTTTGATTTCTTCATCTTGAGAAATCTTCAATTTAAGCAACATAAATTTACCTCCAGCTATGTTGTTGGTGTTGTTGACTTGCAAATTACATGAAGGAAGAATATCTTTTTGAGGAGATATCAACATAGTCCCAACTCCATCATTGGTAGAAGAATTGTTGTCATCATCAAAAGTTGATCTCTTATCAGATTTCTCCTCATTAGAGATGAAAGATCCTTCCTTGTTTATACTATACTCTACCAATTCTCCTAAAATCTTGTTTGGATCAATTCTTGGATTGTCAGCTATAAGACTTTCATCTGTAGGAACATGAGCATCTTCTATGGTAAAGAAATAATTACCATTGCCTAAAGATTCAAATAGAATTTGTGCTGCTAGGTATGATGTTTGGGTAACCACATACTTTGCTTCCTTTTCAAGAAGTAATATTTTCATCACACCTTGAACAGGGATCCTTACCTCAGATAGATCCATTTTCAGTTCTTCTCCCACGTCCTTGCAAAAATTCTATCTAAGTAAAATACCATAAGATGCTGGGACTTCAGCGACTAATACAATCATTTTAATCCTCTTGTCTGGAAAGTTTGCAAAAGCAAATTGAGCATCTTTGATCTGCCCCAACAATGGCACTTGTTTGTTCTCCATGGAGAAACATCTGCCAAATGTCTTGGTCAATGTGAGACCAAGAGACTCAGCAACTTTAGCAGGCATAACATTGTCAAATGCACCTAAATCTATTATACAATTACTCAACTTTTGTTCATTGATTAACAAGGAAACATAAAAGGGTTCTATTTTTCCAGAAGCAGCTGGAGGAGTAATAATCAGATTATTTGGACTAGGCATATTTATTGGGGAATCAAAAGTCACTTTTTTGGCCTTTTGCACTACAGGGACGATATGATTTTTAACATATTGGACCAACTTATTCAGTTGATCTAGATTGGACTGCAAGTACTCAAATTCAGACAATTGTATTTTTGTCTTTTTTACATGATCAATTATGTCAAATTTTTGAATTAAACTAGGTACAGAGATAGGTACTTTAGCTTTCTGAGTTTTAGAAGGGACAGGTGATATACTGGTTTGTGAATTAGAAGTAGGAGGGGAAGGCACAACAGATGTATTTACCTTTTGAGTGATTACTGGATCTTTTGGTTGAAAGGGCAAAACTGATCCATGCTTGGCAATTGTGACTATTGGCTGTGATTTCTCATCTATCTTTCCTTTATCAGCCTGCTGGACTGATTAATTCTTAGATCTAGTAAACACTGCATATGATCCATCTAAAGCTTCTCCTTTACTTTTAGGTTCATCATGATAATTTAGGAAACCAATGTGGGAGTCACCAGCTGATTCTTCTTGACTGTCTTCAATGATATCAGCATCATTTTCTTGATATAATTCAGGTTGATAAGAAAAATTTGATTTTGTCTCAAGATATCCCATTGCTGAATTAGTTGGAGGAGATTCCAAGGCAAGTTTTCCTTGTAGAGGAGGAAGATGATTTTGTTGTCCTTGGTTTCTAGCAACATTGCCCTGATATGACTGATTTGGGAATGTTCTTTTGTATGTAGGAGTAGAAGACATTCCTTGCGCCATTTGCTTTTTGAGAGTAAGGAGCTCATTCGCTAATTTCTGCACCATTAGATCTGTGGTGTTTGTAGATGCAAATTTAGATGATGATGAAACTCTATTTCTATTGGGATCTCTTCTTATTTTCCCTACTAATATGAGATCATCTTCTACTTTAGTGGCCAAAAGTTGAGCTGCCTCAATATCTATTTGGCCAACACGTCTCAAGAGGAAACTAACTTTTGTTAGCTGAGAATTAATGAAAAAGCATTTAAGATTCTCAGCTGTAGGTCTGGCAATCATAGGAATTTTATTTCTCAACTTGTCAAACTTAGCTATGAAGTTTCTCATAAGATCATGTGGCTCTTTTTTCATTTGTGTAAGTTGAGCCAGAAGTGTATGTGCATCTTCTACATGTTTGAATCTGGCTTCAAACTTATCTTTCAAAGTATTCCAATCAGTCATAGATCGAGCTTGTAAATGATAAAACCAATATGCAGCAGGACCTTGTAGTGTTTCAACAAAAAGCCTGACTGCTACATCTTCAAACTCTGCCCCAATTACTCCACAAGCTATACTGAATGCTGAAATATGTTCATCAGGATGAACTTTCCCATCACCATGGAATTTTGGGAAATTCTTCCTAGAACTACATGGAAGTTCATTTAGAGGAGGAGTAAGATTGAGAAGGCCAAAAGCATCACCCCAGGGACCTTGAACTACCATTATAGGGTGCTGAAAAGTGGGGGTAACAAATTTTGGTGGAATATTTATAGGTAGGGTTCTATTAACAGCAAGAAAAGAAGCTCTACCTTATGTTGGTGACCTGATAAGGTCAGGAGGAAGACTCCTAGATCATTGGAGGAAAGGTGGGGGAGGAAACAGATCAAAATTGCTCTATTGTGCCAACTCAAACACAGGGTCAAAAACACCCTTAGATCTCTAGCTTCTTATGTAGCATGGAGTTGCTAGATTTAAAACAAAAGAAAGGAAAAGGACTGGTCCTACTTCAGCCTGGAGCTTGAGGCTTCAAATTGCTTGTCTTTCCCAATGGATCTAGTTTGCAGACCTGATGATGTAATGGATATGGAGGATGGAGGGAAATAATAAGGCTATAATGATAGTGGGTAAGACCCAGATGGGAGTCGCCAGACTCTATAATGGATAAGGGTAGGGACTGCTTCTTCAAGATCCCTAGCAGAGTCACCAAAAAACTATTGGTTGATTATTTTGTCTATCAATGTACTGGTAAACAAAATAGGTCTTATCAACCAAAGTAAGAAGATTAGTCATCCTAATGTGTAAGTTTATCACATTAGAAGGAGACTTCTCTCTCCTCTCATCAAGGGGAGGTTCCCTGTGGATATGCTATGTATATATATGAACAAAAAATAGTACTCAAGGGTAGGACCAGACATCCATCTATCTTTCTTCAGAGATGATGTATACAAAACAAAGGAAAAACTCAAGAGAATGACAGACGGCACTCCTCTTCTTACAGAAGAACTGTTCAGCCAGCCACAAGAATACTCCTGGAAATAAAAGTAGAATATGACTGAAGTATGGTAACCAGCAAATCAAGACACAGCGTAAAGTCTGCACACAAAATACTCAAGAGTGATACATGAAGAACAATGAAAGCTCAAAGTCTTTGAAAATTTCTTTACACAGCAATGAAAATACAAACACACTGAAGGCAGCTATGGAGGCACAAAGTCTCTCCATGATTGATTCTCCAAGACACCTTGACAAATTTACTAATTCTACTTATTAAATCAATGAAACCAATAAGATATCACAGCACAAAGTCTAAAAAAGTCCCTTATTTTCATTAACAAAATATGATAAACAGACTGAGCACAAAGTCTAAATCTTGCCTCTCAATTTTGGCAGAGTTTTGTTCAAATTCTCAAAAAGAAGATCCTTATTACAGTCGAAGAAAGTCCCTTATATAGTCCCTTCAAAAAGGACTTGGGAACAATCAATACATCAATTTGCATTGAAATCTGTTAAGGGGACACACTGGAACTTAGGGGCCCTTTACCCATTTGATTTTATCAATGCAAGGAAATAAGTTGCGCTTATTGAAAGTTTACAACTTCCAATGTTCCACCTGGCAATATGATCTTATCTTCATCGTTCCTCTTTATTTGGCTAATTTAATTGGGCCCTAGATTTAATTTGTTGTTCTACTTCTTCCCCACATTTTTTTGGTCTTGACCTTGAAAATTGTGAATATATTCTATTCTGTGAATCAAAAGATCAATGGCTATTTTGTTGTCTTTAAAATTGACGTTTTCATGCCTGTCACTATGTTTCCAATGGCTAGTTGACTGTGTTGAATTTGACATGTTCAGGCACGTCATCCCTTGGTCTTCTTTTATCTTCCACTTGTCACTTTCCCAGAATGCACTTTACCCTTTCAAGCCCTGAGAAATGATCCTTCAAAGTCTTTTGTTTGTCGGCCCTTCGGTGTCCTTCATTGGCCCTTTGCAAATTTCTCTCAAGGTTTTTCTCGATCCATTCACTTTCTGCTCTTTGGTGTCCTTCATTGATTTTCCCTAGGCTTTTAATTGGGTCATTCCCTTTGAATATTCCTGAGGATTTCCCCCAGGATTTTCCTTTGGACATTTCCATGGACATTTACCCCGGGGAAAATTCTTGCAGACAAAAAGTCCAGGTAAAATTCCCGCAGACAAAAAGTCTGGGGAAAATTCCCCCGGGCAAAATGTCTGGGTGAAATTCCCGTGGGCTTTGAGTCAAGCCTTTGAACAAGTCAAAGGATGCTTTGGTTGGTGAAGTGTCCCCTACAAGGACACTTGTTCTACAGAAAAGCTTTCTTTTGTATTGAACCATCCCTTTGAACCTAGTCGATGAACCTTTGTTGAACTGGTTCAAAGGTTCAATGAAGCACGCCAAGCCTTTGAACCAAAGCCAATGAAAGTGTTGAACTGCTTGATTGAACCTGCCTTTGAACTATTTGAATTTGAACCAAAAGATCAACCAAAAGTTGAAATTGTTGCTGATTGTTTGCTGATGAAAATCCCTACAGAAGTCATGAAGCTTGTTGAACTTGGATGTTGAACCATTAAACCCGTTGAACCTCTGAACCCAATTAGTTCAATGGTTCAACGGTTCAAGTCATTTTGATTTGACCAAATGTTTGGAAGCCAATGAACCTGTTGAAGTGACTAAACTTTGAGCCAATCCTAAAAAATGAACAAATGTTAAAAATCAATTCTTTTGACTGAAAACCGCCTACAGAAGTTTGTAGATTTTCCTCTTCCTGCACAGTCCGTAGATTTAAGCCTGTAGAGTCCATAGATTCAAGCCTGCAGAGTTCATAGATTTTCTAAGAATTTTTGAAAATGAGAAATCTGAATATCTAAGACAAATTTTGAAAATGGAAGATATTATTTTGGTTTGTAGAACCAAAATAATTCAAATGTTTTTCCAAAAATGACTATTATTTTAGGAGACAACACTAATCAACACCACCATCGTTCACCCCTCTAGCATGGATTTTATTTAATTTCCCCACTATGACAATTAAAATATCCACCTTAGTGGTTAGTGCACTCAATATGCATAATTCAAGTTATCCCTAATGTTGTTTCCCTTGAAACCACTCCTTTAGTTCCCTGATCTACTCCAATAATAATTTATACTTTGGCCCCTTCTACCGCTATGGCTCAAGTTGGCCTGCTATTAATTCCCAAAGTTTTGAAAATGGAAACTTATGTGGTACCCACTAAATATTATCCAATTACTACCTCGATTGATCCCACTATAGCCTCAAATCTAATTGTTTCAGGAAAGAGTCCCAAGAAGAAGCCAAAGGTTATTACCTTATAGTTCCATATTTAATTTATGATTTTTCCCTCTCAACCCATTATTCATCTTACCCCTAGTTCCATAGTCTTCCTTTCCATAACCCTAGGGACCTAAGTATTTGGCTTTAACTAGCCAACTTTCTCATGTTTATTGAGCATACCTCTTTCAAGCACCATTAATCCCCACATCCACATGACCCATGACCAATGGTGATCCCAATTGTTCCCCTAGTATTCCTCATTTGTGCTCCCTCATTTTAGTCCCCTACCACATACACCTCCACTCCTTTCCTCCATCCTTCTTTCTTCCTCATCTCCCTCCTCCTCTCGAGCCTCCACCTTCCACTTTAGTTACTTCCACCTCTCTTGTTCTTCCTTCCAACACCTTAGGGATATTTATGGGACCAAGTTGAGTTAGGCCCATTAATCATCAGGAGAATTAATACCATATATGGTCTATCATGGAGATCTAAATGTTCAATGGAAATTCAAAAGGACTATTGAGATCATGAAGAGAGTGATCACATAGAACTTCACTTAGGCGGGGAATCCTATGGTTTGAAGAACTAAGAAGGATCTCTTATCCCTCACTAAAGTTATAATTCCTAGTTGAAAAGGAATAGTGGTTAAGGACTTGGTGTCAATTTTTTGAGCTACCAATGAGCTCATGAAGAAGCTAATGGAGGATACGCAAGAGCTAATATAGGTACTCAAATTGTAAGTCAGGAGAACTTTCTTGGTAGAACTAGTTAAAAGAGTCAGGGAGGCCCTTGTGTAATTATTCATAACCCTTGTAAAAGTGATTATATCACTAACCATGAGTAAAAAACACCTATAGTGTATGTAATCATACTTGGAAAGAGTTACTCACATGGACAACAAATTTAAAAGGTTTACTGTGGTTCTTCATTAGGGCATGTTCATAGATCTCAAGCTCATTCCTCTGGTAGACTTGAACCTGTATTAAATTTATGTTGAGAACATGAGAGCCTCAATTGAGGAATGGTCAATCTTAGCATAAATATTTATCAAACCATTGGAAAAGGGTAAGGAGTAGATGATGACATATTTTAGGGAGGTCAACATCATTGTGTTATTCCATCAATATGGAACCTTACTAGACAGAGGGGAGTTTTAAGTCCACTTTACTTAATTCAACCGAGTTATGATTAAAAAAACATGGTGAAGGCCAATAGGGTTGGGGCTAAGGTGGTTATAAATATATCAACCCAATAAATGAAAAGTATCATCTATGTGTCTAAATTAAATGTATCCCTCGAAGTCACACTCTAAGTGTACCAATAATTGGTGGTCAAAGATGGGGTGATCTTTTGAGATCCCCCATGAATATTACAAATCTAGATCAAGAATTAGACTTAGTGGTACCTTATTGGTAGTTGAGGAGTAATGTACCAAGAAGTTGAGAAGTGGGCCCCATCAAACTTCCTCCTAATTATTTTATGGTGGGCCTTGGGGATTTTGTATTGCCTATTTTGGGATATAAGATCTTTTTTGGTAAAATGTAATTGTAACTATTTCAATCCATGATGGCCCAGAATGGGAACCCATGCTACTTGAATATGGGCCCCATCTCTCCTATAAAATCTACCCTATTTTATTTTGAAAATGTTGGCATTTTTTCATGTAGCCAAAACTCAATTGAAATTAATTCAAGTTTTCTTGCTTTTCTCAATAGTGTTTCTGTCTATATAGATGTTGTCCAATTATTCATGTGTTTTTGAATGCATGCTAATGATAAATAATAGATAATGTTATTTGTTGCATATGATTAATGTAGTCATTAAAATGTGCCTTGTTATTCTAATTATTTAGGAACTTTCTTCATTTTCTTGTAAACACTTGTTAGTTTGTGTGTTTGTAAATTTTAAGGTCTTGTATGTTATTTAATGTAGAGCTCTCTTATGTGTCTATATTCAATGGAGATTTTGTAGATTTAACATTCTCATTTCATCCTCAGACCCCTTCCCTATGTGATGATAAGTTTGAGCTCCTCATGAAACTTGGTGCACATTGGTATAATTATGGCTAAGCTCATGTTCACCCTTAAAACACTAACATCTTTTATGAACTAGGAATATCTTTTCTACCTTACCTTACCCTCTCTTTTTATGTTTTTTTTGTAAACCAAATAGTCTTTACCCTTTACTTAGAATTTAGTGAAGTTAAGCCCATTAGTGCTTAAGATTGGATCAAATAAATTGGGTGTGAATTAGAACCTCTCTATCAAATTGAGTATTATATTACTAATGGTAGTGCTACATCTCTTATAGATCTATTTTAGGTAGGCTATATCATGGAGCCCAATACCTATAGACTATGCCCTAGGTTGGTCTAGTATCGGCCCTAAAATTAGAGGATGAAAGTACCTTATTATCCCCAAACCCTCTATGATCACTTAATATCATAGGTGTTTCTTAGATCAAGATATTAGACTAGAAAACAACTAACAACTAAAACAACACCAATTTATGTAGTCATTCCCATCATATCAAATCGTGCCTAAAATCCTTTTAAAATATCTATCAAGTCTTCTACCTTTGGTGTTACTCATTTATGTACCATAACTCACCAAAATTAGTAGGATTATTTCACAACTTGTAACATACTCAAAATGGATCCTCTCAAACTCTCTCTCTCAACTTTTAGGACTTCTCTCACACTTAAAACAACTTATGCAAACCTATGTTTGACAACTTGTAGCACACTCAATAGACTTCTTTTTCACACCCTAAAATAAAATTATATGAGAGTTTCACACACAACCTACAAGGAAAAAATATTTCTCTGATACCACATGGTGAAATCATAAGAGAGGGGAAAAAATTAAGATATACCTTTATCATTGTATTATTTGGGATAGACATGCACTCATGGTCACACAGTAACATTTACTCAGACTTGGTAAAATTAATACATATTTATTGCATTAATATTTAAAAAATCACATTGGAATACATTAATAATCTCAAAAAATATCACATATGCCTCTAAAGGTTTGTTAAATTACATGAAAGAGTTTTTTACTCTCAAATAGTTCCTCCCAAATTGATACAACTCTCTATTCTACTCCTTCACAGCTCATCCTTCTCTCCCAAAAATACCTCACCCTTATCCAAATCACACATTAATATTATTAACATAGAAATTTTCATGGTGTGTCTCTTAAAATTCCATAATGTTAACATAATATAAGATTCATGTAGCCTTCATTTTTCAAGATCAATACCTTACTGTCAGTAACTATTAGGTGATGTTTTAGGCTAAATGACATCTAGAAAACCACCATAAATTTATTAAAGTTTATCTAATTATCAATAAATTTTAAAAATTAATTTTAAAATAAGTTTTATATCATTTCAAAAACATTGGAATTCCAATTATTATTCCACAAATAGAACCATATTTCAAAGTATCACATATTAGACATGGTACTCAAGTGACATTTTTCAGGTTGAATAATAACTATAAAACCCATAATAACATTAATAATTTTTTTAAAATAAATATTATACTACTATTCCTAATATATCACAAAAAAAATCCATCTAAATATTATCACAAAATTTTTGTATCCCAAAGAACAAACTTTCTGAGTGTTAAACTAGATAGTGACATTTTTAGGCTGAATGATAGTTACAAGAGCTATCATAAATTTGCCACTATTTTACCAATTGAGATGAAATTTGAAACACATTATGTATAATTTTTTTTATATCAGTTATATAAATTTGGTAACCCAATTATTACTTCATATTTAGTGCAAGGCAAGGAACCTTCTAAAGACTAGGCATATGACATTTTTAGATTGAACGATAGTTATAAAAACTATCATAACTTTACTGTTATTTATTCGTTTGAGCTGAAATTTTGAAAATGGATTGTAGACAATATTTTATACCACTGATACAAATTTGGAAATACAATTCATATCAAAGATGTACCTCAAGTTAAATAACCATATACATACTAGGTAGATGACATGGTATCATAGAAATAGATGGTACATTTACAAAGTGATTCCAAATGATCTAAATTGTTGTAAAGAGGTTGTAAATATCAGGTTATATGATATCACCAAGTTTCATCATCCAATTCTTAATTTGGTTAGAGAACCATCTTTAACAAGTGTCTATGACTTAATAGTCCATGCAAACTAATAGAAATAGACAAATAATATCTGCACTTTTCCCATGAGAAAGGAACACTTTTGAAACATCATTCAAAGAGGTAAACAAGTTATTAAAAAAATAAACAAAAAAAAAAAACCCAAAAAAACATACCACACTCTATTTTTGGTTGATAATTTTTTTCTTGAACCCTTGGATGCTCTTGCATCATACACTCAAGGTTTATACAATGCGAGCTCCTCCTCAAAAAGATAAAATAAGTGGAAAACCCACTCTCATGACCATGAAATATAGTGTCCATGGAGTTCCCTTCCAACATACCAAGTACTTAAACTGATTATCATGCTTGTTATTCCATTTTTAGCTCATTATTGTTGGTTTTAATTCAATTCTCTTATTCTTTCATCTCCTATTTCTTTCCATATTTTTCTTATATCTCCTCGCTTTTGTTGTGGGGTTAGACCCACCATAGGCTACCCTCATCCACCAAAGTCTCATCCTTTCCACTATCCATATTATTATGGGATGAAACCCACCTTCAATCAACCACATCCACCAAGATGCTTATTCTTTCATTTTCTTCTCCCTTGTGGACTTAAACCTACTAACTAATCACCTTCTCCTAAAACCTTATTGGCTTTGTCTACTCAATATCCAAAAATTTATTGGTTCAATATTCTTTGTTTTCAACTCTTTTATAATTTCTTATATCTCTTCCTTAATTCATAATATCATTATCATGGACTCAACATATATTTGGACATCCAAATTATAACCCATAATCTCTAGTACTACCTCAAGGATAGTCTTTACCTTATCATCTCTCATTGTCCACATTAATATGTAAAAAAAACTCTCCATCTCTACTTTAACATCATATTATTCACCACATACTCTGGATGATATAAAAATAAGTTACTTCTCTTCACATTTGGTGAGCTCAAGAAACTCTCTCTCTTCGCCTTGGAAGTTACCTTTGAATGCCTCCATTCTCTTCACCTCTGTACCTATACATTGGATAAAATAATAAATTAGTTTATAAACATGAGACTTAATAGTCCTGATAAATAATTATTACATATTAAAAATATCATCTTGATTCTCATTAAGCATGGGATTCTCAAATCCTCTTCTATCATGTTGATATTCTTGTGATAACTCCTTTTCACTTCTCAAACTCTTTATATCAGCTCTATGCGGATTGATTTCACCTTATTTCATATCCTCCATGTCATGTATAAATGATATTTCACTCTACTTTTCCATATGAGGATAATACACACATTGACTCATAATATTCTCTCCTCCAACATCTATATGGATTACTCCCACATATGCAACACTAATTTCACCATTCAATCTTCTTGGTAAAAAGTCATCCATCGTCTCTATCTCCATATCCTATTAGGTAAATGAACATTGAACAAACATATTAATGGAATAAAGAGTTCCCACAATCACTTATTTCATCTCTTATGCACATTGTAAGGACATGCTATCCAAGTCTTATTTGTTGCTCATAGTCTTCTCACAGATTTCTCCCTTGTGATGAGTCCCAATGGCCCATTTTTAACAAACTATTTTTTTCTTCACATATTTATAATTTCATCTCCTCCAAATGGATGTTCTGAAACCATACTCTCCTCATGTGCATTAACTTGCACTTCTTATAGCTTTATTGGTTCCTTCATGGAAACATGCAATAGTTCATGACTAATATGTTCATTCACCTTTGTTTTTTAATTTAAATACACTTATAGCTTTATTTGGTTGTATTCGACCCTTTTACCCTAAAAATAGAAAAGATAAATTCATTGTCTTTATTAACCAATGATGGTTCTAATTCTTCCCACATATGGGATACCATAAAATCCTTCCCATCATCAAATAATGGGTCTCCTTCTTCCGCTTCAATCACTATCACTTCCATATCCTCTTGTGTGAGGATTTATTCCTTTGTATAATACTCAAAAATCTATTTCACATTGTTTTTTTTATAAATGACTTGGGATTATCACATGGAAACCTCACCTTATAATTGTCCTCCAAGACAACCTTCTTCTCTACATACACATACTTCTTATTACTTCACAAAATATTCTTGAGTTGCTCACATGGAAACTTCCCCTACATATTTCCTTTCATGGAAATATTATTATTCTTATATCTCCCAAGCATCATCAAATGAATCTTATTCAATCACTCTTTCTCTAATTTTGGGTGAAAAAAACTACCTAAGAATTTGGAAACCATATGTTCCCATCCACTTACCTTTATCTTGTCTCCTTGCTTGTAGATCTCTTCAACACTCAACTAAACTTCCACACAACTTATTTTATCCATTATTTACCCTAGTGTAGTAGTATATATTCTCATATTTAAAAAAATTATATATCCACTACCCATTTCATAAGCTTATTAGGGCTCTCTTTACCATATAGAAATTCAATAAAAAAATAGACTTACCTATTTCCTTCACCATTACCTCTGTTGGTGTTTTCCTTATGCTAGAATATTTTCCTCTACTTGCTTGGCCTCTTTCAAAAGAATATATATATATATATATATATATATATATATATATATATATATATATATATATATATATATATATATATAATGTAAAATAACCCCACCATTATATTTTTTTCATCATCTTCATTAATAGATGCAATAACACCACTTTGTGTAATAATTCCCATCATATCTAGTATTGCTTGGAATATTTTAAACATATTTGTCAAGTCTTCTACATCTAGTTATATTATTCCTTTACATGTCATACCTCACCAAAATTAGTAGGATTATATTTCAAAACCTACAATATACTCAAAATATATCCTTTCAAATTCCCATTAAAATTTCAATACTTCTCTCATACCTACAACAACTTATGCAAGCTTATCTTTCACAACTTTCAACACACTCAACAAACTTTTCTTTCACATCCTGAAATAAGTTCATATAAAATTTTCACACAAAATCCTTAAGGAAAAATATTTGTTATGATACCACTTGGTGTAATCACAATAGAGGGGCACCAAGTAAGGTCTACTTTTATCTTTGTGTTATTAGGATGAGACATTTACTCATCATCACACATTAGCACTTACTCAGACTTGATGCACTTAACACATGTTCATTGAATTTTATTAAAAACATCATAGTAAAATAAATTAACACTCTAATACATGCCTATAAAGGCTTATTTCATTACATGAAATAGTTATGGACTCTCATATAGTTTCTTCTAAACTAATACAACTCTTTATTTTGCTCCTTCACAATTCATCCTCTCCCAAAACTTCCTCTTCCTTATCCAAATCATGTATTCATATTATTAAAATAAAAAACTTCATGTGGTATATATTTATCTTCCATGACATAAACATAAGATAAAATATTCAAGTAGACTTTTGTTTTAAAAATCAACACCTAACTATCAATAACTATCACGTGATGTTTTAGGCTGAATGATAGAAAAACCACCATAATTTTATTATATTTTATTCAATTATCATAAAATTTGAAATATAATTTTTAAAATGCATTTTATATCACAAAAAAAAAATTATTACCACAAAAATAGAATCATATTTCGAAGTGTCACATAGTAGACATGGTACTTAGGTGACATTTTCAGACCTAAAGACAACTAAAAAATCCATCATAACATTACCAAAATTTATCTAATTGACATGAAATTTGGAACATGTCTCTTACAATAATATTCATACCTTATAGCCAAAATTTTCCATATAAATATTCTCTCATAATTTTCACATCATGGATAACCAACTTACTAAGTATCAAACTAGACATATGACATTTTAAAGTTGAATGATAGTTACAATAACTATCATAACTTTACCATTATTTATCTAATTGATATGAAATTTGAAACACATAATTTAAACTAAGTTTTTTTTTAATCTTTTTTCCAAATTTGGTAACCAAATTATTTACCTAGATTTATCGGAAGGTAAATAACCATATGTATACTAGGTAGATGACATTTTCAGATTGAATGATAGTTACAAAAACTATCATAACTTTATCATTGTTTATCCAATTGAGATGAAATTTGAAAGACATATTTTAGAATATAGTTTATATCACTATAGAAAATTTTAAATATAAATATAATTGAATCTTTAATGAAATTTAAATAATCATCCACATATCAAGCCCATTTTTAAAAACCTCAATGGTTGTTCTCTCTACATCCTTATTTCTATTTTCATCTCCTCTAAATGGATGGCTGAAATAATAATCTCCTCTTGTGAATTGACTTTCACTTCCTCTCCTTATATTTTTTCCTTCATGTAAACCTACAACTCTTCATGGCTACTCTCTTCATTCACCTATGTTGTTTCATTTAAATAAACTTGTAACTTACTTGGTTGTCCTTGACCCTTCTACCCTCCAAAATAGAAAATACAAACACATTTACTTCATTAAATAAGGATGGTTATGATTATTTACACTCATGGGATATTGGAAACTCCTTCCCATTATCAAATAATGCATCTCCTTCTTCCACTTCAACTACTATCACTTCCATATCCTCTTGTATGAGAATTTCTTCCTCTCTATGTAACTCACAACTGTCTTTCACCTTGATATATTCCAAAATAGTCTTTATATTCTCACATGGAAACCTCAAATTCTTGTTTTCTTCTAAGAAAATCTTATTCTATGCATACACATAATTATTCTTGCTAATTCACAAATTAGTCTTGAGTTGCTTACATGGCAACGTCCCCTTCATATTACCTTTCATTGAAATACCATTCCTCTTTTATCTCTCAAGCCTCATCACATGAATATTATATAACCACTCTTGCTAAAATTTTGGGTGCACAAAATGACCCAAAAACTTGGAAACCATATGTTCCATTCCACTCATCTTATTCTTACCTTTTCCTTGTCTCCTTACTTGGAGATCTCTCTATCACTCATTTTTAATTCCACACAACTTATTGAATGTAGTATTCACCCTCATAGGGTATTCTATATTATCATTTTTAAAATAAGATTATATATCCACTACCCATTTCATAAACTTATCAGTGCTCTCTTTACCACATAAAAATCCAATGTCAAAAATATAATTGCCTCTTTCCTTCACCATGACCTCTTATAGTCTTTTCCTTTACTTGATTAGAATATTTTTGAAGCATTTAATCTCAATTTTAGGGATATAAACATTACCATTATCTCTTCTTCATCATCTTCACTTGCAGCTACAATAACACAACGTTGTGTAGTCATTCACATCCTATTCACTCTTACATGGACTCTTTTCAACATCTCTATCAAATATTCTATCTTTTGTGTTCTTCTTAATTTGTTTACCATATATCACCATAGTTATTGGTATTATCTTTCACAACCTACATCATACTCAAAATGGATCCTCTCATTATCCCTCTCAACTTATAGGACTTATCTCACACCTGCAAAAACTTATGCAAGATTCTCTTTCACAAATTACAACACACTCAGTAGAATTCTATTTCAAAACCTATAATAAATTAATACAAGAGTTTCACACAAAAACCATGAGGAAAAAAACTTTATCCTATACCACTTGGTGAAATCACAAGAGAGGGGAACCAATTAAGGTGTACTTTTTTCTTTGTGTTGTTAGGTATAGACATTCACTCATGGTAACACTTTAGTATTTAATTATACTTGAAACATTTAACACATGTTAATCACATTAATATTAAAAAATCACATTATAATACATTAAAACTCTCACACATGCCTCTAAATGCTTATTAAATTACATGAAAGAGTTCTAAACTCTCATATAGTTACTCCTAAACTGATACAACTCTTTGTTATGCTCTTGGAGAGTTCTCATTCACAACTCATCCTTCTATCCCAAAAATTACTCCTTATACAAAAAATGTATTATTACTATTATTAACATTCCAATATTCATGGGGTGCCTCTTAAACTTCCTTTATGTGAACATAACATACAAGATTCAGGTAGCCTTTTAAGTCGAACAATAGTTAGAAAAACCCCCATAATTTTACTAAAGTTTATTTAATTATCCTAAAATTTGAAACACTAAATTTTACACTAAATTTTATATCACAAACAAAATTTTTTATTTCAATTATTACCTCACAAATATAACAATCTTTCTAAGTGTCACAGACTAGAGAGGGTACTTAGGTGACATTTTCAAGTTTAATAATATCTAGAAAAATAATCATAACTTTATTGAAAGTTATAAAATTGATCTAAAATTATGAACACAAATATTAAACTACTATTAATACCATATAAAAAAAAATACATCTAATTTTTAACACATAAGTTTTTCATCCCAAAGATCCAACTTGCCAAGTGTTAGACTAAACAAATTGCATTTTTAGGTTAAATGACAATTACAAAACTATCATAATGTTAATAATATTTATCTAATTGATCTTTGAAACAAATCATGTAGCATATGTTTTGTATCACTTATATAAAATTTTTAACCCAATTATTAACTTAGATTTACCCCAAAGTAAATAGTCATCTGCAGATTAGGCATAGACATTTTCAGACTGAATGATAGTTACAAAAACACTGATAACCTTATCATTATTTATATAATTGAGCTGAAATTCAGAGAATAGATTTTAGAGTAATTGTTTATAATATATCCAAATTTGTTAACCCTATTATTAACACAAATTTATCTCGAGGTAAATAGATATATGTAGACTAGGTAGATGACACAGTCTAACAGAAACATAATGTACATTTTTGTGGTGACTCCAATAGATATTAAATTTTGTAAATAAGTTTTAAGTATCATTTTATATGATCTGACCAAGTTTAATCATTTTATTCTTACCATAATTTAATAATAATTTTTATTAAGTTTTGTGACTTAGCAATCCATGCAAACTGACAGAAATAGACAAAATATCTCCATAATTTTCCCATGGTAAAGTAATATATTTGAAACATCATTCAAAGAGGTTAAAAATATCACATCAAAAAATAAACAAACCAAAAACCCAAACAAACATGTTTCACTCTATTTTTGTTTGATGTAAATGTCATGAACCCCTAGATGTTCCTTCATCAAGGTTCTAATTTAATATTTAATTTTCATTTTCCTCTTATTTTCAAGGATAATAACTCATTTTTATCGCACATGGTAGGCATGCCATTTTGATAGTTTTGAATTGTAGTTATCCTCTTTAGTTTCTTTATGGCCTTCTCAAATTTTAACTTGGCGTCAAGCTAAACATGAATGATCATATCATGCCTTTATGTTTTTACAAGTTCCACACTTTAATTCTTATAAAATTGGAATCATATTTTTTATCTTATTTTTAAACTATAACTATTGTAGGAGATGTATTCAAAGATTGTGATTTTTGTGTAATATAAATGGTCATAGTGGAATTGGTGATAGGTGATGATGAAGTGGCATGAGTAATGGGAATAGGTGAAATGGTAGTAGTGGGTGTGAAAGTTCAAGTGGATATTGGAGTATAAAAAAATTCCTCTTATGGTTTTGATATGGGGTAGTAGGTCTTATAGAAATCATATTTTCCATATTGGGGATGACAATGGGAATTATAGGAATAAGATATGTAGTCACAAATAATACCCAACCTAGGGGCACTATTCAAACATGAGGAGGTGGCATGGGAATTTTTGTGCTATAGTGACCATTGGAGGTATTTGAAAAAAAGGTTTAGTAACAGGGGACGATTGAATAGGAGATTGCACATCAAGGGTTGTTGAACCCAATGGAGAGAGATTATAAAAATTAACACTTGAAAAATAATAGTTCACCAAAACACTAATATAAATATTGAGCATTGATTGGGTTGAAGTGGAACAATGATGACCTCAAATATTTTCATAGTCTATTTAGAAACAATCCCCATAGTTTGAATGCTAGGATTGGGTTGAGATATAATGGCCTTGTGACTATAGACTTATGTAATCATAGGCACAATAAATACATTGATATAAATATAAGGCCTCATTTGAGTTATTCCATAATAAATATGGGAAATATAAGAATAATCAATATTCAAAATAGTATAAATTTAGGTTACAGTCATAAAACTAGTAAATGCCATAGAATTAGAGGAAATAGGAGTAGACTTTATTACCTGTTAAAGTGTTAACACTAAATATATTATTGAAGGTGAAGCTAAAGGAAACCCTTGTATTAAATTATTCTTTGAATTTGGGTTTGTACCTTATGGCTCCTTATTTTCTTGATTCAATCTAGAATTAGGTCTCTCTTCAATCTCTTGGGATTAAGATTTTTGAGCTTGTGGTTTCTAAGGTGGCATGAGCAATGTTGTTGCTTGTAACTTTGATTTTAATTATATATTACCTTATTAATTCATTTGATATATACAATCTTGGTGATAAACCACACTAACCTTCCCCTCAAATAATTTTTATATGCTTGATCACTCTTCCTTTTGGGTACTAATGTTTGAGAATGTGATCATCTAGCTTAAATGAAGGCAGTGCATTGCAAAATATTTAATAAAGGGACATGTTATATAAAGTGTTATTCATATTTTAAATGGTGTGAGTGGACATCATATTTGAATTATAATATTATGAATTCCTCCCACTCTAGTGACAAATTGGCAGGCTATTTCCTTCTTAAGTAGTTAATATAGTAGATAGTAAGGGAATTTGAGGGATGACACCAAAACTCCTCTTTTGATAATTATTTATAAACAATAGTACTAGTAATCTCCAATTTCATTGATGTACTCTCACATTTTACTTATCATCTACACACTAGATGTTTAATTATGGCTAAATACATAACAGGGTAAAAGTAATTATAGATTTCCTCCATGCACTTCTAGAATTAATATTCATATAGTTTTACATATTGAACATGAATGGTGGAAATAAAATAATTTTTCCACTTTGGGAAGTATACATGTTTAAATTACACAATGGCATAATATGAATCTATAAGATATGACATCATTTTGAAGCTACAATCCTCTTTCACTCTTCTAAACTATTATTTTTAATTATATGTAATAATTATAGTTAGGTATTATTTCTTTATATCTTTGTTTATTAGGGAAAACAAAGGTTCCAACATATTTTTCACATGATCTATGTTGGAGGCCCCATACTACCTTTTCATCAATAGTATCTGAGTGTTGGCCCCTCACCTGAAAGTATTAATGGTGTAACTTTTAATATCACCCTTGTTGGCCTAGTGATTTGTGTCTTATACCCAATATTTTAATACTTACATTAGGTAATTTTATTACATCTATTCCATGGAAATATCTTGGTTATATGTGAATGTGGGTTAAACAAATTTTTAGTAGTTATTAAAGGCCTCTCCAAAAATATATGCTACTATATACTTCATGTTTTGCAAGAATAATACATCATTCTTCAAGACACACTTGGTAAAAATATTATGTAATAGGTATTTACATGGAGATAACAGCCCTTTTTATAGCACCATGTCATTTTGGTATTCTTTCTCATCTTTTGTATTTTCCTCATCATCATCTAATTAATGGGCTTCCTTGATTTCATGGAAAAAATAATTGTAGTTCCTATAATCAACAATATGAGGCATGAAGATGGTGTCCCTAAACTCTTGAGGAGTCTTATAGAAGAATAAATTATGAATTGAACTATTATGTGTATCCTTTTTTAAACCTAATAGTTATGGAGAAAATTGTTGATCACATTATGCAAGCTAAATTTTATCTACCTGTTTAAACTTTTAAAATGTACTCTACTCGTTATTGTGAAACATTTTTAGCAATGACAGTCACTTACCAAAAAAATATACTTATATCACTTTCATATCTATTTATGTTTTAATTTAAATATCAAAAGGAAACTTTGTCACATTAGATCACCATCATGAATCTATGAATTAATTGAATACGGTGGCCTTTTATATTATGATTAATTATCATGTATAATGTCCATTGTGAATTGGATTTTTTAATCTCCATGACTATAAATGTTAAAAGAAAAATATCATATGTCCACATGTCAAGATCCCATAGTCTCATAGCCATGAAGTACAAGGAGTAAAGTGTTCATTGTGATATGATTTTTCATCATATTAAACATGCAAAATTATTAATTTTCTTTGTGTCCATTAACTTCAAAAAAATTATTATTTTTAACCTTTATTGTGTTCAATTAAAGTTAGAAACATGTCCTCCTTTGATTAGTTTTGGGAAATGAGGTAGTGTAATAATTTGAAATTTTCAAGTGACCTTTCACACTATAAAAATCCATTTATTTATTATTCTTGCTTTATAGTTCCAATAAATGTTACAATATATTTTCCCCTTAGTACATAAAATATTTATGTGGAAACGCCTTGTTGAATGAATTGGCATGTTGGGTCAAATTCCTTGTCACTTTTTTATTTATTATTTTCTATTAAGATATAGACATGTGAATCATTGATTTCATCGTTGCCACTAGCTCATGGAGTTACAATGGATGGATCATCAAATCAATGGATGCATTAGTATATTAATTCATTTTCATACTTATTTTATGTTTGTACATTAAAATTCACACAAAAAAACAACTTGTCACCATAATATCAATACATTAAAAAAATACATGCAATTATATAATAAAACTTTTGATGAAAAAATAAGATGTGGCAATCATCCAATGGTTACAAATTCATAGAGTCATGAATATATTTTATCTCCAAAGTGGTCATAATTAATTTTATAGATCTTTTAAATTATAAATTGTGCTTGATATTTCCACATGTCCATCAACTACACAAAATAAATAATCCAACCCACAACCATAACTTTTAAATAAAATAATAATTATATATGATCATTAAATAAGTGAAGCTATAAATTGAGATAGGTGCCCTCCCAAAAGGTGAATTGATACATGGCATGCCAAATAGAGTAAAAATATAATGTAGTTCACTGAAGGATACATTATATAGTTAAATACTATATATCTACATGGATGTATTAGTTCATTAGTTTTATGTTGTATTTATGATCAGGTCTATACATTTCAAAGACATGTATATCATGGTATGATATGTGATCCAAACTTGTGATATATCAAATTAACTACCAAATATTAAATGGGTTTATGAGGGTACATAAAATATTAGGTGTGGTCATTTTATTAAGCTCAAATTTTGTTACAATGATAATTGAGTTTTGAATGCACTGGAAACCTCATGAAACTAATTTAAGGGGAACTTATTTATTTATTTTCTTATGCCTTCTGATTTAATTCATAATTTGGAAAAAATTGAGACAAGGATGATTTTTTCAAATAATTTTGTATTTTAATTTCAAACAAAATGGGGTCTCCATTTCTTCAAAAAATAATTGGGGCATGTTGGTCATAACACTATGATTCAACACAAATGAGTAACTTTGAAAAAAAAATCCACGTCATATGTATTTGGTTAAATTTACCTTAACTATTTATTAATTATAGTGATTAATGGTATGTGAACATAAACTCCTTGGGAAACAAGTAATGTCTCCACTTCTTGATCACTTTCACTATGGCATAGAACTCTCAATCATATATATAATACTTATTATTTGAATATTTAATTTTTTAATTGAATTAATTAATAGGGATTACCTTATTGACTCAACACAATTCATATTTTTCACCACTTACACCATAATCCACTTGAAATACCCTATTGAAATTAGGTAAATCCAACACTATTTTTTCACACACTTTATTCTTCAAACTCTATACATTATGCTCTAATTATAATGTATATAAAAATTATCTTATATAACCTCACATCACTTATGTGATATGTGTGCATGTCCCACTAATGTTGAGAATTAAATTCCTATACAATATCTCCAAGCCATGAAATTAGTGTGATTCAAATATCATCCTCAATGACAAACACTCAAAAATACCTCACAACTTCTTTGGATCCATCTCCAATCCTTTGGAAATAAAAAAACTCAAGTACACCAACTCATTATTCATGAAGTTACATTTATTCTCAAAACTATTGCAACACTTGTCTTAGGTGTGTCAAATGTTCTTCATATGTCCTACTAAAAATAAAAATGTCAACCAAATATACTATGACAAATGTACCAATTAAAATATTCAGTACTTCATTCATGAATCTCATAAAATTAATTTTTGCATTAGTTAAACTAAATGACATGACTGGCCACTCATATAAACCCTCCTAAATTTTGAATGCATTATTCAAAACATCACCTTCCCTAATGCAAATTTGATGATATACACACATAAATTCAATCTTTGTGAAGTATTTTTCTCCATTCAAACATTCCATCAAGTCATCCATGCATGACAATGAAAACTTTTAATTGATATTAATCTTATTGTTGGCTTTGTAATCAGTGCACATCATCCACTCTCCACCTTTATTTGGTGTCAACACTTTTGTAACTATGCATAAGATCAAATTTTCTATTATTAGACCTTTATTTAACAAATCATTTACTTGCCTTTATAGGTTTACATTCTCCTTAGGTTTCAACCTATATTCCACTTTTATTGTAAAATTGGATCCTATAATTTGATCCATTTGATGACTTATAATACTAATGAATGGCAACCCATATAGTATATAATTGTAAATTATCTCTTCAAACTCACTCAATAACTCTTTGACTTCACACAAAAGGATTTCCTTCTCTTTTGTGCTTCCAACTTGTGTGGAATTGGGGATGAAATCATAGTATGCCTTCTACTTCTTCATATATTTTGATAATTACTTTCTTGACACTAAAAAATCCTTGGATTGTTTTCAACTCATTCATTATTATCCTTAAAAGGGTTTATGGTGTATGTCCTACCATCTTTCATCAAAGATTTTTTATTTTTATGGCCATCATGTTGTGATTTCGTATCATAATTCCAAGGTGTTCCAAGTAAAACATGGCATATTTCCATGGGAATTGTTTCACACATCACTTCATAATTTTATGTGCCAATTGGAATCTTACCAAAAATTTATCATTCATAAAATTTTGATATACCTTTAGCAACAAAGATACTTTATGTGGATTTAGATGTGAAATCCTCTTCAGACCAATATTTTCTACCATCTCATTAGAAACAAGAATATATATGTTACCACTATAAAAAATTTACTTGAAACACTTACCTCTAGATATGAAAATGTTTCTAAATAAATTCTTCCTCTATGCTATAAAATTCTCCTCTTTCATTAGTTTCAATGAAAACCTCTTCATCATGAGATCTCATTTGTGTTATTGATTCTCTATGTAATTCATTGATCCAAATAATCTCATCATCCAATTGTGTGATATGTAGGTTTGTATCATTTCCCATACTTCCATCACTTTGAACATGTGGGAACTCAAAAGCTATATGTCCTTTCACCTCATCTAAAGCATGTAACCATGAATACTCTACCTCTACCTTGTTCATATGTTCCTATACCTCTAGTAGGATGTCATATACCTATTTTTGAAATATTTTTACCATGAGAAGTACTTGTTTCTCCTTCTTATGTACAGTATCCTCTGCCACTATTTCCTTTTCCTCCCACACATGAGAAGTTTCCTTTCCCTCGTATTGTGCCTTCTTTCTTGTAGGATAACTTATATTTGGACTTTAGTGTGCATTGATATGCTTCTTTAATTAAATACATTCAGATCAACCCATATGCATCTTGAATGTAAATTCACAATTGATTCACATATGTTGAGATCCTATTAACATCATATTCAACATGAACCATTCTAATGGTGAAAAAATAAAACTCCTTAGTGTAATCATGTACACTCATCTCCTTTTGTCTCAAGTTTTTAAATTTATTTAATAAACTAGCTAGTAATCAAAAGTTTTTTAAAAAAAATTATTGTAGTTTTGTAATCAATCTATCCCATGTCTTGATATTATCTTTACCTCTTTAAACTCTTTCTTTCAGTACATACTCCCAACATAAGGATGTATTTCATTTTTAAAAATTATAATAAAATCTCACTTTCCTAGGATATTCGATCTACTCAAAATCAAAATATTTATCTAACTTAGTGGTTCAATGAAAGAGTTCTTCAGGACACAAGCTACTAGAATAGATAGGGGTGTCTAACCATTGTTTATTACTCATTCTTGAAAATTCTTGCAAGAATCTATCCTCTAGTTCATCTACTAGATTTTCTACCTAGATCTTAATAACTTATTCTACTTCATTATTACTTTCATCATACATCACAACTCCTCAATGTTAAGTAATATCCATGGCCTGTAAACTGGTTTGTATTCCACTCATTAACTCAAAAAAATTATAATTTTTTTCCCCTTGTGTGCTCTTCTAGTGAAATCTCCTTTGAATTCCATTTATTTTCCTCAAATTAAATTAAAACTACTAAAAATTATTTCCAGCATGCTCAGTTGGAATATTACTTATCTTTTTTCTACCCATACTCAACAAATATGGAAAACATAATACCCTTCATAGAATACAACTTTTATTAGACTTAATAATAGTCTCATGTAATTAAACCACAAATAATAACTTATATTTCATATCAATTAATGCATTCATGGTTATGGCATCTAATGAAGGATGAAAGTATACCATGTAAACTAGGTATTCAATACATATAATGGATTGACATGTAGTTCTGCAAGATAAAAATAGAATGAAATAATAATACACTTTATTAAATATCAAAATGAGGAGTTACAATTTTTAAACAACCTACAGTATGATTATAGACTTTAAAAATACTTCTATAATAAAAAATATCTTTGTAGAAATTAATTACAACCAATCCCACATGTATACTTCTAACTTGTATAAATATTTTCTTGAATCAGGATTTATTCTCTCTAATTTGGCTCTCTTATTGAAGATCTTGATAACTCACATAATTTTTAAAGTTATTTAAGTCTACATCTCTCTAACCAGCTCACATGCCTCTCTTCTTAACTACCTTGATCCTCAAGCTATGTTAATCTACTCTCAACTAGCCACTTTACAAAAATTCTCACTCATAATAAAGGGATGTGATGAAGAAACCTTTAATAAGTTGAAATTATTCTTTTTTCTTGTTTTCAAATAATTTTTGTCATCATTTAAGGCTTTAGATTCAATTTAGTTACACTTTGAAATTTTTCATGACTGTTATTATTCATCGTGTGTGGCACTTGGCACATGAAACAAAACATGAATCAAAACACACATGTCCAATTGCTTATGTCACATTATATATAAATTATCTTCTAAATATGATTGGAACTTCCTAGTTGCATAAAATCATGGTGAATATGAATTTTTTTTAGTAATTTGAACACAAAGAACAATGTACAAATCTTCAAAGTCATAGTTTTAAGTCATAATAGTCACATATGGAAGTATTTGCATAGAATGTACTATAAAAGGTTACACAAGACCTTCCCAATCACATCATTTTGTACAGGCCTTAAAATTTTAAATTCCATTATAAAACATATTTTTTTTTAAAAAACATTATCTTCATAAGATTCCCATCTACTCAAAACTTCCTAATTACATGTTTTATAATTTTTCAAGTGAGACTTAAACAAAAAATTTAAGTTTGTGAAAAGTATAAGACTTTATCTCATATGATGCTTCATTATACACATAATTAAATGGATTCATGATAGTATATCCATGCACACATAAATATTTCACAAAAAAACTCTAAGATTTTGTTTACTAAAAATAGTTGCACACAATTACAAAACTACCTATTTCTACACCAAGTGTTTTAAGTGATACAATATTGTTTGTGAGCACCCAAATGGTCTTACATCATTACTCCTCATTGGATTATATTTAAATTTAATTTAATAATTATTTTGAATCTTATACCTAATTAGAGATGAAGGATTCTTGTGGATAAAGAGGCTGAAATTAAATATTGGAAAGAATTTGTGACTACACTTGGTTTTCATGCATAAACATAAGAACTTGTCCTAATATTGGGAATTTAGAGATATTTGTGATTATTATATGAAAAATTATCCACTAATATATCTATGAAATATTGATGATAATATAAATTATGTTTGTTTGGTTTTAGATGTGTGGATGTGGTAGGTGTTGTCTTATTTTTATCCTTACCAGAAAAGATTCCCTTCCCTTGCTTACTATGTTATAGTGTATTTTTTGTATTTATATTATTATATTTTAAATAAAGAGATTTATAATAAATATGGGTTAAAAATGAGACTTCTAATTAATCTTATAAATAAGGAACATGTCTCATATTTTTGAATTAAATTAATATAAATATAAATAAATTGTTTAACTATATTATTAGTCCTTACCAATGAAAAGTACTATAGCTTTCACTCATTTTTTTTTTTTGTAATAACCAATAAAAATGATAGAATTAAAATATTATTTTGATGACTATAAATTATGGCATCTAAAAAAAATAGAGTACTCCTTAGGGTGTTATTATTGAATATCAAATTTGATTATTAATGATTGGATCAAATTTTTATAGTTTTTTTAATTTATTGCATGACATATTTTAAAAAAGGAATGTGACATCAAATTTTTATATTGAATGAAATATTTTACAAAAAAAACCCTTTTTGATATAAAGGTTTTACATCTTTAAGTTATACAAGGTATTCATCTGCTTTTCATATACAAAATTTTCCTCTTAGAAGTTGAGATAAGCTCATAATCGTTATACTTCATTCTTCCAATATGGAAAAAGTTAGACATATTTAAGAAAACCTTTGAAAAAATAAAGATTAGTTCCAATGGCCAATCACCTCCCCATGTGGTTTACAAAAAACACTTCCCCACCAACTAGGGCATAAGTGTGTTACCCTTGGGTTATACATATGTTTATTTAAGGTGATTATATCTATTACTATGAACTTCAAAAATTAATTTATTTAAAAATATTTTTTAGGCTAAATATAATATTATAAATAGTTTCATATGTTATTTGTCCCTACCAATGCATTATTATAATAATAACTTTAAAAAAAAAATTGCTCTAGCCAATGAGAAGCTTTGATGCTAGTATAATTTATAATTTACAAGTTATGATAAATATTACCAATATTGGGAAAATTGATAGATAAAAATTTACAAACATATATGAAGAATAAAAATATTCCAAATGTTACAATTTAGTAGAATTTATAAACAAAATGCTAATGAAATGTAAAATTTATTGATATGTACATTTATTTTTATATATTACTCATTCATGATGTTCACCACCAAAATATTCTTGCTTTATTTTCTTATCAATGTGGAAAGTATTTTTATCAAACCTTGCACATATATCATATATGTCAAAATATCTTCCCAAATTTGTCACCTTTCACTTGCAACAAATAAAAATAAATATTTTTATTTTTATTTGTTGCAAGTGAAAGGTGAAATTTGGGAAGATATGTTAACATATATGATATATGTAGAAGGTTTGATAAAAACACTTTCCAACCCATTAACACTTATATATATATCATTCATCATCATATACACCCATTTTATTATCAATATGAAAGTTATTTTAATCGAACCTTATACAAATATCTTATATGTCAAAATATCTTCCAAATTTTGATTCCTCACTTGCTACACATAAAAATAATTATAAATATATATTTCAACTAAACCAACCCATCAAAGTGAAAGTATTAAAAGTGACACCATTTCATATTGCCACGATTTTATTTGAATAATGTTACTAAACAAATTTTAATGTAAAAGTATAATTCAAGAGTCTATACTAGTGATTTGGAATGCTTCAAGATAATATAATTTATATAATAGATCTAGCCACTACATGACTCTTCGTTAAGTGGGACCAAATATTTTTATATAAAACCCAAAATATAATATTTATCTTTATTTTATAGCTTTTATATGAGTTTTTCTTTAAAAAGTGAATCTTTTACTCGTTTACTAAATAAAGTAATTTATTATTTATTATTTTGAGGCAAATGTTTGACTTTTCATTATGATTGTTTTCTCTCTAGAAAATTAATTTTTAAGTGAAGATTCTATTTTTATTTTATGTTAAATTTTGTTTCAAAATTTACTATACTTTTTAATTTCTTATTTGTAAGTAAATATTTAAGTTTCTATTAAAATAATATTTTATATTTTAGTTAAGTCTCCATTATATAGTTTCATGGTGCTTTCTCTAAATTTTTTTAAAAAATAGTACCTTTTATTTTTGAATTGAAAGATATGTTAGATGATGAGTAAAATAAATAGAATTAAATTAACTATCATGAGTTAATTTCTATGATTTAATAAGTTCATCATAATAATAAAAATACAATATTTTAGTTTCATATAATGACACCTTAACAAATGATGTCATCTATTGAATAATTTAATTTAGATTTAAGAGATATATTCCATAATTTAAGGAATCTCTTGGTGGCTCTTTTAAACTAGTTTTTCCCTAATTTCTAATTGTTTCCCTTCCTTTTATATTATGAAGGGTGTATTTTAGGCTTCTTAGTTGGTTTCTAATTATAGGTATTTTGATTTAGTCAAAATAATATATTTGATAATTATTTATATTAGATTACCAATTATGTATGAATAATTTAAATATTAATATATGGGTGAGGGAACCCCTAACCCTTCTTTTACTAATAAACATAATAATAAATGATATTTAACATTTTATTTAAACTAATTGATATAAGATAGTCCCATATAAATTAGAATGTTCAAAATAATATCAAAGTGACATAACCACACTAACCATTATTATCAATGTATTATCAAAATAGCTTAATATAAGAGATAAGAAAAAGTCTCGTATATTTCATCATAATCCTCCCAAGTAGCACTATCCTCAAAATATTGGTCACAAAATAATTCCATGTTTTTTATTTACATTTTTTAAGGATCATCAAGGGTTATACTAGCACCACCCCTACATCCTAAAACTTTAAATATTTCCAATCAAGTTATGGGTACAATTAATGTTATACTTCTTCAATAAAAAAATATGATAATTATTGTATAACTTATAGGAGATAATATAAACATGTATGAAACTAGGTTGATAGATTCTAAGACATCAAATAGGACCACATATTTAGGTGATAGTTTATAAAAAATCTCCAAACTTAATGGAAATATTTTTTGGATTTACCCTAAAAAAGACTTTATCTCCAACTAAAAATTGTCGTGTGGTTATTTTATTATTAATTTTAACTCTTATGAATATTAGTATCCTTAATAAGGTGTTTCCTAATAGGCTTAAACTATTTTTCCATCTCTTTCAAAATCTCAAGATCGATAACCACACAATCCTCAACTTTATCCTAACTGATAGAATGTGACATTTTTTGTTGTATAGAGCTTTAAAAAAATTCATTCATAAGGTGGAGTGATGTGTATTATTATGTACACAAAATCAAAAAAATGTAAATATTATTCCTATTTATACTGTTAATCCATGTAGTACATTTACAACATATCTTACAAAACTTGGTTCATATTTTAAGATTTACATTTGCTCTTTGGGTTGTATGTAAAGTTAAAGTTTAACTTATCTCTTAATAATGTATATAAGGTTTTTAAAAAACTCACATCATGCACACATATCTATTTGAGATGATCCTCTCAAAAATATCATTTAACATGAAGATTTATTATAAAAATATATTTTCCAACATCAATGCATTTTTTTATTATGGAAAAATGTTTTTGACCATAGCTATGAACTAGAAAAAGGGTAGATTTTTTTAAAGGGTTTTAAAAAATTAATACAAATATAATAAAAATGAAAACATTATATAATTAAAATCATAATAGACTTAAAAATAGTTTCACTTGAGAAACCACAACCATTCAACAAGAAAAAAGTTGTCAAACAGTAGCAAGAAATAATTTAAGTTGTTAAAAATATACTAACTAAAATAACAAAAAACAATCAAAAATCAAAGGAATAATTTAAATAAATTAATATAATTATCTATCCCCCAAAAAATTCATAAAGAGTGCTTCATTTTTTGGGTTCATTTGAACCTATATATCCCTTTATATTCAAAGTGCTTTGGTTCCCATTTTCCACTTCTTTCTTGGTTTCCTTATTTTGTAATTCATTATAATTTATTCTACCCTTTTTAGTTTCCATGATTGACTTATCTATTTTATTAGTAGTCCTTATTATTATAACACATGATCCAACATTGATGCATTATCATTTAAGTTTTTTGGAATAAGTGGGAATCTTTGGTGTCTTTTTCCACCACAACTAAAATGGCATTGTGCATGTTGTTTTACATTGGGATAAATTTAAAAAATATATACTACTAACTTGTAATTTATAAATAGGAATGTTTAAAATATACAATAATTCTATTAGGCACATGGATTCAACCTCACCTCACTTAAACTCAAATAAATAAGTCATAAATGTTTTTGCATCTATCTTAAGACTTGACTAGTAATAGAGTTCTTTCATGTCTAAAAATTAAAGTACCCTTGGATGAATTTAATAAGGAACACTATATACCTCCACAATTACTAAAATACTTAGACAATCAAGGTCTAAACATATATCTTGCCATTATGTCTTAGAAGCCCATCTTTCTTGAAGTAACAACCTTCCTACTATTGGTCCTATGTATCACTGGCAAGGGATTCCTTAATTTTCCCTTAAAACTCATTTGTTGTAAATTACATCAAAATATATTCTTTTAAGGTAGATTTTTTAGTATCCATGGTAGCTATATGCATCTAACTAATAATGGAATCATCCATTTTATTTTCCTTTCCCTTGATATGATCGATGTCAATTGAGTGTTTAGGTTGATTTGATTAAAAATAAACTTAAGTCCCAAGTGATCATTATTGAGCTTTAGTGAATTTATATATAATAAATTCATGTACATATAATGCATGAATAATGGTTTAAAACTCCAAATCACAAGTAAAATATTTATGTAGTATCAATTTTTAGCAAATGGATTAAATCATGATATTTAAAAACCCAAAACATCAAACTATCTAAGTAAGATCTAGAGCCATTAGAATCAAATGTAAATAGACAAATAAAAAATTCAAAATAGCATTCTAATCCTAAATCTAATTGTTCCAAACCAAGATTAAATGGATAAAATACAAGAAAATTAGATTGAGATTACCTTAGACTCAAATTTGTGACATTATGGTTGCTTGATCATGGATTATGGACTCATGGATTTAGTATGTGGATTCAAGTTCATGTCATTTCCTCTTATCTTGGACATGTAGACATGGCTTGTTTATATAGAATATGGAGGGAAGAATCAATGTCTAGATTTAAATATTGGGCCATTGAGATCAATGGTTGGGGATTTTCTAAGGAATTTTTAATTCCTTGGAAGCCTTTATAATAGAGGATTCTAAAAGGGGAAGGCTAGGTTAGAGAGGATTCTAGAATTGGAGGATTCTATAATATTATAAAGGATTAATTAAGATTAGGTAGTGAATTATATGGGTGATTGGGGACTAGGGGTGTAGGAGAGCCTAGGAATAGGCTTAGTAGGTGGATAGGTGGGTCGTGGGAATTTAAAATTACCAAATAATAGATAAGTGGGGTTAGGATAAGATAATGGGGATTTAAGATATTTAGTGAATAAGTGGGGAAGAATAAGGTTAGTGGATGAATAATAATGAAGGATCAGATATTAGATAAATGATTAGAAAGAGGTAATATTAGGATGAAATTAAATGAGATGAGTGGAATTAGTGTTGAATAGAGATTGAATTTAGGTGCATACATTTTTCCCCTCTTTGAAATAACATTATGAGTGGGAAAAATGAAAGGAGTAATGGTATTTCAAATAAAAACCATTGCATGGATGATATTAGTAGATATGATTACCACTCAATGGGACAAGTGGGGAAAAATGAGATAGATGGCCATGTAAAAGAGTAAATGAAGGGTGGGATGTGATAGATAGATGAGGGGATGGGATACTAGATGTTGAGATAGATGATGAAGAAGATGGATTAAACTCAATCAATGAGATATAAAATGATTATACCCCTAGCAATGATTTATGAAAAAAGAGTGAAAATGACGGTGTCACAGTTGTTGACACATATCAAGGGTGAATTAACCATAACATGATGATGATAAGATTAAAAAGGCTATAATATTTCAATGTATACCAAGAAAATATGCATGAAATGAAGAGATTTAGGCCAGGATAAGATAGTGATTTTTTAAGAGTAATGATGATGGTAGCTTAAATCTTAAGTTGAGTGATATGATGAAGGGGATGAGAGAAAATAAATGGATATGATTGAGTGGCCAAAAGATAAAGGAGAATAATTGGACTAAATTACATCAAATCAAGGATATGACTAATGCAACTTGTGAGACACATGAGAGATACGATGATGGAGATGTGATGAGAAAGGATTAAAAAAGAGATGGGAATGACCTAGCTAATGTTAGGCACATTAGGTGACTAAGTGTTGCCTACATAGTCTAACAAGACCTCATGCCAATGTAGTTTAGACTAGAGAATAAATGATAAGGATGGAGTAGAAGATGATGATGATGATGATGATGATGATGATGATGATGATGATGATGATGATGATTAGTGAATAGATGGTGATGTTAGTGATTAAATGATATGACTCAGATGATGAGATGAGGTTAAAATATTAGATGTTAGTTGAATGGGTCAAGAGTATTAGATCAGTAATGAGAAATAAGGATGGTTAGATGATTATATAAATGATGACAGTGTATATAATAAATCCATCACAACTATCATAAGTCTCATCATAGTCTAATCAAAACATTATATATGGCACTTGGTAGTATTCCCCATGATATAAGTATGACCAAGAAGACATGGTACTAAAGTGCATAAAATGGGCAAGTAGTGAAATTTGCATCTTTAAGGACACCAAAAAGCATCATGATAGCTTTGACGACCTCATAACATCCTCATTCATTTCCTAATAGAAAAAAATACATGATGGAACATATACTCAAAAGAAAAAGACAATCAAATATTTACATGATAAAATACATGCAAGCAAGCCAAATAGAATAGACAACACACATAAGTATCTACATGCAATGTCATAATGTTTTGTCTAATGATGGGATGGGTGATTGGGTGATGGTTTGGACTAGGATGATGAAGGTGATGAGGATGTGATTTTGGATGAAGGACAGGATTTTAGAATAGATGAGGGACTTGGATTAGGATTTGGATTTGGATTACACTTGAGACTTTGATTAGGATAAGGATTTGGATAAATATATGGATTTAGATTAGACTAGGAACTTGGATAAAAAAAAGCATTTAGATAAGGATTAGACTAAGGATTTATATATTTATATAAGAGGCATAAGACTGATCAGGTGAAAGTGAGACTAGGTTAATGTTACCTTGATATAGACTAGATTTGCCCTGGGTTTAGAATAGGAGGATGGATGACATGATTGTGAAAGATGAAAGGCATGGAGATGGATGCAACTAGGGGAAAAGGCACAAGGCAAGAGACCATAAACTATTTTTGTCTTTTTTAAATTTTATGATTTTTAAGGTTTTTAGAATATTTCACTTTTTAGGGATTTTTGGAATATGTATATGCACTATACGAATGGGGTTACTAGTAAAGAGAATATTAAGCCTAGCAACCAAGATAAAGATGGATGGATGAAATAATGGATAAGATGATAAAAGGATGAGGATTATGCTAAAAAGGGGCAGATGACATCATCATATAGGAACCAAATTTCTATTGACCTATTTGTTCATTAGAGGATATGCCAAGATGATTCTAGAACATTTTTCAAGACATCTTCCACTCCCTTATGATTATTAAGACTCAAAGATAGGATGGATATAATAGGATGCATGATATGGATAGAAGGATAAGATATGGATGGGATTGATGGATGAAAAGAATGTATTTTTGCCCCAAGTGTTGAGGTAAAATATGGTCAATAAATTATTCTATCATGATGCTATAAATCAATTTTCATCATGGTACTTACCCAATGCACTAGAAGACCAATTTTCACCATTCGATGAATGATTTTTGATTTTATAATTATTATCATTTAATTTATTTATTTTTCAATTTTGAGAGTCTCAATTTATTAGATAAGGGTGAGATGCAGGAATTTTGATATTGTCTGTATCTTCAACCAAAACCTATTCTAGATAAATGTGATGCTAGGACCATGTGATGGATGCTAGATGCATGAATGTCCTAGTGGCCTTTATTGACTCTTGATTTAACATCCTCTAGATGTCTCAACTAGGAGTCTTTGTAGCTCCTATAAGTGGTAATGTTACCCCAAGATTTGAGATATGGTATAGATGGGAGTATGTCATGATTATGATGATGTCATATAAGATTTGAATGAGGGATATGATCATGTTGGATGATATGATAGGATTGGGAGTGGAAATGGGGTTTGATAGTTGCATACACTATTATATATAGTGGAGGAGATTATTTACATTGGTTCTATGAGATTAAGGGATCCAAGACATTTTGATTTTATGATTCTTTAATCCAAACATTAAGAGGATGGTTGACCATATGATTATTAGTTTGGACATTATTTTGATTTGTTGATTGGATTTAACTTTGATTACCCCTAGGTGCTAGATTTTTGTCTTTACTAGAGGATATTGGTTTTTAACTAGATGAATGCTTTTTATGTGGATAGATCCATAGAAATTCAAGGATATCTATACTAGGGGATGATTATTTATGAATTTGTTGATTATAAGATTCATCTTGAATTTGATTAAGTAGATTTAGATCATAGAGAGCTTGATTATTTTATGGGATTAACTAATTATGGGCTTGGATCCTTGTATATTCAACACATGATATTTCATGTGGAGGAGAATCCAATGATACATGTTCCTATTAATCCCATTCATAGAGTGGGGTATTGGGATTATGGAGGAGAGGTGGATGACATATGTTGTTTAGTGGATTAAGGGGATAATTGCAACATATTACTCATAAAGGTCACTAGGAGCCTTAGCCTTGACATTGGAGAAAGTTTCCTAAATAATCTCAAAAGGATCACTAAGACTCTTGGGGGATTAGTATATAAATCCAAGTCATATCCAACTTGATGACCTTCAACTCATAGATAATCCAAAAATTATACTTTAGTTTCATCATCTTAGGATGGATCAAGAGTCTTGCCTTCTAATTGATTGACAATAGAGACATATTTGAATAGATAAGTGTCAATATGAATTTCATTATCCTCAATGGATGATAATTCTAACATAATTTATGATTCATATGCTATTGTCGAATATGATCCTAGCCATTCTAATTTAGACTCTGATAGGGATGTTGATGAAATGATGTAACCCATAGATGATTTTCTAGTAGGAACTATATGATGTTATGTAAGTACCTCTTTCACCTTAGGTTTGCATAGGGATTATTTAGACTCAATAGATTTATGAATATGGGGGATATGATGTGAATGGGTCATAGTGATGGATTTATCAAGGATGTGTATAGGATTAGTGGGAATGAATACATGACCTTGGTTATGGAGGGGAGAATATTGATTATATTCATGAAGTAATTCTTGACATACCCCCTTTTTCACACTCCTATGCATGGATGCATTGGATTCTCCTTTAATTTTAATGTCACCATTATCAATTAAGTTTTGGATATAATCTATAAATGGTGACATATATTAATGAAATACCCAAAGAATTTATGGTATATACAAAATCATTCAACTTGATAACATGGGGGAACATATTTAGATAAATCTAGAGGTCATATTTCAGGGTGGACAATCATTTATATGGACCTCAATTTCTAAACTTGGGCATCCATAGAGATTGGGATATGGGTATACAAGTTGTCCATGGATGTGGAAGGTTTAAACTTAGCTATGGAATAATGTGATGGTTATGTTATGACATTGGGGGATAGGTTGTCAAGCTAGACTTCCCTTTGCTAGTAGGATAAGGGATTGGTGATGGGTTATGACTGATATATGGAGGATTTAACTATGGATGGGTATGGACAGGGGGTAAGGTGAGTTGGATGGGGTCAATACCTTTAGGAATTTGAGAACCCATCTCAAAAATACATGAGAGTATTCCCTCCTTGTTTTCAACAATATACTTATTAAACAAGGAAATTTTTGGACTAGGAAGGTCATGACTAGGAATAAGACTATTGGATGGTGGAATGAAAAGGGATGGGGATGAGGGTTGATGAGGGACTTACTTGGGAGGTAACCTTAGGCTTGGGGGTTCAAAATCATTGGGAAGGTGGGAACCCATATCCAATATCCATAAGAGGACTTTATCTTTATTAGTTAATATATATTGATTAAATAGGGTAACTTCATCATTAGGATAGTGAGGACTCTGATTATGATGAATGGATAATGGTTTTAACCATGGTGAGCTAGGGTTTTGAGTATGGGGAAGGATATGGGATATTATTTTGGGATTGATGGGTTCTATAACTAATGGTAGGTAGGCACCCATTTCTAGGGCATGTAAAAGGATATCAACCTTGTTGGTAAATAGGTCTTGGTCCATGAAGATAGCATCCAAATAGATATTAATGATACAAGGATATACAAGGTGATGATATGTGAAGTAGATATATATATGTATGTATAGGTTTGGGTGAAAGGTTGACTTGGTTCACAAACAACATGGGTCTAGCATGACACTCACCAAATCAAGAAAACCATAATCTTAGGACCAATAAATTGATTATGGGTTTGTAACCTGATGACTACACCATCTAATGGCTTTGTGGGTGAGGATGTAGGTCAGTGACCCATTATGGAATCTCACAAACCCTCTTGACCATGTATACACTTGATGGCTACTTAAGAAATGATCCTAACTCCAGTAGTGAGTCACCTATTATGACCACAAGGTCTTAAGCTAGGCTAAATATGCTCTCTAGGGACATCCCTTGATATATGCTAGGTATGATGGGGACTAAGTATATATAGAGATTTATCTAATGCCTAGTTTAGAGAGAGAAATCTTCCCCTTCATAGATAACCTATATAAATTCAAACACTTAGCCTAATTATAGTTGTACCTGATATTTATACTCTACCAGAAAATGGAGTGTAGATTAGTGCATGATGGTGAAAGTCATGGTCACTATCCCCCTAAGACTATGGAAAGTGTGTGGGTTTCAATTCCATGTCATGTTTCCCATATAAAATAAAAATGTGAGGGTTTGTTAGTGGTTTTTGATCCTTTAAAAATCATTACAAGGATGAAAGGAGGAAAGCATACACTATTGTAGCATTTAGGTGACACACGTGTAGACCAAAAAGTGATTAATTAGATGTGTGATATATACACAATATGATATATACAATATAAAATGATTAAAAAAATATTAAACTAATGAAATGATTTTTAAGATGCCAAAATGTCTTTGGCTGGGATCTTGTATGAAAATGATTAGTAGTTTCAAATGGCACTCATAAAAGGACAACCTGTAAGACACTTGATCAGTAGTTTAGATTGACAACCTTGAGGGGTAACATACAAAGAAAATATTAGTAATTTGATAATTTTTCCTTTGAAAATTATATTACCTATAGTTACATGTCAATTTAATGTGTAAGCAAAGTCAGATGAAGGATTAAAATCAATGTTTTATCTAATTTTGAAACCGATCAGCCTATAAAACAAATGATTTTGATCAATTTTATCCTTAGGCCAATCATTCTATGGAGGTGACAAGGCCATAATGTAAGGAAGAAGTGTTAGTATTTTGGATAAGTTTGATTCTTTTGATGATCATGAATATCTATATATTAAAATCTCCACCCTTTCTATGTGATTGATATTATAGTATAACTAAAAAATTATGATTAAATTAACAATAGAAAGACTAGTCGATTAAGTTACCAACCATCTCACATTAATTTATAAAAAATAAAATACTAAAGGGTAATATTAAATATATTATATAAAAAACTTAATGACTATTCAAATGACATTCTAAATAATTTTTTTTGGTCTTATATCTAAAAACATCAAAAAAGCTTTACATTGGTTTGCCAACTGGTCAAATCAAAACATAATCCAATCAAAATGGGCCAAATGAGTGGTAAAAAATTATTTAAAAGAGGAACTATGATTATTATAAATAATTATTATCATTTTAATTATGTCTATCAAGATCATGGGCATAAAAAAAAGGTGTGAGATTCAACAACCTTATTGGTATTTCATGAAAATGTGGCCCAAAAAAGACAAGTTCACATTGAGCACTTCAACAGGTAGATGACCTAATCAATTTATTATATATTTGAGATCATTATATATAGGTGTTGGATTATTGACTACCAAATTTTTTTTGGTATTTAAATTCACTTCATTTTTTGTTAATATCTAGCCCCAAAACTCCATGAATAAGGGTGTCTTCTAAGATAGAGAATGTTCCATATTCAATGTAGTAATATAGCAAGTTGTTTTGTATTCAAACTCATGAGGATTCAATATCAACACCTTAAGGTACTCGATATAAAATTGGTATAAGAATAATGTGTGAAAATATAGAAAATACATACATGACTGGGTGTTTGATCCAACAAATGAATAAGATGTTGTAACTTAAGAGGTATGAGTAGCATGTCACCATATTGATATTATCTCCCAACAAGAATTCAACCTTAACTACTCTCCCCTTTCCCCCTTAGGTGGTGGTAGTAACTACCAGGTTAAGGGCAAGGTTAATGGGGAAGTAGATAAAGGTGGGAGGTAGAAGAGGTATTCATACAAGAGGATGAAACATAAAGTAGATTGTTAGATAAAAATATAAATAAAAGGAAAAGGTGAAAACCCAAGGGAGACAAACTTACAAAATCAAGATAAAATTCTTAAATGACCATACCTAACATGAAGCACACCATCTATTTGAAAAAATACCTCAAAGAATTGTATTCATAGGTATGTAAGATCAAATTCTTTGACCAAAAACTCTGAACACCAATTTTTGCATGCCTAAATAGGTGACTTGAATAATAAAATTTCACTATAATAAATGGGTACACCCTACTTAATTTATATAGAATGGTAAAATATACAAGACACCAAAATGTATGACTTCTGTAATTCTTTTACAAAAACCAAAAAACCATAGCTATTCTTAATGGTAGAATAAACTTATTAACATATGATAATATATATACATAGAGTATAAAAACCATAGCATGATTTTTGTGGATGGAAAACTTAAAAATGTTGAGCCACCAATTTTTGTTTCAAATCTAACCCGTAACTTTAGGCAAAACACACTTAGAGTGAAAAATGTTGGTTTAAGAGGAGGCCCATCCCATTGTGGTCACCAAAATGTAGTAGTAATCTTGAGAAAATGGATTAAATCATGCAATTTAAAAAACCAAAACATCAAACCACCTAAGTAATATCTATATCCATTATAATCAAATGCAAATAGATGAATATACAATTCAAACTAGTATTCTAATCCTAAGGCCAATTTCTCCAAACCAAAATTAAATAGATATAATACAAGAGGATTGAATTGCGATTACCTTAGACCCATATTTGTGACATTATGTTTGTTTGATCATGGATTATGGATTCATGGATTTGGTATATGGATTCAAGTTCATGTCATTTTCTCTTAGCTTGGCCATGGAGAAATGGCTTGTTTATATATAATATTGAGGGAATAATCAATGGCTAGATTTAAATATTGGACCATTAAGATCAATGGTTGGGGACTCTCCAAGGCATTTTTAATTCCTTTAAAGCCTCTAGAATAGAGGCTTCTAGAGGGGGAAGGCTAGGTTAGAGAGGATTCTAGAATCCTCTTAGGGATTAATTAGGATTAGGGATGGGATTATATAGGGATTAGGTGGGTGATTAGGGACTATGGGTGTAGGAGAGCCTAATAATAGGCTTAGTAGGTGGATAGGTGGGTCGTGGGAATTTAAAATTCCCAAATAATAGATAAGTGGGGTTAGGATAAGAAAATGGGGATTTAGGAGAATTAATGAAGAAGTGGGGAAGAATAAGGTTAGTGGATGAAGAAAAATGAAGGATGGGATATTAGATAAATGATTATAAAAGGGTGATCTTAGGATGAAATTAAATGAGATGAGTGGAATTAGTGATGACTAGAGAGCGAATTTAGGTACATACAATTTCAACTCATAGAGTGTGATTTTTTGAAATTAATAGGCCACAACTTGGCCTTATTACTTCAAAACTCTATGCAAACCCTCTCTTGAAGCATCAATGACCATTAAAATTTTACATTTGGATTGGGTGTTAAGTACATGAGTTGATCTTAAATTATCCTTAAGGAGTTGAAAAGCTTCTTCCCAACTTTTAAGACCACTCAAAATTATTTCATTTTTTTGCAAGGAAGAAATGGTATTATCTATGTTTGAAAAAACTTGAACATATTTCCTATAAAATATAGGAAACCCCATAAAGTTTCAAACCTCATGCACATTTCAAGGTGAGGCCAATCCATGATTACGTGAATATTGATTGGATCTACCTAAATTATATCCACCAAAATGATGTGTCTTAAATAATGTATTTTCATCTAAAATAAAGTGCATTTGGATAACTTACCATAGATTATATGTTTCCTTAACCATTATATCACTAACCAAAATTTTTGGATGTTCTCTCTTTTATTTTAGCATGTCAAATATGCCATCTAATAAGATAATGAAAATTTCCCAAGTAAACATTGAATACATTTTTCATGAGATTTATGAAGGAAGTAGGTGCATTAATGAGTTTGAATGGTATAAATGTGAACTCGTAGTGTCCATAACAAGGTTTGAATGTTTTTTGGGATATATTCCTCATGAAGCCTTAGATGATGATACATTTTCCTAAGTTCCATATTTAAAAGGACTAATACACTACAAATTTAATCAAAGATATCATCAACGTAGGGAAAGGGATAAAACTTTTGTTGATGTTTTATTTAACATTTGTTAATTGATATTAAGCCAAAGGGTTTCATCATTATTATTAATAAATAAAATAGGTGAAACACATGGTGAAAAATTGGGGTGGATTAATCCATTTTAAATCATCCACTGAAATTTTTATTTTAGCTCAAAAAAATTTATAGTCACCATCTGATAAGGATCCCAAAACTTGGGCTTGGATCTAGGTATAAATTCAATTAATAAATTAAACTCTCACCCCAATGGGAATCCATGAAAATCATCAAAAAAATATCTTAAAACTCATTTACTAAAATTATGATATTCAAAGGTGTGATCCTTTATATCCCCTAGTTCATTAACATGTAATGAATAGAGGATGCATCCTTTCATTTGTGCCTTATTGAACTACATAGATAAAAAAATGAAAACGTATTTCCATTTTAAGTCATAGACTTGGTGAAGAAAACCACTTTCACATGATGTTTTCCTTGCTACTTTACTCCAAGGATTACATCATGCAATCATAATGTGGTGATTATAATGTTTCTAAAAGTTGATAATCTAGGTATTCCTAATTTAGCCTCAAATTTACATTTATCTACCTTTTTCTCTACTTGGTTTCCATATTTCATTATCCAATATACAACTCTAAACTATCTCTACTAGGAATTCTACTTAAAAATATGAGCCATAAAACACTTAGTTTCATATGTGTAAATAAAAAATTCACTTGATAACTTAAAAGTGTACCTGATATCTCAATGGGCATGACTTCATGCTCACCTTGGTAGTTTTTCACCACCACATAATTGGTCTGATGGAAGGCCTACTAGTGCATAGGTAGTGGTAGTGGTCTAGAATTTGTTCCTAAAATTTTGTGAGGAAAATCGTTTGTGTAATTATCACCTCTACAAATGTTACATCCCCTTGAGGGACCTCTCCTTTATTTTAGGTTTCCTTAATTATTTCCATTTCTATTTCGAATTAGATCTATTTTCTTATTTTGAAGAGTTTAAAGCATTCTTAGACTTGGAATTCTTGCCACAAGATTGAATCTTTAAGGCTTCTCTTTTTATTCTTCCAATATTTCTTATTGAAAATTGGGAGTGTTTAATGAGTTTTTAAGTGTCTCATTTTCCATGTTCTATTCTCAAAACTTGGTCCATAGTCAAGGTCCATAGAAATATACATCTACATTAATCTATAGATTTATCCCAAGGATGAACTTCCTGATTTAAAATCTCTCACCCTTATAATATTATTGCACATACTTAAGGAGTGTGGTAGATTTTTCCAATACTAAGTCATTAACAGTTATCCATAGCAGATATTTTTAAAATCAATCATTTTCTCATCAAAGTACATCTTGAGAAGCTTCAATTTCCTAAACAATGCAAAAAATTTATCCCATGTGGTAGCTTTGGGGGTTATTCCCATATCAAATATCTTAGTATCCCCTATTAAGAAGCCTCTCCTAAAATATAATAGGCTCCCCAAACCACTTTGGTATCCTCTAAGAAACTAGGAGTAAAAAAAAAAAATCATTGTCAATAAGAAAATCATCTCCTATATCTCCAAGGATGGTCTACTAAACTTTTGGTTGGCAGATAGCTTCAATTACCTAGATAACTCAGCCTCAAATTAGGCTCACTTATCATTTTAAACCTCAATTTTCTCCCTATCCCTCTAATTTTCCAAGCCTCCACCCCTCACCATTCAAATTATCATTCTTATTCTCATTACCATAACCATGGCCATTCTTCTATTTTTCCTCAATTTTCCCTCAAACTTCTTATTTAAGGGTGACCATTTAGTCATGGGTGTAACTAGTTATGGCTAGTATCTAATCAACCCTTTCTCCCTAATTTTATTCAGGCTTCTCATTTCCTCTATGTTTTATACCACTAGTATAAATGAGGATACTTATGGATATAAAAAAAAAATTAAGGCCATATTAGTATTAGTGAAAACCAAAATTTATAAGCATTGAAGTTGGGCTTTGATACCTAAATGTAGTGACACCTTTGGTCTAACACTAAAATATGCACCAATTTATTTCTTTACTACATTTTTTTGGAAGATTTTTGTAAGTTCAAAAATTAAATTACCATGTTGATTCATAAGTCCTATTAACACAAGGTAAATTAAAAAAATTACATAAGTAAATAAAAATGGTATTAGGTTTTAATGTTAGCCTAAAATTTAATGTAATATAAAAACATCATTTACTTTTTCCTATGAACCCATAAATCCTAAAAACCTAATAGCATGTAACAATCAAAATTTAAATGTAGAATAGGAAAATTAACATAGTGAATGAAGTGGCCAAATATTGTGAGATGTAAAAGTAAATACTATTAAAATGGTCCTAAATGAGCCCCCTCCAATAGAGATGAAGATGAAACTTTCACAAATTCTAAACCCAAACATATCCTACTTTATATTATTCATTAAAAGGTTTCAATCTCTTATAATTAATAATATTCCCCAAATATCCACATCCAAAGCTTCCTAGAAATTAATAAAACCACAACATTGGAGGTAGACTTCAAATAAAGTCATGGTCATTTCCATGTTTGTCTTTCCTAAGGAAATGTCACAAACAAAAATATAATGGAAATATCTTCATATAGGTAGGGGAATGATGTGGAAAGCAATATACAATGGGTTATAATAATGGATTTCCATAGTTTGAAAGTTTTGGGGTGTTATATGCTGGGAATGTATATGTATTTATAGATAAGTTTAGTATGAAGATGATTGTGCCAACATTTAATGAAAGGTTATTCTAATTCCTCTATGAGTGGATGAAAATATAATTCATTAACATCCTTGAGACTTGTACTTTGATTTTGACATTCATATTAATGAATGTGAGTATTCATTCAGCATAGGACTCACATATCATGGTAAAATGTTTGCATATCATTATAAAACATTCAATAGCATGGTTTAGTGGTAATCCACCTAAGATAAAGAGTTATAAGTTATTTTATAAGAAGTAAAGTAGTAGAGGAAGTACATCTTGGGGAATGATATAGTAATTCATTTTGATCATAAGCCACTTTAGTTCATGTACATGTAGATCAAGTTATAGAATGTGTGTCACATGAATTAGATGACTTACATGTATTAGTTTCATCTAGTAATGAAACACGAGAGTTGAAATGACAATAGTGTAGTGGATTACCTGAACTATATTATATTTCATGTGCTCATCACACTATAGGAAACCCATAGCCACAAATTTGCTAACTAGGTATCTCTATATTCAATAAACAAGGCATTTATTGTTATAATAAATTTACCATATTAATTTTAATATGTAAGTGAGGTTGTTAATTTATAAAACAACCCACATAGTTTTTCGATTAGTATTGTTAGTTGTTAAAACTAAGTAAAATAATACTATTATGAAACTATTTTTTAATTTAGAAGATTACATATTATATTTTGGTTATATGCTTGTCCTATTTTTTAGGATTTTTATGAACATATGTAGGCTTAGTTATATGGCTCTATAATTTGATTTTTTCAAGATCAATAGATCCTATCAGATTTATACTCAGATTTGGTATCATAGCCAAGTATTTTTAGAGAAAGACCATGTCAAAAATTATTTTGTGCAAGTTAGATTACACTTACAGAGATACTCGTATGTTTTTGGTAGCTTTGAAGCCAAAAACTTCAAGCTAGCCATATAGGTTTTTATTCACACCAAGCCATACACACATATTTGGAAGGAGATTTCAGTTACAACATATTATTGACTAAATATTGCATCTTATAAAATTTTATTAGGTCATTTTCATCCAAGTCGTTTATCTCTTTGGGCCTTTTAATTCACTTTTGGTCCATTTACTCTTCTTTAGGTTGTTGTAGACTGGTCTTTGGCCATATCTAGCCATACGAGTAGTTTTAGGGTCTAATTTTTTTAAAGACATATGTTACTCCCACATCACCACTCTACCCATAGGATGTATAATTTTGATGTAGGGCATACCACTATTTGATAGTCTAAATTATGTTCTTTGTTTATTTCCTACTGTAAATTAGTTTTCTATTATTATAGGTTGTATGGACTGAATTTTGAAGATCTATATTTTGGAAATTATTATATGTATAGATTACCTTCATATAACACTTTTTCATAATTTTTTTAGGTAATCATACATTTATTCAGGATCCTGCAAGTTATAACAATTATCTGGAGTAGTTTTCTAATTAGCAGACTAGTTTTATGACTGGGTAAGTCATATGATCAATTTTTTTTAAATATGATTTTTGTATGGTCTTCTTTGTTCCATGATGGACCATTATAAATTTTAACATAGACCTATTCCTATATTCATACAATATTTTGAGATCTTCAAATTTATTATAGTTGAATTGATCAGTGTATTGATGATGTATCACATGCGCTGCATGGTATGTAGTAAACTTTTTAATGGTGTATTCCCCCCCATGATCTAAGTGAAGGGCCATGATTTTATGAAATTTCATTTTTTTATTTTTTTAATTAAAAATTTTAAACATTTATAAAAAATTCTAGAAAATTAAATCAAATCAGTGTAAAAATAAAGATATTATAAAAAATTGTTCATAATGTTCAATATCACCGACCCCACTGGTTCACATTTACAGGTAATGTCAACATGATTTAAACTAATTCATTTATATCCTAACATAGATATATATATATATATATATATATATATATATATATATATATATATATATATATATATATATATATATATATATATATATATATATATATATATATATATATATATATAGAATATATATATATATATATATATCCATCAACACTTTAAATCATCAAGGAGTAATAAGGTTTAGATATTTTTGTAAACCATCCCTTCATTACTCATTCATTATTATTGATAGATGTAAATCCTGATAGTTAGAATTTTTAAGTATATAGAGAAGTTATGCCCACATATGCAAAATTACTTCTAAGTATGTGTTAATGATATAATTAATCTCTTTTAATTATTATCTATGTACCCAGTACCATACTACTCTCAAGTACATTAAAGTCTCTTTCATATACCTATAGGTATATCAAAAGGATGATCTCTTCTAGTATTGATGAGTATATAGGAAGTTGCACATATAGAGAGATTTGGTGTATTGATATGATAGTATATATAAATGGGATCATTTTATATTTATAAGGAATAAATCCATATCCATTCTATACTTTGATCATATTTATACACATGGCTAGAAATGGACCTCATTTTGTTCTACCAAACACTTAACTTCTTCAAGGTGACAACTATGTCACATGGAAAACTAAGGTTCAAACCCACTTGGAATTTGAGGAAATATGGAAATTTGTTGATGACATATGGACCTAATATTATATTGATGTTGATCAACTATGCAAATTTGAAAAATCCAATCAAAAGTCTAAGCTCATAATCATGTTTAGAGTCTCAGATGAGGTACAAACACATACAACTCAAGATGCTTCAGATAAGCTTCAAACAATCTTTGAGGCAATGAATCAAAACTAGATTCTTCATCTAAAAATCCAACTCCATAATCTAAAGTTTAAATTTGAATTAAAAGTGGAGGATTTTCTTCATAGAGTTACAACCTTGTAGGATTCACTTAAAGAACTAGCCAAACCAATGAAATATGACTCTTTGGTTCCTATTTTCCTTAGAGCTATGCCCCTACATATAAAATTTTTGTGACCATGTTGAATGCCATGGGTAAAAAACCATCCTTTACCTCATTGTTTTACATGTTGTAATATGAATAAATGATGTGAAATGTAGAGGAACCTAATGAAGATCATGCACTTACCTCCTATTAGAAAGGGAAGAAGCCCATGAGGACTTATTAATAGAACCCTAAGTAGAGAAATCAACAACACTGTTAGGGGAATAAATCCTATTCATATAATTTCTATCTTATTTTTTTAAAGGTAAGACATGACCTCAATTATTTTTGGTATAATAGATTCACACAAGGCTCCTCTAGTAAGAATCCCATGTCACAAAATCCACCTTAGTCACCAAAGCCTAAACCCCATTCCAAAAATCATCAGAATATTAAACAACATGGGAATGTTTTTGAGGATGATCATTCTTTATAAGATGATCATGTATTTTCTACATAGACATATGAGGAACCTTGTTCTTCAAAATCCATCTGGTATGTTAATTCTAATGCTACAAGGCACATGATAGCATAGAAAGAATGGATTTCCACTTTACACCAATCATGATCTTAGGTAGTGTTTCTATTGGTGATGAATCATCATATACTATTCAAGTTAAAGGTAATGTTTCTCTATAGCTTGGTAACTACACTACCACAATAATATGTCTTATATGTTCCAAGACTCACTAAGAAATTATTTGTAAATCAACTTCTTGATCACAATCTCAAAGTTGATTTTGATCACAACCATGGTGAGAAGTTTTGCCTTATTAAGAAAAAGTCTAAAGGATCTAAAAATATTGCATGAGCTTCAAATATAGATAAGATGTTTCAGCTTCATCTTGTCCATAATGATGATTAATTACTTATTATAAAGGGTACAAATAAATCACAACTATGGCATATGAGATATGGTATTTTAAGTTATGTGTATTTACTTGAATTAATAACAAACAACATGGTCAAAGGTATTACCACACTCAAACTATCTTCTGATATCTTTTCTAGTTATTTAGTTGGTAAAAAATGAAGAGATACTTTTTTAAAAAGTGAATATCAATCTCCTTCTCTACTAGATCTGGTGCACATTTATCTATGCATGCCTATGAATTCTAGCATAAAAATATGTAAATATTTCCAACTCTTTGTTGATGATCATTCCCACAAGATCTGGGTTTCCTTATTGAAGGATAAGGATCAGGGATTTCAAGCCTTCAAAAAGTTTAAATCATCTATTGAAAATGAAACTAGTTACAAAATCAAGGTGATATGATGTGTCCTACTTAGATCATGGGTAGGAATACACCAACAAAAAATTCACTACATACCTTATAGATCATGGAATATGTCATCAATACACTACTCCTTATACACCATAGTAGAATGGTGTTGCATAAAGGTGTAACCATTTCATGGTAGAGATGTTTCAAAGCATGGTTGAGGATTCACAACTACATCATTAATATTGGGTAGAAGCATGTCTCATATTGGTCTACCTACTAAATAGGTCACCCACCAAAGCTCTTAATGGAATTACATCATAAGAATTATGGACTAGGATGAAGACAAAAGTCTATCATCTTTTATTTTTTTGTTGTAAATCATGTGTGCATGTCCCAAAGAAGAACAATAATAAATTGGATTAGAAAACTCAATAATGTATTTTTATGAGATATAATAACAAGTCAAAAGCATATCATCTTATTAATCCAAAGACTATGAAGATACTTATCAACAAGGATGTAATGTTTGATGAGAAATTAGTTCATCTTCTACATGGATATTTAATACAAGTATAAGACATGTAAAATTTCTAGATGAAAGTAGTGGTGATGGTTATTTAAGAGTTCCAACATCACCAAATACTACTCAACATATTCCAAAGTGGTATATGAGTACAATTTGAGATGCAAAAATAGATGGACATCCAAACACTTCATAAAAAAATATTGTGGACTTATAATATGGCTCATGCAGAGGTAAATTTGGCCTTAATGAGCATTATTTATGAAACATTTGAGCCCTCTATAGTCCATGAAGCTCTAGAGTCCAAACCTTGGAAAGATGCCATGGATGCAGAATATCAGTCTCTCATGAAGAATGACACATGTAAACTTGTTGATCTTCCACCAAGGAAGAAACCTATCAAATGTAAATGGGTATTTAAGACAAATTATAAAGTATATTGTAGTATATACAATCATAAGCCAAGAATCTTAGTAAAGGTATATGCACATAAAGAAGGTATAAACTATGAGGAGACTTTTACTCTCACAAATAAGATAAAGACAATTAAAATGATCTTTACAATGGATAAATGGTTTGGATGGAATGTTAACCATATGGATGTTAAAATTTCTTTATTAAATGGATATTTATAGGAAGAGGTCTACATGACTCAATCAAAAGGTTATTTCATACCAAGGTAAGATTAAAAGGTGTGTAGATTCATAAAATATTTGTATGGTCTCAATCAGGATCCTAGAGCCTAGTATATAAAAATTGATGAGCATCTCATGAAGCATGGATTTCATAGGAATCCATATGATCCCAATATCTACCTCAAAAAGTAATAAGGGGGATTTTTATTATTATTATTTATGTTGATGATATAGTCATCACTAACAGCATAGTGAAGATGATTGATACAACAAAGAAATATATCAGTCAATCATTTAACATGAAATATATTAGGCTATTACATTACTATCCTAGTTTTGAATTATGGAAAAAAGAGCATCAAATATTCATGTATCATATGAATTATATTAATACATTAATTGAGAGGTTTTGAATGATGGATTGCAAACCAATAGATACACCTATGGAGATAAGGATTCATCTATCTCACTCATATCCATCACCACTGATAGATGCCACTCTTTATCATTAGTTGATTGGGAGTCTCATCTACCTCACATACACTAGGATAGATATCTACTATGTTGTTAGCTATCTTTCTCAGTTCATGTAGGAGCCAAATGTAAGCTAATGGAAAGTAGCTAAATAGATATTGTGGTATATTTGATGAATAATGGATTGTGGCCTAGTATATAATAATAATGATAATTTCTTGATAGGATACATAGACATAGATCATACAGGTTCAATTGATGATAGAAAATCCACTTTTGGGTTTGTATTATTTTTAGGATCTAGTCTAATATCATGGGGGAGCAAGAAGTATAAATTTATTTATCATTATTCTACTAAGATATAATATCATGTTGTAGGAGGAGCTATATGTGAGGTGATATGGTTACACCACATACTAGTAGAATTAGGAGTTCCACAGACTTAGCCTATAATTCTGAACCATGATAATTAGGGTGTTCTTAAACTTGTTTGCAATCTAGTTTTCATGAATGCATGAAACACATTGAAGTTAAAGTCCATTTCATATACAAAAATGTTCAAAAACACAATATACAACTCTAATATTACCCCACTCAAGATCAGTGTGCAGATGTCTTCATGAAGTCACTTGCATGTGATAAGTTTGAGGCATTCATAAGTTCTCTCTTGTACTCTTAAAGCTATCATAAATTGAGGGGGGGAATGTTAGAATAAATTTACCATAGTAATTTTGTTATGTAAGTGAGGTTTTTAATTTATAAAAAAACCCACGTAGAGTTTAGGTTTGTATTGTTATTTTTTAAAACTAAGTAAAATAATACTATTATGAAACTATTCTATAATTTAGAAGATTACGGATTATATTTTCATTATATGTTCATCCTACCTTTTAGGAATATTAAGCATATGTAGGCTTATTTATATAGCTTTGTAATTTTATTTTTTCAAGCTCATTAAATCCTATTAGATTTATGCTTAGATTAATATAAGATTATACCACCTTTACATAGGGTGAATAGGTTTGGGAATTATACATCTTCGATACGCTTCTCTACAAGCTTGGACATCTATGTGTCCCTGATTTTGTAACTTACCAAAGACTCATATGGGATGTGCATTAAACTAAAATAGAAGGAAACTTCAATGTTTCTAATACCCTATCAACACTTATACTGATCACACATACACATAGATGTTAAGTTCCAAATCAAATCTTGTATTCCTTATTTTATAACCAATCCCATGAATAGGAAGCTAGGACTTTACACACCATTTTTATTCCTATCTAGGATATGGGAATCCATTAAATTAGTAATAAAAAGACATCAATACTGATAAGATCTAGCCAGAGACCAAAACCAAGAAATAATAAATCAGATACCAAGAAGCAACACTCAAATAAGATAAGTGAAAGTAATGATTTTGTTACTTCAAAAGTAGATAAATACATACAAATTTCTCTCTCACTCTGATTTTGTGTCACATAGTTATATCATACTTTTTAAAAAGAGATAGAATAAACTAGAATAATTAATACTTAGAAATATCCTATGATAGTGTCACACTTATAACTTTCCAAATCTAGAACATACAGGTGATAAACATCATCATTTATAGCATTCTAAATTTGGCTTGTAACAAGTGTCACACTAGTAATTAATGTAATTTTTTGTTTTTTGCACACATATTTTGTAAGAATCAATAAATACTTCCTAATTAGATATTAAAATTATTTAAATATAATAATCTAATATCCATGAGCATGATTTCATGATTGGGCTGCCTAAAAAAAATAGAATGACTCTAAGTTTGATGTAGTAGATAGATTCTCTAATATCATCATCATGATTTCCTACACGAAGAAAATCAATGCTATGGAAACTACATAAAAAAAATTATATATGTTTGGATTCATTTTGGACTGTTAACATCTATTATGTCTGACCATGACCTGTCATCTATACCTCACTTTTGGGAAATTTTACAAGACATGATGGAAACATAGTTAGAATGGTTGACTGCATTTCATACACAAATAAACAAAGAAATATAATTTTTCAAATGTACACATGTTCATCATATATGCATGTATAATATTCCACATACATTCACTAGGGATGATAACTTGTTATAAATTCAACATGCCTATAGCATAGCTTTACACAACTCTACAGGGCATAATCTATTTTATACAAGTCTTGGGTTCCAACTAATGGTACCCTTGAACATATTCTACCATGAACCATATATCATGGAGTAACATGTAGAGGAATGGAAAATATATAATATTCAAAAAAAATCATAACGTATCTAAAAAACTCATCAATAAGTTCAACAAATACTCTCACACCAAAAGTTAAATATAAAAGAAGCCATAAAACACATCACACATATCATGATTTAAAGGTGGAAGATAAGTTTTACATAAGGAATGATTCAATACTCCACACCTCAAGATAGATCCTATGCACTATGGTCCATATACCATCCTTTACTTAATTATGTTTTAATTCTAAACTAGCTAGTATCAAACATATATCCTAGACATACATCACATTATGTATAAAATAAATATAGAAATAAACACAAATTTTCAAGTCTAATAGTATACCACTATTAATTAATTACATAAAATCAATGTCAAAAATACAAGAATGAACCTCTCACTTTCTCTTCTTCATTTCCTTTTCGAAATTGAAGGTAAGCCTTGTTTTTATAGAGCCTAAAAGCCCTCATGAATGTAAGTAGTTGCATAAATGTAGGTGACTACACAAAATAAGGTGGTATCATAAATTACATGTTGATTTGTATCTTTGAATTTAGTGAAATTTGATATTTTGTGTACAACTTATACTTCAGTGCAATTTTTATTTCCAAATAGTATTATTTTGTAAATAAGAAACTAGTAAATCCTAGGATAATCACTTACTAAATAAGCTTGCTTAAGATGTAATTATAAATTTACACCAATGTCACCCTTGATTGAAACCAAGGGAGTGTGTATAAAATAGAGGTTAAACCTTTGAAATGGGTCTAAACACTAGGTTTGATGAGGTACCCATGTATAATAATTATTATTATAATAAACATAAGTGTAAAAATCTGTTGATATATGCCACAAAGATACCCATGAAGGAAATACAACATATAAGCATTAGTATAATTTTAGATGCTAAATATAGATTTTATATGATAAACTAGTCTTATACACTTGAAAAATATCACTCATAGCTCAACCCTTCAATTCATGACCCTACCCTTGCCAAAAGGATCATGTTCACCATCTCATTATGCCTAAATACTTATCTTATAGTCCAAATGATATTTTGATTACCTATATCATATATTACCCATAGTGTGCTTAAAACCTTATATATATCTTACATTGTCAATTACATATATTAAAAAATTCTCTATCCTATATGACACTACTATCCAGACTAAGATACTAGCATTGACTCTAGTGTCCTACGTTTGACACTAGTGTTTGAACCCTAAAAATGACTAAATTTTTCAAATCTTTTGACATGTATGAGTTGGAATATAATATTATTTTAACCCTTTCATGAGACAACTTCAAAATGTGTGGTATAAATATAAGTCACAGACCTTTCATTATCATCAAGTATAATCAAGCACACATCTATCTTATACAAATAAAAACACCTCTCAAGATTTCAAAACTACCATATTATTCCCTATTTATAAATTAGTCATTGGATAAATATTATTATATGTTTGAAGCATTCAAAGAATATCTCATCAGTATTATTTGTCCAGTTTAAATATATATCACTACATGTACTCGCATATAGCATATTGCATAATTTTTCACACACAAACCCACATAAGGGGGGAATGACATAGGTTTGTATCCCTATTTAAATTATTGGATATGTAGGTATCACACACTAATATATGTGTATTTGAGGTTATATCAACTTCACTTGAGCTCACTAACCCATGTTTTATAAAGTGGCATGCCCTAATTAGAGGATCTAGGGATTTGAGATGCACATTGATATCTAAAACTTATGTGCATCATCTGAATAGATAATATGCAAGGCAATAATGAACCCTAAAAATTGCATGTGGAATTTATGAAAAAGGACATGTATTCTGTTCAAGATAAAAACATCAATTTTTGGATAGAAGCATCAATGTTAGTGTCCCTATTTTGATATAGTGTCTAGGCTAACAAAGAGTTGATTTATAGAATTTGATGAATCATAACTGAGCACCATCCTATCTATTTTTACACTTGAACTTCATAGATCTACTTGTGCATAATTAAATAAGATAAGTATTATGCCTTTTTCATGTTTAAGAAATCAAATTTCTATTTGGCATTGTACTTTCTATATTCCATAATTCAACATTGATCAAAATATATTGTGAATCTAAATTATTTAATTAGCTTGCATTTATAATATTATTATCCTTATTTGATTAGGATATTCTCTTTTACCTTTATTTCTATAAATGTTTAAACATATGCTGAACCTGACTTTTGAGTCTTCTTGTGCAACTTTGTCTTTCCCTAGAGTTTCAACTTTCTAGAGTTTCATATTATTACATTTATTTTTACAGATTTGATTTATGTACAAGCATTATATAGGTGATGTTTGTTCTCATTGTTTACCTCATATTTAAACTTGTCGTTTTGGTTTTTTTTGGCTTCATAACCCTTAAAATGTATACCCATGGTAAAAAAACAAAAGATCCTCATCCTTTGGATTTTATAATCAATCTTCCTAATGATCAATACATGGCTTATGATATATCATGGCTAACAATAAATGTAATAACAAATCTTATTTTGTAGCAACACCTTAAAATTATACTAATTACTAGATAAATAATCTAAAATATGTATATACACATATTGATGATAATATAGAGACTAATATCATCACTTATGATGGTTATTATGATTATTATAGGCATTCCACATACTTAAAAAGTGGGGGTTTTCTTGCATTCATATTTCTCTCTTATATTATTCTCATCTCAATCTTTCAAACATTTAAAATAGATAAAAAAGAGCCTCTTCCTCCTCCTCACCCTCAAGAGGGTGATATCAACTTTCCCACTAATGAGGTCCATGTTATCACTACTTCAAATGGTAAGTTATACCAGCCTATAGTACCAAATGAAGATAACCAACATATCCTTCCCTAACCCCCTTCACATCACACATCTCCTCTAAATGGTAAACCAAAATATTCTAGTGTTAATAGTTTGTTTGCATCTTCATCTAGTAATTTTATTCCTAACAAGATTTCATCTCAAGATTGTATGCCACAACAAAATACATCTATAAATATTTATTCAACAAGTAAAAAAAAGGCTACTAAAGGATCAAGTGAAATTCTAAGATAAATTATTCAAAACAAATATATCAAATTACCTCCTCTACATCCTCTAAAGTTATCAAAGTACTATTGTGCATATCATAAAATGCATGGGTATCATACAGATTATTGTTTGGATTTGAAGAATATAATATAAATTAAAATTGATAATGGTGATCCTATAATAGATACACCAATCAAGAAACCCACTCACCTTATGAGTGCATCTCCTAAAGCACAAGTGTAAAAAGAATAAGTATGTGTACCAAAGGACAATTCAAAGAAAAAATAGTTGCAAATGTAAAAAATTAGAGAAAGAAAATATTTAAAAGTAAAAACTAGAGTAATAAATGTTTAAAAAATATCAAGATTAAAAATATCATTTACAAATGGAATAATTAAAAAAATCAATGTATTACAAAGGCAATGTTACAAAAAAAGAGTAAGTGAAAATTCCAATTCAAGGTAAGCAAACAAACATGCTTAAAACATGGTTTCTAACAAAAGAGGTAAAAAAGTAAGAGATACTTGAAAAAACTAAAGTTTAGAATGTGGTTTAAAATGGTTAATTACAAATATTTCCTCATATCATGACCCTTTCATTATCATTTCTCACATAAATGGCAAACAATTTACAAATATCAAGGTTATGGACTATCAAAATACAATTTTTTGTTTTATGTCATTTCTTAGATCTCTTGGAAATAAGTATCAACAAATAGATAAAAATAATGTAAGTTTAAAAAGTGGGGTAAATTTAGTTAACAGTTTAATTTTATTCAGAATAATGTTCTCTTCCTTTTTTTTGTTATTTATAATCCAAGTGCATACAATGTTGTGTTTGTCAAATCATGGTTACACTCAATATGAGTAATATTATCTATAAAATAATTGGTTACATATAATTAAATAACTAAGGAAATGTTAAATCATTTTCCAAATAATCAATACCTTTAGAGAAAAATAAATATAAAGAATACATATCTTCAGTTACTGTACAAATAGATACAAGTGATTGTATATCAGTAAAGGCAAACGACGCATTACATAGAAAAAAATTATAAAGGTCAACACCACAATATGGAGATGTTAATTATTAATATCTTAAGGTTTTTAATTTTTGGAGGGAGTGAAAATAAGATTTGGTTCATTCTAAAGTTGAATTTATGTATCAACCAATCTGTTCTAGAATTAGTAGTTATCAAACTAGTAGTGTTGTAAGTGAAATTATTGACCAAAAAATGTAATAGATAACTTAAAACTTGAAAATACATTATTTATACCATAAATTATTGTATACTTAACTTAAAATAAAATCTTAAACATTAAAAAATATTTCATTATTTGAATTAATGCAACACACTATCTTTGTGTGCAATTCCTATTAATAAAGAAAGATTTAAAAAAAAATTATTACAAGGTAATTTACATTACAAGTTAATTATAAATTAAAAATAAATAAATAACTTTAATTAAAAACTAAGTAAACTAAAAATATAATAAATATTTAAAGTTTAACTCACCAATAAAATATGGACAATAGGCAAGAAGTCTTTTCACTAATTAAGTAAACATGCATGCTAGACAAGTTAAAGCCTAAAACTCTAAAATCTAAAAATAGAACTCTAAAAATAAAAGTTTGACTAAAATAAATTTAGAGTTCAGTTAAATAAACATTAAATTGACTATAGCGAATTAGATTATAATTGACATTTATATCTATTGTTTAGGAAATTCTTAAAAAGTGTCTAAATTTGACCAAATAACTAATTTAGGACATAAATTAATTAAATAAACTTCCTAAACACCTAAAGAATAAAATAAAATAAATATAATATCAATAATCAAGTTTCTAAATTTATATCATACTCAACATTCACCCCTTTCATGCAAATAGGAGAGATGCCTATCATCTCCTTATGTTTGCCGTAAATCTGCCTGTCTAATCCCTTGGTGATAATATTAGCAAATTGATATTCAATTCTCACATACTCAATATAAAAGTTTTTATCATTGACCAGGTTTATAAACAAATGATGTCTAAGTTCAGTGTGCTTAGTTATATCATGGAAAACTACATTCTTGGACAATTATCTTGCCCCATTATTATCACAATATATATGTGATTGCTAAAGTTGAGCCTCTCTAAAATAAGCCAAGGTCTTATTAGCCATAATCCTTGTGTGAAATTTGATGTAAGGTGTGTATATTCATCTTTAGTAGAGGACAATGCAATTGTATCTTGCATTTTTGAAGACCAAAAAACCAACCCACTTCCTAATGTGAACTAATAATCTGAAGTTGACATCTTAACATAAAGAAATCCTTCCCAATATGAATATGTGTATCTAATTAGACATAAATATCTTGTTGGTTTGAAATAAATATCATTATTATAAGTAACTCTTATGTATCTAAAAATTATATTAAGTACTTGCAAATACTAGAGTGACGATTTACCCATAAATCTCAAAACTAGTGAAACCCCATCACTAGTAACTAGTCTTTTCATAGTGAGATACATCAAACCTCCAAACATGCTTCTAAAAGTATTTTTATCAGTTGAAGTACATCTATCCATTCTCATAATATTTTATCCACTAGCAATTGGAGTGTATGTTGGTTTTGAATATTGAATATTGTAATTTTTAACATGTATTCAACATGCTTGGCTTGAAAAATGAATACTTCCTCTTTATTTTGATGGACTTCCTATTATTTTAGGATTTTTACCACTATGTGGTTTTACCTACATGGTCTAATTAGATTTATTATGTTAATAATAGGTCATTAGGATAAATTTACCTTAAGTCATTTTTTAATTACGAGTTGAGTTAAATACCCTTTTAGGTGATCTAATTCCTCACTATATAATGTACCTTCATATGTAATTTTTGGCTAATGTTCATTAATATAAATTTTTATTGTGAATACAAGATTCTTCTATTTGTGATTTTCTCCTCAAATTTCACTACTCCATACAAATTCAGCCTCATGCATTCAACTCTATCCAGTAGATCCTCAATTGTGACCCATTCTAACATGGTATGAGAGTTATGTTGGTAGATGAATCCATCAATTTTATTATGAGATCTTGCATTCTTTCTTGTTCAATATTTTCATCAATTTTAGTTTTCTAGGATTTGGTGGGGTTTCTCTTAAATCCATGTAAATATATATAACCAAAGTTTCCAAGTTAAAAATAGACAACATCATTGGATTTAGAACGATTGTAAACAAGACCTAGTTTCATGACAATCCATTTTTTACCATTTTTGGAGGGTTTTAAGGCTATTTTTTAATTCTAAAAGAATCCATACATCTAGTGACTTTCAAGAAAAAATATTTATATGTTTTTATAGGTTTCTCAATAAATTGAGTGGATCCTTACTATTTTTTGGAGAAATCTAACAAAATCTACATTTTTAGAGATTTTTATAGCTTGGTGGGATTTTCAACCCTCACAATTAATTTTAATGGATAATTTAATTTTAGGTAGCTAAATATACACTCTTTGGATCCACACATTCCTACCAATAACACCATCAAAACCCAATAGCCCTACCAACACATGTGGTAGATCTTGATGACCATACCTACAACACTAGTGGAGCCTACAAACCTTACTCATACACACATAAAACCCAATGACCATGCTAGTAACCCCATAAAACCCAAATAGTCCTACTTGTAGCAACCATATATTCTAATGACCCTAATTACAGCCTTGATGGACCTTGATAGACTTGATTACAAACTTGTCAGAACCTAATAGCCTTGTATGCAACCCTATCAAAACCCAACATGTTGAACATTGTCATTGATTAAGGAGGAGATTATTGAGCATTGTCATTGACTGTTGAGATTTTATATTTAATGTTTTAATTTATGTCAAATGTTCTTATGAATATGCATGGTTATTTCATATATGCTAATCTAATATCATTGATGTTAAATGTTCTTCTGCAAATGCTTGGTCAAGTAAGCCTTGAAAATGTTCTGATGTCAACCTGAGTGAAATCATTAAGAAGTAGTATGAGTGAGTATAAGTTATTAAAATAAGTTTAAATCATATTTTAATTCTTTTTTTATAACTTAATATATGGTATTTTTATATGTCATTGATGATATGAGTGAGCTCTGAAGAAGAAGCTATGTGCTCTAAAGATCTATGTAAGCAGTTTTGAAGATGCTTAGAATGAGATACAAAGATGAGAATGATCTAAAGAATACCAAAAAATATTTGATCATGAGGAGGTTTTACATAATATTTTTAGGACCTTAAAAATGATTAAAATTTCAGCTCTAAGGATCTATGTTTGTAGCATTGAAGATGTTATGAAGATCCTAGTCAGCTCTAAAGATCTGTAAGTAGATCCAAAGAAGTTATGCTGAAGATCCAAATAAGAGTGAGCATATGAGGTTGATTAAGCATAGACAATAGACATTAAAACATATGATGGTTTCAATGTGAAGCTTAAAAAATGGTTATAAGGTCATATTTTATGCCTAATAAAACTTACAAGACAAGGCTTAGAAAGCAAGAAGAGAAATGGTGGCTAGATGAGGTAACAGGATCAATTTTCATGGCATGAGTGAGTAGGTGAACATTAAATGATGTTATTCAAGTTTTTTTTAGTATTTTCATGAATTTTCATGTCTTGGTTTACAATAAAAAGGCTTGAAAAGTATTTCAAGGTTTCTCAACTACACAAAATGAAGATTGTCTACCTGAGAAGATTTTCTCAGTGCTCATAGGAATGTGCAACATCTGAATGAGATCATAAGTTATTCATTATATATGAGTAAGGTTATATATCAAATATCCAATATTTTTTTTTTAAAAAGGAGATAAGTTTTATGAATGATCATTAAGACTGGAAGATAGTCTAAACCCTCATAAAACCCTATCAGTGACTCAATATTGAAGATATTGTTATAAAGAGATCAGAATAGTTTGATATGATCAAACAAGTGATTGGAGGTTGAATTCAACTCTCACAAGTTTCTCTAAGAGTGATTGGTTTCTCAAGTGAGTGAGCATACCATACAAAAAAATGCTTATTTTATAGAGATTTGTTGTAGCAGACAGTGTTGAGTGAGTCAAATTTTATAAGTGGATGAATATCAAGGTATGAAACTTATAGTTTTTTATCATGAATAATTTTGGATGGTTTTTATACCTTAGGTGTGAAAAATTGGTGATCCAAATTTGCCAATTGCTAACAGACCTAATGGTGTAAACTATGTAAAAATCAGGGAAAAGTTAAAATATGGTTCTTGATATGTTTTTATGTAAGAGTGATGCATTAAAATGCATGATGATATTATTTGGTTATTGAATTATCCATCCATGATTTTAATAATATTGGAATTCATAGTAATAGGTTGAATCATTGAAGCCAAAATGGCTTATCTGGCTTAGTAGAGTATATGAGAGAGGAGGTCAACAGGTTGGTCTATAAGACCAATAGTTTTTAGTAGAGCTCATGATCAAATTAGTTGAGGTTTCTTTAAGGATGTTATAATATCATATTAATGAATTAAAATACCTTGAAGATATTTAATCATGTGTCATATGTTCATGTTTCCTTGACTATGTTTTAGAGTCAGTTGGTAGTTCTAAGTGAACATCTTGTAGAGAAGTGTTTAACCCTATTTACCTTGAGTTGAAGCATCAGATAAATTTGATGATGACCCTGAGGTCATGAGTTTTTTGAGTATGAAATTTTTTTCCATGGTTTTTTGTAAAAATTGAGTATATGCCTTATTTGTTCAAGACAAAGTTTATGTATATGCACATGCCTTTTAAATGCAGTGGTTTGAGAATGGGTTCAAGTGGTGATTGGACCTAGAAGGTGGTGTAGACATAAATTGAATTTGGATAAGGTATATTAGGGTGGCATATGATGTGTTCCTACCATGTGAGGTGTTTGTATATTCTTCAATAGAGAGATCAAATTGTAACATGTTGTTAATAAGGCCTATTAGGTCTCTATAATCCTAAAAGAGGAGTAAGGGCTAATTGATGTATGGATGACCTAATGTATTGATTAATTCATGATTAAGATATATTATTTTAATATTATAAGACCTATTCATGCCTGAACTAAGTGATTTGAATTTGTATCTAACTAAAAAAGAAATGATCAAGTGACTTGTATAAAAGCAAGGTAGTTTAGGCTTATTATGTGTGTTAAGAAAATATAGAGAACAAGAAAATGATATAGATCATTTGAGAGTAGAAGGAGCTCATGTAGACCATCAAAGAGAAGTCATGAATATCTAATAGAGGTTATACATATGAGGATCAAGATTAGAATATCTAATGAATCCATGAAGAGGGATAGTTGAGTGAAGAAGGTTGAAGGCCAGTTTTGAGAGGGAAAAAAGTGAGTGAAGAGATAAAGGAGTAGATAATAATATGTTATAGAATAAATAAGGGTTTATAAAGATATCAAATAATTAGGTGGCTGAGTTGGTGCTAATTCATCTAGGGGGTTGTTGCCTCCTTGTAAGTTGGTGCTTGTTAAAGCTAAGTGGGTGATTGGTAAATTAGGGTTTTGGTGCCTCCTCAAAATTTGGTGCTTGCTAAATCCATGTGGGTGCTTGATGAATTAGGGGTTGGTACTCCTTACTAGGTTGGTGCTCAACTAAATTTTTTGTTGAATTATTTCTTGACATATTGGGGTTGGTGCTCCAAGTTGAGTGGGTGATCAACTGAATATTGAATCATTACTTTATAGGACTATAGTATAAGATGTGCTTCAATGGTTTTTATTCCCCATGAGGGTTTCCCATGTATATGATGTGTTCATATGTTTCATTCTCTTTTAATTTGTTGCTTATGCTTGTTAAAATTTATATGCTTGTAAGAATGGTTCATGCATGATTAAGTGGAAATGGATGAAGAGTTTTGAAGACTGATTCATCCCCCCCTCTCAATCATCTTGTTTCCAACATGACAATCATGTTAGCACACCTATCAGACTATGATATCCCTACTAGTAAACTTTGTGGACTCTAACCTCTGTCCACGTGGGAGTTAATCCCTTGGTCACTTCCAACCCAAAATTTATTAAATTTTACTTCAAAATGTCATAAGGTTTTTTGTGGGGAAGTTGATTCCAAAAAATTTAAATAAACTTTTGCACACCTAGAAAAATTCAAATTTTGTAAAGTAGAGATTGCCCTTGCCATCCAGAACTTAAAATGCACATAATTCTCATCCTACTACTCCTTTTGATGTGTTATTTTTTTTTAAGTGTGATTTTTTAAAGTTATACATATTGTTAATATTATCATGCCTTATAAATTTGAACCTCTATATATTTAAGGTGTTGCATATTCCTAATATTTTAGCACATGTAATTCAACACATATTTCCTTTTTGCACTATAAATCTAAGTTTAGTTTCAATTCTCACATCTTTAAAATATCATGAATGGAAAGTCAAAGGGAATATCATCTTGAGAATCAAATCCTTACACTAAATCATGATTGGAATAGAAAAAGAATCAACACTTGAAATAGAGAAGGTGAAGTGGTAGAACAAAAGTGACAAAACCTATGGTCTTCTGTGCTTGTCTATGTCTCTTGACTTACTCTTTCATATTGAATCTACTACTACTCTTAATGAGGTCTAGAACATATTATAATAACTCTTTCTAAAGTAGGACATAATGATAGGTCATGATTTGGAGAACAAGCTCATCTATTTGAGCCCAAATAATTTTGATATGATACGAGACTTGTTCATAAAGTTTAAATTACTTAGGTTGTAGTTGAAACTACGTGGAATTGACAAAAATTATGATCAATTAATTATTTCCATCCTTTCCAAATTAGAATCTGACTATTCTATCTTCATTTCTACCTTCCACACCATCAAGTGTGCCATTGGAGCAACATGGATGATGATGTCTTTAGATGATTTTGTTGCTAAATTAACTTGAGAGAAAGATAATATAATTCAAATTTATACAATTAAGTCATCTAAATCACATTCCTTAATTATGATTCATAACAAACAAAAGGCTTCTAGCAATATTGGGAAGAAACATAACAAGAATAGACCTAGAATAAATAAAGGGTTAATAAATCAAATGCTAAGGCTAAAGCATAAAAATATTCCTCCTCTTCAGATGGGAAACCCAAAAAATAATGGCTCACATGTGGATACTATAATAAATCTAGGTATGATTAATCCAAATTCATGAAGAAATAGATTGACAACCTGACTAAGATGCTCAAAAAACACATTAGTATCCCTGATTCTTCTAATTAGAGTTAATTAGCACATAAATTTTCTAAGGAAAAAGACAATAATAGTGGAAAATTACTTGTTACAATTACATCCCAACCTTATATATTGATAATTTATTTTGGTGCCTTCCACCACATGGCTCCATCATAGGACATGTTCTCATCCTTGGAGCCTTATTTCATGCCTTCCATATTTCTAGGTGATGATACTTTCATAGAATTCTATGAGAGATTATGTTTTGAAATGAATGATGGGACATTTCATGATTCTCTATATGTCCCCACTTTATCCACCAATCTCCTATCTATTTATCAAATCACTCACATTAGTTCGGGTAATAAAGTTTAATTCACACCCAATTTAATGGTTATTAAGGAAGTAAATAGTGATTCCATTGTTTTATTTTGGAAAGTAGGCCACCAGCCATAATTATATACTCATATTTTTTTCATAATCAACCCTCTACTACATTGATCACTTATTTAGATGGGGTGAGTCAATTATGGCATGAACAATTAGGCTATCTCAACTATTGCTACCTAGAACAACTCAATCATCAAGACATGGTTTCAAGGTTGCCAAGAGTCAAGTTTTCTTATTTATTTTAGGTTTGGATACTTGGTAATCATCTTTAGGATAATTATAACAAGGTTAAATCATAAAGAGCTAAACATATATTAGAGATTGTCTAAAGTGACATTTCTAGTCCATTTCCAAAACCTTTATTCAAAAGGACTAAATACATGCTTACTTTTATATATGAATTTTTTAGGAATACTTGGGTGTATTTTCCTAAGAAAAAATCATAGGTGTTTTATCATATTCAAGACTTCAAGGTGCTTGTATAAAAATAGTCAGGTAAATCCATCAATATTGTTCACACTAATAATGGTGGTGAGTATGTCAGTAGCCATTTTGAGCAATTTTTTACATTAGAGGAGGTTGAGCTATAGTGTAAATTTATATATATTCTTCAATAGAATGATTTTTCATAGTAAAATAACATGTCCTTTAAGGAAATGGCCAATTTTTTGATACACTCCAAATCTCTTGCACCTCAATATTGGTCTGAGGCCATCAACTATGCTTGTTATATCCAAGACTGAAATTTTCAAAAAGCATTGAAGGTAGTCACTCATTTTTAATCTTGGAGAAATTAGAACCCCACATTAAAACACTTATAAGTGTTTTTATCTCTTTTTATGGACTGCATTATGAAGAATAAATGTAAGGCAATGGAACCTAAGAGTCAGCGTTACATCTTCATTGGATATTTAGAGGGTGTTAAGGGATAAATATTTCTCCATCACACTACTCATGAGTTTTTCATTAAGATGAGTGTTCATTTTCAAAATGGTTCTTTAGACTCCACACTTGGTACCTCTCCCCCTTCCTTAAATGCATTGGGATTTGATGACAAGTATGATGATTCATATCTCAACATCTTTCTAATAATCCAGATTCTTCTTCTAGTCTTAATGATGAGATTAATGATGAGGACTCACCTCCTCCTTCTCCTAGAATATCTTTAGAGGATGATTAATATCCTCCTAACTCTATGATCATTGGTCCTCTTTAGGATAGATAAACAAAGAAAAGTGTTGACCAGTGGGTTAGATATCCATTAGACAAGGAAAACTTATTCACAATTCCAAAATGACCCACATGATTTCATTACATCTATTTTTGATCTGTAATCATTTTTTGATAAATTAGGCACTCCTAAGTGGGATAATTATATGGAATATTAGTATAGTTCCTTGTAGAGTAAAAACACTTGGGATTTAGTCCCTCTTCTCGAGGGAAGAAAACTTATTTGATCTAGGTGGATCTACTGAATAAAATTTGCATCATATGGGTCTGTAAACAAGTTCAAATCACTTTTTTAGAAAATAATTTTTTCTCAAGTAACTAAAATTGACTATACCAAGATGTTCACCCTATTTTACAAAATGAACTCAATCCAACTCACTCTTTTTATTGCCACAACATACCATTGAGATGTTTATCAAATGGATGTGAAGAGTTTCACAGTGACCTCAAAGAGAAAATATATATGGAATAACCATGAGGATTTTTTGAATATTCCTCCCTAATTTGAAAACTTCAAAAATATATATATGGCCTTAAACAATATCCTTGATCTTGGTGTTCTAAGATGGACTCCTTCTTTCAACTAGGTTCACTAGATGCCATTCTGACCTAAATGTCTACATTTTACAATAGGATGATTCACTATTGATTCTAATTCTCTATGTGGATGACCTATTGATCATAATAATTTATTCATCCACCATCACAATAATGAAAACTATTTTTTTAATAGGTTCTAAATGATTGACTTGGGCTTGTTTCACTACTTATTTGGGATTGAAATTTCACAATCTAACTCTGGTATCACTATTGCATAATCTAAGTATGCTCTTAATTTGATTACATAGTTTAACATGGTTGAATATAATATATCTTTAAATATTTTTTATCTAGTGTGAAACTTGAGGTTGATTGTCCATCTCCTTTGGTTGATGCTACTTCAAATCAACAACTTATTGGCAATCCCATCTACCTTATGCACACTAGATCTAACCTTTCATATGCAATAGACATGATTTCCAAATTTATGTATGAACCACATGAGCTGCACTATAAATCATCTAAGTGAATTTTTCACTATAATTAGGATACTCATATTTTTGAGATTCATTATGTAATAGGCATCAACATCAAATTGATTAGTTATGTAGATTTAGATTACACTTACGATATACATAATCTAAGTCTATTTTAGGCTACATTTTATCCCTTGGTTTAGGTATGATTAGTTGGTAAAAAAAGAAGTAGAATGCTATTAATTTATCTTATACTAAGGTAGAATATAGAGTATTTCTCAATGTTTTCACTAAGTCTATTTGGCTTCAGGGGATTCTCACTAAATTTGGCATCCAATTTTCATGACCTATAATTATCTTTTACCACAACCAAAGCATAATCCAAATCTATAAGAATTTAATCCTCCATTAACAGACCAAGCATATAAAGATTTATATGCATTTCATATGGGATGTCATCCATTTGTAAGTCATTGATCTCCAATACATCTAGACAATGGAGCAAATTGTTGATATATTCACCAAACCTTTCACTAAGAACAAGTATCTTCATTTTGAGATCTTCTTGGGGTTCAAGTAGCTCTATCTTCCTCCTCCTCTATGGGATCATCTCTATATACTTAGGTATATCATTAGGCTTTTATTTTAGGACTCAATTATTATACCTACCTAGACTACACTTAAGGGGGGTGTTAGTGTATGATTTATCCTACTTTATGGTTTTACCTACATGGTATAATTAGCTTTCTTAGGTTAATAATAGGTCATATGGTAAATGTACCTTTAGTCATTTTTAATTATGAATTAAGTTAATTACCTTTTTGGGTGACCTAATTCCTCACTATATAATGTACCTTCCTATGTATCTTTTTTCTAATTCTTATTAATGTAAATTTTTATTGTGAAGACAAGTTTATTCCATTTATGAGTTGTTCTTCAGATTTCACTACTCCATACAAATTCAACCTCGTGCATTTGAATTTATCTAATAGATCCTTTATTGTGGCCCACTATGATACTTACATGCTAAGGAATTGATTTATAATTCCAAGATCTTTCATCTCAAATTCTAACTTCATATCTTTCTTGAAACTATTCAACATCTCCATAGAGCTACATGTAAAGATAAAATCATCTACTTAGAGAGAGACATAAAATATCAGAACCTAATACTTTTATGTAAAGAGTTGGTTCATTTTGAATTGTTAAAAATTATTATTCCAATAACCATCCATCAATTTTTGAGTACCAATCTCTTTTAACTTGATTCATCTCATAAAAATCCTTCTTCAACTTATAGATACTCAAAATTATTTAGCCTTAACCACAAAACCTTGTGGCTACCCCATATATACCTCTTCTTTAATAACTTTATTTATGAATACATGATTAACATCCATTGATTTATTTTACATCATTTATGAGTATATATCAATATTATTAGTCTTACATTATCTTGATGGGCCACATGTGCACAGGTTTCCTCGTAGTCAATATGTTTTTACAAATCCTTTTGTAACTAGTCTATATTTTAGCTTGCCAATTGTTCCATCACTTTTAAATTTGGTCTTGTATACCCCCTTGGTAAAAATTACATATTTATTAAATTTATGTCTAACTAAGGTCCATGTATCATTCCTCTCAATTGAATCCATCTCCAATTTCATAATATCAACCCTTTCTTTCTTTTGACTAGATTTTGCATAACTTCTAGTTTTACTAGAAATAAATGACAATGTAAACATAGTATTTTATAAAAATAATTACCTTTAAAATGTTAAATACTTTTAAATATCCTCTCATAATTATGATACAACATTTTATTGGTTGGATATGGATTCAATAACCACTTTTTCTTGCTTGGAGTTGATGTAGATGGATGACTAGTCACTTGAGAAGAGATCATATTATTTCATGTTGAAATAAAAACATGTGTGGGACTTTGTAATACTTAAAAATAAAATTAAATGGGATTCCCATATTCAATTATTAATCACGTATCTTCATTATTATAATTAACATAAACTTTTTTTTAACTCCCTGGAAATAATTGTGGATTTACTAGTAGGATTAAAAAAATTGCATGCCTTGCTTTCATCACTATAACTTGTGAAAATATAATGAGAAATATTTGGACCTAGATTTGTTGAAAAATAAACATAATTTATTTCACCCTTACCTTGAATTTTGGTGAATTTCACTTTTTCCTTTCCTTTAACTTAGATGAACTTTTCATTTTCTCAATTGCACTTGGCTTTTCAAGGAATCGTCTAACTTGTTGAAACTATTTTTATGATTTGAACAACTTGTATGAAGAAACCACAAATTATTTGATTCATATATTCCCACATTACATGTGAGAAAATAATTTTATCCATATTGTACATCACTTTTCTCATCTTGAAAATGCCTATTTTCACTGTCTTGATTAGTTTGCTTCCTAGTTACTACTTTTCTACAATCTTTTAGCATGTGTCCTAGGTTTTTACATTAATGATAAGTAAAGTAATTCTTATTATTACCTATGAAGTCAAATTCATATTTTCAATTTAAATTTGAGTTTTTATAACTCCATTGTTTCTAATTTTTATTTTTCTCTTTGGTCTTTGAAACCTTTCGCTTGGTTTCAAGTTTTTATTCTTGATCTCCTATGTATAGTCTCATTTTATCCTTACGCAATAAGAGAGAACCAACCAACCCATCAACACTGATAGTGTGCATATCCTTACACTCTTCAATAATGACCATAATATGCATTCATAGTTGAATTAAATATATATAAATATTTTTTTATATAACATTATCTTGGATAGTTTAATCAAAAACCCTCATTCTATGCACAAAATCATTTACCCATATGTAATAATCTCCCACTCCTTCAAAATCTAACATTCTAAAATTCTAAAAATTTATTTTAAGGATTTATATTTTTTCCTCTTTCCTTAATATATCTTTGATATTTATTATGGGTTCATTAGAACACAAAAATATGGGATCAAACATGGAAGGGATTAGCTATAAAAATAAATCAAAATAACAAATATCATTATATACTCTAATTTTGACTCTTCTATCACTATAACATGTTGATGTGTATCTTGACATAAGACAAATATTAAGTGAGGGGTTGTTAATCCCTACCTCTCCTGAAAGAAGGGAGATCCCATGAGAAAAATACCTTCCCAAGGTATAAATATACCAAGTCTTAGTATATTAGTATTCACTAAGTTGGTTGATGTGTATTTGTTCCATGTAAGTATCCTATTTTAACGAGTTGAGTATGGTTTTAGCCTTGGATAAAAAATTCATAAAGGGAGTCTATGTGCTTTAATAAGATATGATTGCAAGGTTTAACCTCAAATATAAATAGAAATAAAACTTATGCATATTTATACTAACTGGAGATAATTGATTTCTTCATTAGTTTGTCACATTAATTGATGTAACAAGGCTATGTCAAAGACATTGAAATTAAGATAAAAATCAAGATATACAATTAAATTCAGATTGCTTTTGTTCCTGGACCAAACTCAATTATAAATAAAGTGAAAAAGAATAGGGATAAAGAGATAAAAACACATGTTACAAACATAGATGAATCAAGAACTATCTGACTAAATGAATCCAATAAAACTAATATTCAATTGAGCCAAACCTAACACAACTCCAACTAAATATGGTGTAAAAATGTGGGGAATTTGTCTGTGAGAAGGAAAAACATAAATACTATAAAAATACATAATAAATTATTACACAATCTTAACATCATTCAAATTATCAAGATCATTTTTATTAATAGAGTATGGGATTCATACAATCATCCAAGTGTAAGGAACACCTATGGGATATCAAGAATAAAAGAATAGAAAGGGAGAAATTACTTTAGAAAGCAATAAAGTATAATAAAATAAATGGGCATAGTCTCTCTATGTCTTTCTTACAGTTCATAAAGAGTCATCCCTTTGCAAGGCCTTCAAATCCTAATACATACATGAAGGGGGTGAGTCCTTCCAATCTTTTCCAACTTATCCTATTAACAAGCTAGTTATAAGTATTCATTGTTAATTGAGGCATGAAGTTGTGATCTTGTCAGATCCATCAACTTGATCATGACAAAAAACTTCTAAAACCACACCTCTTTAAGATATAAATTTGTATTTAGTGTTCATTATCTCTTCTAGGCACCTTTTCTCATGCACACCACCTGATGACTAGTGCCATACTGATTATATTTTATTTAATTTAAGGTCAGATAGAGATTTGATTTAAATATTTCTAATGAATTATTATTGGGATCTTCTTAGAATTTCCAATCCACCATGCTCTGTGTAGACTTATTCTAGGGGTGAATTAAATAAAGTGGCCATCCCCAGTTCAATTACATGGAATTATATAATAAAATTACTCATTTAATGGGATTAATTTGTCACTTAGGATTCATTTTATTGGTGAGAAATTAGTTAAAATCTTGACTGCACTTATTATCTTAAATGCACATTCCTATCTCAAGATTTGACAATGTTAACAGCCAGATGGGTCATCGATTTCAAACTAGCTTGGTAGATGCATATCCAATTTTTATTTTACTCATTAGGTTATTTCCATGTGTTTGAGAACTATTATTATCTATATTCCTCAAGAATTTGCATAGTGTTGACTGTTCTTTATTGTGGTGATGCAATATTTCACCACATGCCACAATCTTGCTCACCCAAATATCTTAGGATGTGCCAAGTCATGTGAACCACCCCATGGTTAAAAAGTAGTGGGATTTTTCCACTTGGAATAATCTAAATTAACCACTTTCCTAGGTATTTATGATGTCACTACCTCTTTGAATGAACATCTTTGGGATAGTGAATCATTGGAATAATGCCACATGGTATCATCCTGCTAACCTACTTACCTAGGGATTGTTGACTTCACTATTATTTTTTATAGACATCTCTAGGATAACATATCACCAAGATGATTCCATGTGGAATAATCTTGCTAAACTAATATCCTAGAGGCATTTCACTTATATGGATGGTTTTGGGATGTTGATTCATCAAGATGATGACATGTGGTAACATCCTGTTGACCCATTCACCTAGAGATTTGGTGATGTCATCCCATTATCAGGAAACTTGTGAATAAATTGAATAAGTCTTGGAAGCATTTTCAAATGGACTTGGGATACTTATAATCTAGTATGTCGCATTAGGGCAACTTAGGTACTTGTGGTCAAAACATAAAAAATTATAGTCAGCAACTTCCCAAAAAAAGCCAATGGTTAGGAGAATTCAAATTCAAAAAACTAAGTCTTTTGAATAAAAATGGATAGTTAATTCAAATTAAACAATAATAATTCAAAACTTTAGTGATATAAATTCATTTGAAATGAAAATAAAATTAACTTTAAAGTAATTTTTTACCATTTGAATGAAATTAACTAAGGAAAAAGATGATCATTAATAACTTTTAATCAATTTACAACAAATTTGAAATGAAAGTGGATCAAAAATGGGGATAAAATATTGAGATAAATTAACCCATTTCATAAGGATCTTATCAAAATCAAGCTCATTTTAAGGAAATTGACTAAGGCATGATTGAAGCAACCAAAATCACAAAGCTAATTTTATTGCATGAACATGGAAATGAATGATATTTCTAAGGGGAAGGCTAGAAAAGGTTTTATAGAACCTAAATAATTATAACAAGTGTTATTCATATTCCCCAAAAATGGGATATTTATGCATATTCAAAAACATGAGTCTATATGATTAAGATCTTTCACTTCATATACATTCAAGTAACTTACTTTTAACCTTCAGATGCAAATCTTGGCCTAACCACTTTAAACATGAAATAACATAAAAAATAAACACATTTAGTTACTTAAAACTTATCATCCAATAGATGGTTAAACTAAGGAAGGCCTAAACAATTAAATCATTAAAACTCCCAAGGTATAAAGATAAATAAAAAAAGGTCCCCAATTTATCCAAAAATGGGGCATGTTGCATGAGCAACAACAGATGGAAACTCCTACTAAGAGATACTCCTGAGTATCTCAAGAAAATAGAATATTTAAGTTCCTATCCAAATATAAATACTTGATATGGCATGGGAATTTCTCTACTACCATCTAAGCATTTAGATCCCCAATAAAGATACCTCTGGTCCCTTCCTAAGGCCTTGCTACACTACCAACCAAGCTAGATTTCCTATGGTAGAGGTTGTCAAGATCACCCTTTCAAGGAAAATTTTTAGATTTTATATTTTAATAATTATTTTAAATGAAAATTTTTCTTTATTTTCATCCATTAAGGGTTGGAGGCTAATCCATGGGTTGAGTGATAATCAACAAGTTTGTAATTAATCAAAGAAAAGATTAAAAAATTACAAGAAATCAACATGTTTCACATTTTCTGTTTGATGTATCTGATGATATTTATAAATATAAATGTAGCCTTTATAAATTCATATGTTCTATTATAAATCATAGGCCTTCAACACATTAATCAAATAAGTAAAACATAATAGTTTAGTATCCAAGTGCAAATATTTTATCATTTTTCACATAAGTAATGTCATCAGTATTACTTACTAACACACCACCATTCTCATTCCTGAATTAAGTAGGGAAACCCTTAGGTCAAACTAATAGGTTTTGAAAAAAATAAAATGATGGGGATAAACTAAGTGAATAAAATATAATAAAATAATTAGAAAATAAAATAAAGCAAAAACTAATATAAGGAACAAGAAGGGAAAATAGAAAACAAATGAAAATTTATTCACAAGGGCTAGCCACTCAAGCCTTGAAGTAATTCTTGAGGAATTATCCATTGATAGGTAATGAAACATCCTTAGTAGTAAGACATCTTAAGCAAAGAGCATTCTGACCTAGGATTTCATAAATTTGGTAGGGACCAAGCCATAAAACATCAAATTTTCCCTATTTTTAATTTATGTCTTTTATCAAACCAACATTTGAAAAAATCTTGATGCTTATGTTTCTATGCTAATTCGCTTTCTACATTCAAGAGAAGAATAAGAAACTTAAGGAAATGGTCAAGGCTTGTGTACCTGGATGTAGTATGCGCACCGTAATCCAGATGCTGTGAGAACTCCTCTTTGGCTGTGGAGGAATGACACCTGCAAAGAAAAGAGACTTGGACAAAAGAGAGCGTTAGATGGATAAATGGTGGGTTGCCAAGCGAAAGCTTGATCCCAGAAGTATGAAGACTTACTTAAGGGATATCAACCCACTAGTCAATAAAAAGAAGTCTGATAGATAGCTGAATGATAAAAGACTAAAGTGATAAAAGATGAAAGGAAATGGAAGCAAAGGCTTACCTGGAAGATGTTGTCGAACTAGTCACAGTCGCCGGTGTCGGTGGTCCTACCGGCATCGGTTGGTCAAGGTCTGCCGACGTCGATTAGGCTGCCGACGTCGGTTGGGGTAATGGCCGGCATCGGTCGAGGCAGTTAGCTTGGACGGGGTCTGGTCAGGTCTGTGGTCCGTGGACAGGGTCTAGTCAGGGTTTTGGTCTGTGGACAAGGCCAGGGAAGGGTCTGGGTTTGTTTGAGTGGTCTTGAGACAAAGTTTTGAGCTTGGTTGAATCGTCTGGGGTCTGGGTCTGAGATTCTAGTTGAATGGGCAGAGTGTATGGTCTGACAAAGGATGGAGGTAACAGGGAGGTGGAGAAGTCAAGATTCGGGTCTGGGTTGGTTAACAGTTTGGTCTGGAGAGATATTGTTTGAAAGCAATAACTAAAAAGAGAATAAAAACACAGACAATATACTTACTTGTGGCTGGCTAAAGGTGTGTTACTGATGATCCCTGTACTTGCTGTTGATGTAGCCTATGTGGAGGATCTGTTGCTGATGTAGAAGTCTGATGCAGAATACTTGTTGCTACACTTGAAGGAGAGAGTGAGAGGCTTGGCTAAGAAATTCACAGATTGACGGATGGTCAAACACTCCAGATTCTAGATTTGTGATTAGCTCTGAGATTCAGAGTTGTCCTTAGAATTTGTCATTAGATGCATGATTTTGATTAGAATTTGTGATTAGCCAGAAAGAGGTCAGAATGGCGATTTAAGTAAACCAACCTCGGCGATCCCGCCGGCGTCGACCGACAGTTGACCGACGTCGACGGGTGCAGAACACGTAAAAGGGCCAACAAGCCCGTTCTACATCCGCCAAGTGCATAAACGGTTGAAGACATGTCGAAGGTAAGGATAAATACACACGAGAGTTGGTTAGGCAGTTGGAGAGGAGAAAGAATAGGTCTTGGGTGAGTCATATGATAGGAAATGGTCTAAGGCGAGGTGTCATGGGTGAGGTGTCATGGGTGAGGGGTTTAATTCAAAATAAGTTAATTATTTTAAATTAGTAATTGTATAGGTTAGGAATGGGTTAGAAATGGACCAAGGGGTAGACACGATTTCGGTGTCTACATTTTCCCTTTTTTGTCTTGTTGGTTGTTCTGGACGAACTACAAGACAAAAATAGGAGTTGGTTGCCCCAAGTATGGGATGATGTGGATTGCCTCGAGGTATGGATGAGGTATTCCCCCTCAAAGTGGGAGTCGAGGGAAGGGAACCTGATGTTGGGTGCTAATTTGATAAAAAAGGTGGATGAGAAGGATGAAGAGTGAGTGAAAATGCTGCAATAGTTGTGATTACACGCATACCACTTCATGAGACAAGGAGGTCAAATGGTTGCAGTCAAAAGGTCAAGGAGTGCCAAAATTGAAATAATCGGGCCCCAGCATTAGTCGTAGTTGATTGGGTTATTCAATCTAAGCTGTAGCTCTAAATGTTCGTCATGTTCCAGGTATCTCGGGCTCAGGAAGTGCTCCAAAAAACACGAAAATGTCACAAGTAGTGCGGATCAACCGACTTGCGATCCTATACTTGTGAGGGTCCAAAAATAAGGTCTGTGAACAATTTTGTTATCTATTCGTGAGGTAGCATGCGTGCAAACAAAACCAAGATAGAGTTGTCTCAAAAGTGGTCAGGGTCTGAGGAGATAGGCGTGATCTCTATGGTCGTTGGTTGGGTTGAGATATAAGTTATCTCAAATGTGCCCCATGAGGAGTTAGAAATGACTTCAACATTGGCAGGGCTGGTTGATTGGTCATGATAGAAGATGAAAGGTCGACATCTTGAGAGAGACGAACGAGCAGATGGGTGGACAAAGGAATGGTTGAGCTAACCTCAGAAGATTGAGTGCTACCTACATAGCCCAAATTGGAAGGGCCTCAGACCAATGTAGTTCAGAAAGAGGGTCAAAGAGGTTGATAGGCTGGTCTTGGTCGAGATCAAGGTCGAAATAATGAGGAGAAGAGGATGCTACAGCCTTTTCCAAATGGTGTATTCTGTAACATTGGTGAGTGGTCTTTCATCCTTAGCAGTTTTCCATATTCGTGATGGATGTATGCTAAAAATGAATTGAGGTCTATTTATGCTTCAGCAAGTATTAGTTTATGCTTAACATAAATTATGTCAGGTTGATAGTTTCCATGTGTATTGGTGTCCATAGAAACTATGTGAAAAAAAGACAATGATGATGATGATGTCATGTTGTTGGTCTGAAAACGTTGAGGTTGGTAAAAAGGCTTGTTTGAATGTGACCAAAGTGTAAAAGATAAGTGAAAGGTGAATTGCTCTTTCATTGACAAGGACCAAAAAGGATGGCATGGATAGGGGTTGTTAGAACAAAAGCCCCGTGTATGCATTGCATCGTGGACCAGTGTTGTGCTAGAGAAGTAATCGAATCACTTGACGTTAAGTGAGCTCGAAGTCCCTTGAGCGGGTGATGGGTAGGATATGTGATATGAGAGGATGGGGTAACCCTTTTGTGGCAGGAAGAACCTTTCCCCTTCAAAAGGTGACCCAAGAATGACTATAGGCATGTCCATGGCTTGATAGCTTGTCAGTCATTTTTTTTTTAAGAGTGGACTGATCAATGCGGGAAGTCCACATAGAGATGTCATTTGTTTGGTGGTCATTTGTGAAGCTGATCGATGCGGGAAGCTTCTAAGAAAGTGCTATTTGTAGCAAGATTTAGTCATAGCCATCCTTCGAGGGAGTGGTCTATTTTTTGCTTTATATGTTTGATAAGTTGGCCTAGCTGTCCTTCAAGGGAGCAGTCTAGTAATACAGCAATTGTGTAGCTGTCTTTCGATGGAGCAGTCTACATTTAGAGAGCTGTGATGACCTGATATATTATATATAATTATTTACTGACATTTAGCCATGGATGAGCTTGTAGAGGTTTAAGGGTTCCCTTTTATTAGGACAAAGCTTTACTGCTTGACAAAAAGGGTTGACATAGAACTTGTTTAGGGAATAGGGTTGAAAGGAATATGGATTAAGAGGACGGGGTTGCTCAAGGGATGAGCTCAAGTAAAACGTCAAGTGATGAATACTTGACTAACAAAAGAATGGTCATGGACGCAAGGTATAAAAAGGGCTCAGGTTCTGACAAGTCCCTGGGCCATGCTAGTGCATTAAGGTTCAAGTCAATTAGGAGCAAAGGTACCCCATTTGGCTCTTTCTAGATTGGTCAGGTGTTGATTAATGTTTGATAATTGAATTTTGGTTGAGGTTTGGTTGATACTGGTTGGGCTCATGATTAAAATATTGGTTGATGATTGGACTATGTGTGGTCGAGGTCTAGTCGAGGTCATGGTCGAAGGCTTGGTTGACTATTTGGTCGAAGGCAGGATAAGGTTGGATTTCCCCAATCGCTTAGGGATAATGTTAGATAGATTGGTCAAGGTCAGTGGAGGCTTGGTGGTCAGATGGACTGTGTTGATGTCAAATAATGGGGTCAAAAGTGGCAAAGGGACCATAGTCTGGCATGGAGATCCCGATTTAGGTGATGAGGTTTGAGAGGAAAAAGGCTGGGTCATAAAAAGTTGGGTAGCGAATGGCGTCGATGTCATCGCCACTTCACCTGAAAGGTCTCGCGTTGGGTTTCTCATGAGATAGTTTTGGAGGGCTGTGACGTTGAGGTCTAAGAATATTTTGAAATCTTGGTCCGCTTCAGGGATGATGGGAGTTTAAGTCGGCGTTGGTCTTGTAGGAGTTATTTCAGTCTCCGAGTGGAACTCCATTATAGGACTAATTAGGGATGAGGGAGCGTGGTCAAGAAGAGGGTCAGGTTCTAGAAACTGTGTGTTTTTACAATTTTAGAAACTCAGAATGGGGTTTTGGCAGAAAAAGGGTCGAGTTTTAAGTTTTTGTTTTGGAAAAAAGGTCTGTGACAGTGACTGACGTCGGTTGAAAAACCGATGTCGGTAAGGGTAAATGGCCGACGTCGGTCAGATAACCGATGCCAGTGGAGGAGGGTGGCCGACGTCGGTGGTAAAGCCGATGTCGGTGACTGTGGATTCCAAAAACTTAGAAAACTTGAAGATTCTTGGAAAAAAAAAAGAAAAACGTCCTCACTAGCTCAAAAAACTAGATAAGAACAGAAAAATAGAGATAAACACAGACAGGCCCTAAGTGTTAAATCCTAAGAATCAACTTTAGAATCTTGTGGCTTATGCCTTAAAGTGATGTTTGGGAGGCTGGCTGCTAGAAGGGTCCTAGAAAAGGTAGTCTATGGATGGTTTCAGGTATGTTTAGGCACTCAAAAGTCTGTGTTAGGTTCTGTACTTGGCCTGGTGCTAAGGAGCAAGCTCCCCTCACTTCACGATTCCAGTGGTTAGCTGGTCTCGCTTAGCCAAAATATACTTTCCCTAGAGATTAGACTCTACTAGAGAATAGAGTGGGCTTTTCCCTTAGTGATGAAATCCAAGTAGGATCGCTGGGATGGGTAAGGTATCCACTGGGGGATGAAATCCCAGTCGGGCCTTGTCTCAGGTAAGTTTGATGTTTGATTTGTGCACGTGGTTTAGGTTGTGTAACATGAAGTGGACTAGATTAATTCAATATGCGGTTTGCTAATTACTAAGTGTGGACTAAGAAATGCAAGCACAAGCAGAAATGCAATGTAATAAGTTTTAAGTCCAAGTTGAAATGTTGTGTTCGGATGAAAACAAGTTAAGAAAGGGTTGAAGGATATGATTTTTGACTAGTCTAGAAATGCAAGAAAAGAAGAAAGGTTCTTTTTATTCCTGCTTATAATGTCGTTAAGATGAGAAGAAAGAGGTGAAAAGGGAGGATCCTAATGCACCCTATATGAAAAAAGAAGGAAAGGAACCCAAGGAAGGCCCTAAGGGTCCCATCGGGCGTGCCAGAATGTTTCTATGCTAATTCACTTTCTACATTCAAGAGAAGAATAAGAAACTTAAGGAAATGGTCAAGGATTGTGTACCTGGATGTAGTCTATGCACCGTAATCTAGATGGTGTGAGAACTCCTCTTTGGCTGTGGAGGAATGACACCTGCAAAGAAAAGAGACTTGGACAAAAGAGAGCGTTAGATGGATAAATGGTGGGTTGCCAAGCGAAAGCTTGATCCCAGAAGTATGAAGACCTCATTAAGGGATATCAACCCACTAGTCAATAAAAATAAGTTTGATAGATAGTTGAATGATAAAAGACTAAAGTGATAAAATATGAAAGGAAATGGAAGCAAAGGCTTACCTGGAAGATGTTGTTGGACTAGTCACAGTCGCTAGCGTTGGTGGTCCTACCAGATTCCGTTGGTCAAGGTCTGCCGACGTCAGTTAGGCTGCCGATGTCGGTTGGGGTAATGGCTAGTGTCAGTCAGGGCAGTTAGCTTGGACGGGGTCTGGTCAGGTATGTGGTCTGTGGACAGGGTCTGGTCAGGGTTTTGGTCTGTGGACAAGGCCAGGGAAGGGTCTGGGTTTGTTTGAGTGGTCTTGAGACAAAGTTTTGGGCTTGGTTGAATGGTCTGGGGTCTGGGTCTGAGAGTCTAGTTGAATGGGCAGAGTGTATGGTCTGACAGAGGACGGAGGTAACAGGGAGGTGGAGAAGTCAAGATTTGGGTCTGGGTTGGTTAACAGTCTGGTCTGGAGAGATATTGTTTGAAAGCAATAACTGAAAAGAGAATAAAAACACAGACAATATACTTACCTGTGGCTAGCTGAAGGTGTGTCGCTGATGATCCCCGTACCTGTTGTTGATGTAGCCTGTGTGGAGGATCTGTTGCTGATGTAGAAGTCTGATGTAAAATACCTGTTACTACACCTGAAGGAGAGAGTGAAAGGCTTGGCTGAGAAATTCACAGATTGACGAATGGTCAAAGACTCCAGATTCCAGATTCGTGATTAGCTTTGAGATTCAGAGTTGTCCTTAGAATTTGTCATTAGACGCGTGATTTTGATTAGAATTTGTGATTAGCCGAAAAGAGGTCAGAATGGCGGTTTAAGTAAACCGACGTCGGCGATCCCGCCGGCGTCGGCCGACAGTTGACCGACGTCGGCAGGTGTAGAACGCGTAAAAGGGCCAACAAGCCCGTTCTACATCCACCAAGTGCATAAACGGTTGAAGACATGTCGAAGGTAAGGATAAATACACACGAGAGTTGGTTAGGTGGTTGGAGAGGAGAAAGAATAGGTCTTGGGTGAGTCATAGGATAGGAAATGGTCTAAGGCAAGGTGTCATGGGTGAGGGGTTTAATTCAAAATAAGTTAATTATTTTAAATTAGTAATTGTATAGGTTTGGAATGGGTTAGAAATGGACCAAGGGGTAGACACGATTTCAGTGTCTACATTTGCCCCTTTTTGTCTTGTTGGTTGTTCTAAACGAACTGCAAGACAAAAATAGGAGTTGGTTGCCCCAAGTATGGGATGATGTGGATTGCCCCGAGGTATGGATGAGGTATTCCCCCTCAAAGCGAGAGTTGAGGGAAGGGAACCTGATGTCGGGTGTTGATTTGACAAAAAAGGTTGATGAGAAGGATGAAGAGTGAGTGAAAATGCTGCAATAGTTATGATTGCGCGCATACCACTTCACGAGACAGGGAGGTCAAATGGTCGTAGTCAAAAGGTCGAGGAGTTGCAAAATTGAAATAACTGAGCCCCAGCATTAGTCGTAGCTGATCGAGTTATTCAATCTAAACTATAGCTCCAAATGGTCATCGTGTTCCAGGTATCCTGGGCTCAGGAAGTGCTCCCAGAAACATGAAAATGTCACAAGTAGTGCAGATCAACCAGCTTGTGATCCTATACTTGTGAGGGTCCAAAAATAAGGTCTGTGAATAATTTTGTTATCTATTCATGAGGTAGCATGCGTGCAAACAAAACCAAGACAGAGTTGTCTCGAAAGTGGTCAGGGTCTGAGGAGATAGGCGTGATCTCCATGGTCGCTGGTCGGGTTGAGATATAAGTGATCTCAAATGTGCCCCATGAGGAGTCAGAAATGACTTCGACATTGGTAGGCCTGGTTGATTGGTCATGATAGAAGATGAAAGGTCGACGTCTTGAGAGAGACAAACGAGTAGATGGGTGGACAATGGAATGGTCGAGCTAACCTCAGAAGACTGAGTGCTACCTACATAGCCCAAATTGGAAGGGCCTAAGACCAATGTAGTTTGGAAAGAGGGTCAAAGAGGTCGATAGGCTGGTCTTGGTCGAGATCAAGGTCGAAATAATGAGGAGAAGAGGATGCTACAGCCTTTCCCAAATGGTGTATTCTGTAACATTGGTGAGTGGTCTTTCATCCTTAGCAGTTTTCCATATTTGTGATGGATGTATGCTAAAAATGAATTGAGGTCTATTTATGCTTCAGCAAGTATTGGTTTATGCTTAACATAAATTGTGTCGGGTTGATATTTTCCATGTGTATTGGTGTCCATAGAAACTATGTGAAAAAAAGACAATTATGATGATAATGTCATGTTGTTGGTCTGAAAATGTTGAGGTTGGTAAAAAGGCTTGTTTGAATGTGACCAAAGTGTAAAAGATAAGTGAAAGGTGAATTGCTCTTTCATTAATAAGGACCAAAAAGGATGGCATGGATAGGGGTTGTTAGAACAAAAGCCCCGTGTATGCATTGTGTCGTGGACCAGTGTTGTGCTAGAGAAGTAATCGAATCACTTGACGTTAAGTGAGCTCAAAGTCCCTTGAGCGGGTGATGGGTAGGATATGTGATATGAGAGGATGGGGTAACCCTTTTGTGGCAGGAAGAACCTTACCCCTTTAAAAGGTGACCCAAGAATGACTATAGGCATGTCCATGGCTTGATAGCTTGTCAGTCATTTTTTTTTTTTTTTAGAGCGGACTAATCAATGCGGGAAGTCCACATAGAGATGTCATTTGTTTGGTGGTCATTTGTGAAGCTTATCAATGCGGGAAGCTTCTAAGAAAGTGCTATTTGTAGCAAGATTTAGTCATAGCCATCCTTCGAGGGAGTGGTCTATATTTTGCTTTATATGTTTGATAAGTTGGCCTAGCTGTCCTTCAAGGGAGCAGTCTAGTAATATAGCAATTGTGTAGTTGTCCTTCGAGGGAGCAGTCTACATTTAGAGAGTTGTGATGACTTGATATGTTATATATAATTGTTGACCGACGTTTAGCCATGGACGAGCCTGTAGAGGTTTAAGGGTTCCCTTTTATTAGGACAAAGCATTACTGCTTGACAAAAAGGGTTGACATAGAACTTGTTTAGGGAATAGGGTTGAAAGGAATAGGGATTAAGAGGATAGGGTCGCTCAAGGGATGAGTTCAAGTAAAATGTCTAGTGATGAATACTCGACTAACAAAAGAATGGTCGTGGACGCAAGGTATAAAAAGGGCTCAGGTTCTGACAAGTCCCTGGGCCATGATAGTGCATTAAGGTTCAAGTCAATTAGGAGCAAAGGTACCCCATTTGGCTCTTTCCAGATTGGTCAGGTGTTGATTGATGTTTGATAATTAAAGTTTGGTCGAGGTTTGGTTGATACTAGTCAGGCTCATGATTAAAAGATTGGTTGATGATTGGACTATGTGTGGTCGAGGTCTAGTCGAGGTCATGGTCGAAGGCTTGGTTGACTGTTTGGTCGAAGGCAGGATAAGGTTGGACTCCCCCAATCGCTTAGGGAGAATGTTAGATAGATTGGTCAAGGTCGATGGAGGCTTGGTGGTCAGATGGACTATGTTGATGTCGAATAATGTGGTCAAAAGTGGTAAAGGGACCATAGTCTGGCGTGGAGATCCTGATTTAGGCGATGAAGTTTGAGAGGCATGGGTCGGTGTTGATAATTTGTCAAAGAGGAGGTTGAGAGGATCCTTAATGAGAAGGGAATCCTTTTTTCATTGGTGACGAATGACAGCTTTGAGATCGCAACAATGCTCAGTGTCACGTCCCTGAGTGTAGTGATAATGACAAAATTTAGAGTTGTCGAACCAAGATGGCCTTGATCCGAGAGTTGATGAGTGGGGTGGTGTTGAAGGTTTATTGATGATGTGGACGAGAAGAAGGGTGTCATTCCCCAGACATTAGAGAATGGCAACCTTGAGGGTACAATAATTCTCAGTGTCGTGTCTAAGTGTGCGATGATATGCACAACTGCGAGTGTCGTCGAACCAAGGTGCTTTTGGTTTGAGAAATTGATATGGTTTAAGAGGCAGGAGGTTGATGCGAGAGGACTGCAACAATTGCCGTAACATCAAGGCATAAGAACCTGCTAACGGGTCTGGATGTTTTGTTATAGTGTGGGTTGATGACTTCGGTTTAAGAGGCATAAAAGGCGTTGGTCGATGGTTTAGAGGAGATATGTGTCTGACAGGTTGAGAAAGTAATGGAGGCAACTTGCCTCTATGAAGTATGGGAGTAGGAAGAACTCCTATTAAAGTGGATGGATGCGGGCCCAAGATTGAAGGTAATGAGGAAGGTGGGGGAGGAGTTCTCCGATGTGGTCTAGTGGCCTTCTTTAGTTTGGGTTGAGGGCCACCTTTATGCGAGGGGAGGTTAGATGTGGGTTTGGGTTTGGATGTGGACGAAGGTGAGTGAGATGTAACAATCTCAAGAAAAAGGCGAGAGGAAACTGTGACTGGGTCTTCCTCGGTCAAAATGGGTGGAGAGACTGGGTCTTCTCTTGGTGGAGAAGAAATAAGAGAGTATGGCTCCTCAAGAGGGCAGGAGGTAGGGATGATCGTGCCTTCTATTTGTGCTTGAGGAATAGGCAAGGTAGGGTCTTCGGATGAAGGTAAGGCTAATGGCGTAGGCATGGTTGAGGTGTCCTCCAGTATAAGAGAGGTAGATGGAGGACTAATAGGAGAAGAAAGTTCTTCATCTTGTGATGGAGAAGGTTGGTCAAGGACAAGAGGCAAGATAGTGTTGATCGTGTGAATGTCATGGTCTTGAGAGTCATTGATCATGGTTTGGACATTGTTTTGAGTAGGTGGATGGTTTGGAAATGGTTGTTTGAAGATGTCGATATGTTGGTTGGGTGGGGCGTTCAGGTTATCTAAAATAAGATCCCCCTTGTCGATCATGTCTTGGATGATGTTTTTAAGGGTTCGGCAATTATCGATGTCATGGCCTTGGACGCGGTGAAAGTGACAGAAGTCTGCCTCCCTATACCATGTAGGGATGGCTTTTGAAGGGTCGAATTGAGGTGGTCGAATTGGAGGGAGATTGAGGACCCCCTGCTTGACAAGTTTTTCCAAAATGGAAGCGTATGATTCTCCAAGCGGAGTGTATGAACGCTGGATGTACCATTATTGGAATTGTTTGGTGATGCTTGAAGATGTTGAAGGTTGAGATTGATTATTTGTTGTTGAGGATGGTGATCTAATGACCACAGTGTTGGCCACTCCTTTGGGTTTGGAGTTGGCAGAAGAAGAAAGTCTGGAAGAAGAATGGTCATTGGCTTTCACGTTGGTATTACGTAATTTGACCTTATCCTCTTCAATGGCACCGAGTTCAAGATTTCGAGCCATGGTGAAAGCTTCGTCGAAAGTGTAAAATGTCTGAATCTACAAGGTAGAAGAGATGTGCCTGGCACAAGCATGAGAAAAGAGCTCAATGAACTCGGGTTGAGGCAAGAAGAAGGAGAGCTGGTTAATCAAGCCTCTCCAACGGGTTACAAAATTGACTATAGATTCGTCGTCGAATTGCCTGATGGAGTAAAGCTCTGTGATTGAGACTTGTTTAGTGATGTTGATAGAAAAATGGTCAAGAAATAATTGGGCAAGTTGAATGAAATAAAAGATAGAATGTCTGGCAAGAGAGCTATACTAGTCAAGAGCAGGGCCAGAAAGCGACATGGGAAATGTGCGCAAGAGCAATGCATCGTCATGGGCAATAAAATAGCAGGCATGTCTGAATGCCCATAGATGTTGTTGCGGGTCTTCCTTACTCTAAAAGTGAGCAAATTTAGGAAGCTCCCATTGGTTGGGGTATGGTCGGATAGGGACGGAAGGATGGATGGGCTCATTGGAAATTTGCTCATACGAGAGAGCATTGCGTCAACCAGAGATAGAGGTCTCGAGACTGGACATTTTATCCATAAGCATTTTAATGATGTCTGTTGATGGATTTGCAGATGGGGTGCCCCTAGGTTGTAGGGCGCTTGAAAGAGGCTAGAGGAGGCATACGACGTAGTCGGTTATACCAGTAAGGGGGCAACGTACAGATGACTAGTCACAGGGATAGAAGTAGAGGCTAAAGGTGGTTGGGTTATGGAAGTAGAAGGCATAAGTTAACTGGATACTACCAAAGATGGTTGCGTGATGGCACTGGTAGAAGGATAGGTTGGCACTCCTGCATATATGGGTGCAAGAGTGTGCGGGGTCGAGACAATCAAGTTCTGGTATGATGTAGAACTTGGTTGAATTGCATGTGGTTGAGGGGGTAATGGAACCCCGATGGAGGTTCGTCTAAAAATAGATGGGGAGGCCAAACTTTGCGTATTGGCCATGGTCAGGTCAATGGTTGAGGTAAAAGGCTGGGTTATAAAAGGTTGGGTAGCGAATGGTGTTGATGTCATCGCCACTTCCCCCGAAAGGTCTCGCATTGGGTTTCTTGCGAGATAGTTTTGGAGGGCTGTGACGTTGAGGTCCAAGAATCTTTTGAAATCTTGGTCCCCTTCAGGGATGATGGGAGTTTGAGTCGGGGTCGGTCCTGTAGGAGTTATTTCAATCTCTGAGTGGAACTCCATTATAGGACTAGTTAGGGACGAGGGAGCGTGGTCAAGAAAAGGGTCAAAATCCAAAAACTGTGTTTTTACAATTTCAAAAACTCAGAATGGGGTTGTGGCAGAAAAAGGGTCAAGTTTTAAGTTGCTATTTTGGAAAAAAGGTCTGTGACAGTGACTGACGCCAGTTGAAAAACTGATGTCGGTAAGGGTAAATGGCCGACGTCGGTCAGATAACCGATGCCGGTGGAGGAGGGCGGCCGACGTCGGTGGTAAAGCCGATGTCGGTGACTATGGATTCTAGAAACTCAGAAAACTTGAAGATTCTTGGAAAAAAGAAAGTAAAACGTCCTCACTAGCTCAAAAAACCAGATAAGAACAGAAAAATAGAGATAAAGATAGACAGGCCCTAAGTGTTAAATCCTAAGAATCAACTTTAGAATCTTGTGGCTTATGCCTTAAAGTGATGTTTGGGAGGTTGGCTGCTAGAAGGGTCCTAGAAAAGGTAGTCTATGGATGGTTTCAGGTATGTTTAGGCGCTCAAAAGTCTGTGTTAGGTTCCGTACTTGGCCTGGTGCTAAGGAGAAAGCTCCCCTCACTTCACGATTCCAATGGTTAGCTGGTCTCGCTTAGCCAACATATACTTTTCCTAGAGATTAGACTCTACTAGAGAACAGAGTGGGCTTTCCCCTTGGTGATGAAATCCAAGTAGGATCGTCGGGACAGGTAAGGTATCTGCTGGGGGATGAAATCCCAGTCGGGCCTTGTCTCAGGTAAGTTTGATGTTTGATTTGTGCACGTGGTTTAGGTTGTGTAACATGAAGTGGACTAGATTAATTCAATATGCGGTTTGCTAATTACTAAGTGTGGACTAAGAAATGCAAGCACAAGTAGAAATGTAATGCAATAATTTTTAAGCCCAAGTCGAAATGTTGTGTTCGGATGAAAACAAGTTAAGAAAGGGTTGAAGGATATGATTTTTGACTAGTCTAGAAATGCAAGAAAAGGAGAAAGGTTCTTTTTATTCTTGCTTATAATGTCATTAAGAAGAGAAGAAAGAGGTGAAAAGGGAGGATCCTAATGCACCCTATATGAAAAAAGAAGGAAAGGAACCCAAGGAAGGCCCTAAGGGTCCCACCGGGCATGCCAGAATGTTTCTATGCTAATTCGCTTTCTACATTCAAGAGAAGAATAAGAAACTTAAGGAAATGGTCAAGGCTTGTGTACCTGGATGTAGTCTGTGCACCATAATCTAGACACTGTGAGAACTCCTCTTTGGCTGTAGAGGAATGACACCTACAAAGAAAAGAGACTTGGACAAAAGAGAGCATTAGATGGATAAATGGTGGGTTGCCAAGCGAAAGCTTGATCCCAGAAGTATGAAGACTTTCTTAAGGGATATCAACCCACTAGTCAATAAAAAGAAGTCTGATAGATAGCTGAATGATAAAAGACTAAAGTGATAAAAGATGAAAGGAAATGGAAGCAAAGGCTTACATGGAAGATGCTGTCAGACTAGTCACAGTCGTCGGCGTCGGTGGTCCTACCGACGTCGGTTGGTCAAGGTCTACCGACGTCAAATAGGCTGTCGATGTCGGTTGGGGTAATGGCCGGCGTCGGTCGGGGTAGTTAGCTTGGATGGGGTCTGGTCAGGTCTGTGGTCCGTGGACAGGGTTTGGTCAGGGTTTTGGTCTGTGGACAAGGCCAGGGAAGGGTCTGGGTTTGTTTGAGTGGTCTTGAGACAAAGTTTTGGGCTTGGTTGAATGGTCTAGGGTCTGGGTCTGAGAGTCTAGTTGAATGGGCAGAGTGTATGGTCCGACAGAGGACGAAGGTAACAGGGAGGTGGAGAAGTCAAGATTTGGGTCTGGGTTGGTTAATAGTCTGGTCTGGAGAGATATTGTTTGAAAGCAATAACTGAAAAGAGAATAAAAACACAGACAATATACTTACCTGTGGCTGGCTGAAGGTGTGTTGCTGATGATCCCCATACCTGCTATTGATGTAGCCTGTGTGGAGGATCTATTGCTGATGTAGAAGTTTGATGCAGAATACCTGTTGCTACACCTAAAGGAGAGAGTGAGAGGCTTGGCTGAGAAATTTGCAAATTGACGGATGGTCGAAGACTCTAGATTCTAGATTCGTGATTAGCTTCGAGATTCAGAGTTGTCCTTAGAATTTGTCATTAGACACATGATTTTGATTAGAATTTGTGATTAGCTGGAAAGAGGTCAGAATGGTGGTTTAAGTAAACCGACGTCGGCGATCCCGCTAGCGTCGATCGACAGTTGACCGACATCGGCGGGTGCAGAACACGTAAAAGGGCCAACAAGCGCATTCTACATCTGCCAAGTTCATAAATGGTTGAAGACATGTCAAAGGTAAGGATAAATACACACGAGAGTTGGTTAGGTAGTTGGAGAGGAGAAAGAATAGGTCTTGGGTGAGTCATAGGATAGGAAATGGTCTAAGGCGAGGTGTCATGGGTGAGGTGTCATGGGTGAGGGGTTTAATTCAAAATAAGTTAATTATTTTAAATTAGTAATTGTATAGGTTAAGAATGGGTTAGAAATGGACCAAGGGGTAGACACAATTTCTGTGTCTACATTTGCCCCTTTTTGTCTTGTTGGTTGTTCTGGATGAACTGCAAGACAAAAATAGGAGTTGGTTGCCCCAAGTATGGGATGAGGTGGATTGCCCCGAGGTATGGATGAGGTATTCCCCCTCAAAGCGAGAGTCGAGGGAAGGGACCCTGATGTCGGGCGCTGATTTGACAAAAAAGGTGGATGAGAAGGATGAAGAGTGAGTGAAAACGCTGCAATAGTTGTGATTGTGGGCATACCACTTCATGAGACAGGGAGGTCAAATGGTCGCAGTCAAAAGGTCGAGGAGTGCCAAAATTGAAATAACCGGGCCCCAGCATTAGTCGTAGCTAATCGGGTTATTCAATCTAAGCTGTAGCTCCAAATGGTCATCGTGTTACAGGTATCCTAGGCTCAGGAAGTGCTCCCAGAAACATGAAAATGTCACAAGTAGTGCAGATCAACCGGCTTGTGATCTTATACTTGTGAGGGTCCAAAAATAAGGTCTGCGAATAATTTTGTTATCTATTCGTGAGGTAGCATGCGTGCAAACAAAACCAAGACAGAGTTGTCTTAGAAGTGGTCAGGGTCTGAGGAGATAGGCGTGATCTCCATGGTCGCTGGTCAGGTTGAGATATAAGTGATCTCAAATGTGCCCCATGAGGAGTCAGAAATGACTTCGACATTGGCAGGGCTGGTTGATTGGTCATGATAGAAGATGAAAGGTCGACGTCTTGAGAGAGACGAACGAGCAGATGGGTGGACAAAGGAATGGTCGAGCTAACCTCAGAAGACTGAGTGCTGCCTACATAGCCCAAATTGGAAAGGCCTCAGACCAATGTAGTTCGGAAAGAGGGTCAAAGAGGTCGATAGGCTGGTCTTGGTCGAGATCAAGGTTGAAATAATGAGGAGAAGAGGATGATACAGCCTTTTCCAAATGGTGTATTTTGTAACATTTGTGAGTGGTCTTTCATCCTTAGCAATTTTCCATATTCGTGATGGATGTATGCTAAAAATGAATTGAGGTCTATTTATGCTTCAGCAAGTATTGGTTTATGCTTAAAATAAATTGTGTCGGGTTGATAGTTTCCATGTGTATTGGTGTCCATAGAAACTATGTGAAAAAAAGACAATGATGATGATGATGTCATGTTGTTGGTCTGAAAATGTTGAGGTTGGTAAAAAGGCTTGTTTGAATGTGACCAAAGTGTAAAAGATAAGTGAAAGGCAAATTTCTCTTTCATTGACAAGGACCAAAAAGGATGGCATGGATAGGGGTAGTTAGAACAAAAGCCCCGTGTATTCATTGCGTCGTGGACCAGTGTTGTGCTAGAGAAGTAATCGCATCACTTGATGTTAAGTGAGCTCGAAGTCCCTTGAGTGGGTGATGGGTAGGATATGTGATATGAGAGGATGGGGTAACCCTTTTGTGGTAGGAAGAACCTTGCCCCTTTAAAAGGTGACCCAAGAACGACTATAGGCATGTCCATGGCTTGATAGCTTGTCAGTCATTTTTTTTTTTTTTTAGAGCGGACTGATCAATGCAGGAAGTCCACATAGAGATGTCATTTGTTTGGTGGTCATTTGTGAAGCTGATCAATGCGGGAAGCTTCTAAGAAAGTGCTATTTGTAGCAAGATTTAGTCATAGCCATCCTTCGAGGGAGTGGTCTATATTTTGCTTTATATGTTTGATAAGTTGGCCTAGCTATCTTTCAAGGGAGTAGTCTAGTAATATAGCAATTGTGTAGCTGTCCTTCGAGGGAGCAGTCTACATTTAGAGAGCTATGATGACCTGATATGTTATATATAATTGTTGACCGACGTTTAGCCATGGACGAGCTTGTAGAGGTTTAAGGGTTCCCTTTTATTAGGACAAAGCATTATTGCTTGACAAAAAGGGTTGACATAGAACTTTTTTAGGGAATAGGGTTGAAAGGAATAGGGATTAAGAGGATGGGGTTGCTCAAGGGATGATCTCAAGTAAAACGTCAAGTGATGAATACTCGACTAACAAAAGAATGGTCGTGGATGCAAGGTATAAAAAGGGCTCAGGTTCTAACAAGTCCCTGGGCCATGCTAGTGCATTAAGGTTCAAGTCAATTAAGAGCAAAGGTACCCCATTTGGCTCTTTCCAGATTGGTCAGGTGTTGATTGATGTTTGATAATTTAAGTTTGGTCGAGGTTTGGTTGATACTGGTCAGGCTCATGATTAAAAGATTGGTTGATGATTGGACTATGTGTGGTCGAGGTCATGGTCGAAGGCTTGGTTGACTGTTTGGTCGAAGGCAGGATAAGGTTGGATTCCCCCAATCGCTTAGGGACAATGTTAGATAGATTGGTCAAGGTTGGTGGAGGCTTGGTGGTCAAATGGACTGTGTTGATGTCGAATAATGGGGTCAAAAGCGGCAAAGGGACCACAGTCTAGCATGGAGATCCCAATTTAGGCGATGAGGTTTGAGAGGCATGGGTTGGTGTTGATAATTTGTCGAAGAGGAGGTTGAGAGGATCCTTAATGAGAAGGGAATTCTTTTTTCGTTGGTGATGAATGATAGCTTTGAAAGCGCAACAACGCTCAGTTTCATGTCCCTGAGTGTAGTGATAATGACAAAATTTAGAGTTGTCGAACCAAGATGGCCTTGATCTGAGAGTTGATGAGTGGGGTGGTGTTGAAGGTTTATTGATGATGTGGTCGAGAAGAAGGGTGTCATTCCCCAGACATTTGCGAATGGAAACCTTGAGGGCACAACAATGCTCAATGTCGTGTCCAAGTGTGCGATGATACGCACAAATGCGAGTGTCATCGAACCAAGGTGGTTTTGGTTCGAGAAATTGATATGGTTTAAGAGGCAGGAGGTTGATGCGAGAGGACTGCAACAATTGTCGTAACAGCAAGGCGTAAGAACCTGCTAATGGGTCTAGATGTTTTGTTATAGTGTGGGTTGATGACTTTGGTTTAAGAGGTGTAAGAGGCGTTGGTCGATGGTTTAGAGGAGATATGTGTCTGACAAGTTGAGAAAGTAATGGAGGCGACTTGCCTCTGTGAAGTATGGGAGTAGGAAGAAATCCTATTAAAGTGGACGGATGCGGGCCCAAGATTGAAGGTAATGAGGAAGGTGGGGGAGGAGTTCTCTGATGTGGTCTAGTGGCCTTCTTTGGTTTGGGTTGAGGGCCACCTTTATGCGAGGTGAGGTTAGATGCGGGTTTGGTTTTGGATGTGGACGGAGGTGAGTGAGATGTAGCAATCTCAAGCAAAAGGTGAGAGGAAACCGTGACTGGGTCTTCCTCGGTCAAAATGGGTGGAGAGACTAGGTCTTCTCTTGGTGGAGAAGAAATAAGAGAGTATGGCTCCTCAAGAGGGCAGGAGGCAGGGATGATCGTGCCTTCTATTTGTGCTTGAGGAGTAGGCAAGGTAGGGTCTTCGGATGAAGGTAAGGCTAATGGCATAGGCATGGTTGAGGTGTCCTCTAGTATAAGAGAGGTAGATGGAGGACTAATAGGAGAAGAAAGTTCTTCATCCTGTGATGGAGAAGGTTGGTCAAGGACAAGAGGCAAGATAGTGTTGATCGTGTGAATGTCATGGTCTTGAGAGTCATTGATCATGGTTTGGACATTGTTTTGAGTAGGTGGATGGTTTGGAAATGGTTGTTTAAAGATGTCGATGTGTTGGTTGGGTGGGGCATTTGGGTTATCTAAAATAAGATCCCCCTTGTCGATCATGTCTTGGATGATGTTTTTAAGGGTTCGGCAATTGTCGATGTCATGGCCTTGGACACGGTGAAAGTGACAGAAGTCTGCGTCCCTATACCATGTAGGGATGGCTTTTGAAGGGTCAAATTGAGGTGGTCAAATTGGAGGGAGATTGAGGACCCCCTACTTGACAAGTTTTTCCAAAACAGAAGCGTATGATTCTCCAAGTGGAGTGTATGAACGCTGGATGTACCATTGTTGGAATTGTTTGGTGATGCTTGAAGATGTTGAAGGTTGAGATTGATTATTTGTTGTCGAGGATGGTGATCTAATGAACACAGTGTTGGCCACTCCTTTGGGTTTGGAGTTGGCAGAAGAAGAAGGTCTGGAAGAAGAATGGTCATTGGCTTTCACATTGGTATTACGCAATTTGACCTTATCCTCTTCAATGGCGCCGAGTTCAAGCTTTCGAGCCATGGTGAAAGCTTCATCGAAAGTGTGAAATTTCTAAATCTACAAGGTAGAAGAGATGTGCCTGGCACATGCTCGAGAAAAGAGCTCGATGAGCTCGGGTTGAGGCAAGAAGAAGGAGAGCTGGTTAATCAAGCCTCTCCAACGGGCGACAAAATTGACTATAGATTCGTCGTCGAATTGCCTGATGGAGTAAAGCTTTGTGATTGAGACTTGTTTAGTGATGTTGATAGAAAAATGGTCAAGAAATAATTGGGCAAGTTGAATGAAAGAAAAGATAGAATGTCTAGCAAGAGAGCTATACTAGTCAAGAGCAGGGCCAGAAAGCGACATGGGAAATGTGCGCAAGAGCAATGCATCATCATGGGCAATAAAATAGTAGGCATGTCTGAATGCCCATAGATGTTTTTGCGGGTCTTCCTTACTCTAAAAGTGAGCAAATTTAGGAAGCTCCCATTGGTTTGGGTATGGTCGGATAGGGATGGAAGGATGGATGGGCTCGTTGCAAATTTGCTCATATGAGAGAGCATTGCGTGAACCAGAGATAGAGGTCTCGAGACTGGACATTTTATCCATAAGAATTTTAATGATGTCTGCTGATGGATTGGTAGATGGGGTGCCCCCTAGGTTGTAGGGTGCTTGAAAGAGGCTAGAGGAGGCATACGACGTAGTCGGTTATACCAGTAAGGGGGCAATGTACAGATGACTAGTCGCAGGGATAAATGTAGAGGCTAAAGGTGGTTGGGTTATGGAAGTAGAAGGCATAAGTTGACTGGATACCGCCAAAGATGGTTGCGTGATGGCACTGGTAAAAGGATAGGTTGGCACTCCTGCATATATGGGTGTAAGAGTGTGCGGGGTCAAGACAATCAAGTTCTGGTATGATGTAGAACTTGGTTGAATTGCGTGTGGTTGAGGGGGTAATGGAACCCCGATGGAGGTTGGTCTAAAAATAGATGGGGAGGCCAAACTTTGTGTATTAGCCATGGTCGGGTCAATGGTTGAGGCAAAAGGCTGGGTCATAAAAGGTTGGGTAGCGAATGGTGTCGATGTCATCGCCACTTCACCTGAAAGGTCTCGCGTTGGGTTTCTTGCGAGATAGTTTTGGAGGGCTGTGACGTTGAGGTCCAAGAATCTTTCGAAATCTTGGTTAAGGCTTGTGTACCTAGATGTAGTCTGGGCACTGTAATCCAGATGCTGTGAGAACTCCTCTTTGGCTATGGAGGAATGACACCTGCAAAGAAAAGAGATTTGGACAAAAGAGAGCGTTAGATGGATAAATGGTGGGTTGCCAAGCGAAAGCTTGATCCCAGAAGTATGAAGACTTCCTTAAGGGATATCAACCCACTAGTCAATAAAAAGAAGTCTGATAGATAGCTGAATGATAAAAGACTAAAGTGATAAAAGATGAAAGGAAATGGAAGCAAAGGCTTACCTGGAAGATGCTATCGGACTAGTCACAGTCATCGGTGTCGGTGGTCCTACCAGCATCGGTTGGTCAAGGTCTGCCGACGTCGGTTGGGGTAATGGCCGGCGTCGGTCGGGGCAGTTAGCTTGGACGGGGTCTGGTCAGGTCTGTGGTCCGTGGACAGGGTTTGGTCAGGGTTTTGGTCTGTGGACAAGGCCAGGGAAGGGTCTGGGTTTGTTTGAGTGGTCTTCAGACAAAGTTTTGGGCTTGGTTGAATGGTCTGGGGTCTGGGTCTGAGAGTCTAGTTGAATGGGTAGAGTGTATGGTCTGACAGAGGATGGAGGTAACAGGGAGGTGGAGAAGTCAAGATTCGGGTCTAGGTTGATTAACAGTCTGGTCTGGAGAGATATTGTTTGAAAGCAATAACTGAAAAGAGAATGAAAACATAGACAATATACTTACCTATGGTTGGCTGAAGGTGTGTTGCTGATGATCCCCGTACCTACTGTTGATGTAGCCTGTGTGGAGGATTTGTTGCTGATGTAGAAGTCTGATGCAGAATACCTGTTGCTACACCTGAAGGAGAGAGTGAGAGGCTTGGCTAAGAAATTCGTAGATTGACGGATGGTCGAAGACTCCAGATTCTAGATTCGTGATTAGCTCCGAGATTTAGAGTTGTCCTTAGAATTTGTCATTAGACGCGTGATTTTGATTAGAATTTGTGATTAGCCAGAAAGAGGTCAAAATGGCGGTTTAAGTAAACCGACGTCGGTGATCCCACCGGCATCGGCTGACAGTTGACCGACGTCGGTGGGTGCAGAACACGTAAAAGGGCCAACAAGCCCATTCTACATCCGGCAAGTTCATAAACGGTTGAAGACATGTCGAAGGTAAGGATAAATATGCACGAGAGTTGGTTAGGCAGTTGGAGAGGAGAAAGAATAGGTCTTGGGTGAGTCATAGGATAGGAAATGGTCTAAGGCGAGGTGTCATGGGTGAGGGGTTTAATTCAAAATAAGTTAATTATTTTAAATTAGTAATTGTATAGGTTAGGAATGGGTTAGAAATGGACCAAGGGGTAGACACGATTTCGGTGTCTACAGCTTATTGAAATGCAACAAGGCTATATCCCACTTTTATTTTAATAGATCATTAGCTCCCAAGTAATATTTTATTAATATCAAGGTAGAAATTTTTAGCTTGGTTAGGAAAATAAGATCTTGGCCATATACAAGATGATAGTGAGAGGTCCCCATAGAAACTTTGATCCTAGTTCTATCAGACCATAAAGCAAATTTTAGCATATTGTGCTAGTCCCTTGGGTTTCTTTCTAATATTTTCTTAATTATATTCAAAAAATTCTTATTTCTTGACTCAGTTAACCAATTCCCTTGTGGGTAATAATTCAAATAAATTTTAAGAGTTACTTGATGATCATAAGCCTATCCAAGGAATTATAGATATGAGAAAGCAGGGCCATTATCACATACCAACATGGTGGGCATACCAAATATCATTATAATATGTTCTTCTAGGAATTGAATGACTATGTATGTCATGTAATTCTTGAATGGTTGAGCTTCATGAAAAAAATTATAGTAATCATTTGATGTAAGGATGAACTTATGGCCTATAAAAGAATTGGTGTTGATGGTTCCCACAAAATCCAATCCCCATTTATCAAATAGATGAGCTTCATTGACTAGCAATAGTTGTATAGTTAGGGTGTGTTCATAGTGTGAAATGACTTGGAAGGTGTGGGAACCTTAGACATGTAAATGTGCATCCTTAAAAATGCATGGTAAATAGTAACCTATGCTTAATATTTGATGAGTTTTAGTACTTCCTAAACCATGCCTAATTCCATACATCCCATGGAAATTTGAAAGTACCTTGGCTACTTCTTCTTTATTCAGGCATATCAAGTATATGACTTCATGATTTTTTCTAGAGAGTGCTAACTTTGATTATGAAAAAATTGATTCTTAGGAAAAATGCTCTTAATTCTGTGGATTTCAGGTGACACTCATTGCTCAATATATATCCAACTATGTCTATGTACTAATTATCATTTTTGATGTCTTGCACTGATTTTTTTTAGAAAATGATTTGGGGATTCATCTCGGCCATGGCTTTATAGAGTCCACGACCTCTAACTATTTTCATTGATTGTGTCTCTATGTTGATTTCTTGGATCATGGTCATCTTCTTACCATGCCTCTCTCCTAATTCATTTTGTATTAGCAAGGCCTTCATGGCTAAATCAAGTACTACAATAAATACTTTGTTGTGTAGGATGTAATACCTAACTTTATAATAGCTTTGATCAAAGTAATGGCTTACTTATAAATCATCAAATATTTAAGTTGATAATGTTTTAGTACGATGCTCATGAAGGATACCGGTCTTTCATCTCCCACTTTTTTATTTTTTGTAAGTATGGTAGCACTTAAATGCTCCAAGGCAAATGAATAAAGGTAGAATAGTTATGTGTAGACTAGATTGATGAGTATTAACATGTTTACAATGGAATCCTTGATCTGGTCAAAAGTTGTTTGTACCATAAAAGTCTAACTGATTTTAACATCCTTTTTCACCATGATATTTAGTTTCCCAATTATCTCAACAAACCCTATGATAAACTTTCTCATGAATTTGATCTTGTTGAAGAAACTCTTCAGTTCCTTATTAGTACTAGGTTGTGGGATTTTTAGGATTACCTCTATTCTATTTATTTTTATGGATATAATTGTTATCATCAAAAAATTTACCCTTGAGAAGGTTGTTCAAGCCTCTTCACTTAAGTGATAGCATGGGAACAATCCTAGGTTTTGGGTGACCTAAAGAATGCATTGAACCTCTAGATAGGGTTAACTCCCTTTATGCATCACTTAAGAACTACAAACTAAGCTAATTATTTCAAGGGAAAATGGAAAGATAACTGAAAATAAACTAAACTATGGATATGATGCACCAAATTTGTCTCCTTCACCTACCTATTATGCACTAAGAACATTAACCATAACTGAATCTAATTGCAAAACTCAAATGGGATCTCTAAATACGAGTGTTTCGCATAGAGGATATAACATAATACATAGAATAAGGTATTTTATCAAGATTTATTTAAATACACTAATGAATTTTTCCACTTTCTATCCATGCAAATATATTTAGAATTACTCCATATGACCTACAAATATAACCCTCACTTGTAAAGAGGTAAACATGACAAGGACAAATAAGAGGAAGTAGCATACTATCACTAAAATTCATCAACTAAAATGAATTTACACTATTTTAAAGGATAAGAGAAGACTATAACTAAACTTTATTCATATCAAAGGTAAAGTACAAGTTTTCATTTGGATAGGGCTATACCATATCTAGAAAAAGGATCCTTTCAATGCTAAAATCAAGCATACATATAGGAGAAGGAAGAAGAGAGGTGTCAAGAGCTAATTATGGATATAAATCAATCATATATCAAGTTAAAAACAAGATACTATTATAAATGATAATTATCAATTTCCTCTTTGACAAGTGTGTTCTCTATTTGATGGTAACTTGAGCAAGGTGGTGGAGGAGTTATGCTTGGCTTAGTGACTCACCCTTGAGCACTTAAAATTTCCTCTTAAAGTGATAATGAATTGAAAAATATTATTATTTATGTATAAATACCTTGGTCACCTATTTAAAATCCATAATTAATCATCTCTCCACTTATGTCTTGTAGTTTTATTCATAGTTCTCCCATTTGCTCTCTTGGAGGCCTATTCCTTGTAGCCCTCTTTTGATAAAAATATCTTTGGTTTGAGAGATCCAAAAAAATTATATGGAAATTAAAATAAGGTACCCATTATCCCCTTATATATTTTCCCAAAATTTTAGGTCCCAACTCCCTGAAAAACCTACTTTCTCAGCACCCACCTTTTCTAATTAGGCCTACTACAAGCCTACAACATTGGAGACCATAAAAATAATACATAAAAACCACAAAAAACCTTTATTTAAAATAAAAAATGTCTGGTTGACAAATTTTCAATATATTCCATGGGTTATAATTCAAGTTATAAGAGTTTCAAGTTTTCTAGCCCTAGTTGACAAAAATGCAGTCCTAAGTAGGCTGATAACTAAAAAAATACATATTTTTATTTATAATGTATTTAATTATAAATAAATTAATTTTTTTGTCTTAACCAACATTACTCATCCTCTTAAATATTTATTTTATCTTGGTTAACCTTTTGTACCTTTCAAACAAGCCAATTTCTCACCATTTTGTGTGCATTTTAGATTGTGTGCATGGTTGTAGGTGTTTTTATGGTTTTCAAACAAATTTAAGACCATATTAAAATTTAAAATTAAATTAATTGATTTATCCAAAATTATTTTATCCATTAAAATCATAAATATAATTCAAATCATTCTATATTTTCTTGAACTCATGAAAAAAGGTTGCAAAAGAGCTCTTTTAGTAGGCTTATGGGACTAGTCTAGGTTTGATGTTTGTTAGGTTTAATAATGATTATTTATTTCATTTATTAATATTTTTATCCATATTTATACATTCCTAACTATCATAATTATTTTTAATGCTCATTTTCATTCTCAAACATCACCTTCTATGCAAGGTTTTGCTCCCTTGCTTAAGAATGCTGACCTACAGGTCTTCAAACTTGTAGGTCTACATTCTTCTCAACTTGAGCCATGATTATATGTTTTCAAGGTAATATAATCCATTTTATCTCCTCATTTACATTACATAGTTATTTTAAAGTCATAAATCCTTCTTGAACACCTCAAATTACCTTCACATACCTAGTCTTGCTTGCAAAACACTAGACTATTGTATATATGTATATAGCCTATTAATTCACTTCAAGAATGGTTATTAGGATATTTTTTAATTTTTATATGATATTTTTAGATTATTATATCTAAATTTAATTAATTTAATGTCTCTTTCACCTAAAATATCACTTAAGACCTCAAAAAACATTACTTTTAACACCTTTTTCTTGACATTGATGGTTGTAGATGTACATTTGAAATGTTTGACCGTTATAGTGCATCATGTGATTCTTATTAAATTATAACATTATAAAACCTTATTATAAGGTATTAAAATAACCTATGATACTCTTCAAACTCATATTCACTTAAAATTTTGAATTTGGGTCCTCTTAACCTACAAGCAGAGCTATAGGTGACTATACCTTCTCATTATAAGCATGCCATAATGAGATGGCTCAAGAAGATCACTTTGTATGAATTAAATTTTATTAAGGATATAAATATAAGTGGTATTATTATATTATACCATATTATATCTTCCTAGTGCATTTAAAACCTTTGTTTTATTTCTCCGTGGCCTTTAGAAGGTATGTCTTGGACTGTAACTTACAATAACCCTTTGAATGCATGATATTCTCTCTCCCCTCATGTTTCTGGCTGATTTTATGCTTTTATTTTGTATAATGATTATTATATGAGGACATATAGGTTTATATAAGTTTATTTGAGATCACTTAAAGTTAGAAAACACTCAAACTTACAATTACCCTCCTTCCACCTTCAAGAAGCACAAAAACACTACATTTTTGTTCTTTTGACTGCTCACACATGCCACTGATAATTGAGGGTGATTTTATAGGACTAATCAATCCATTTCTGATCTAAAACAATCATTCATCTGCATCCATTATCCCGAAACTTGCTAGAATAAGAAAACATTGTGTATGTAGGGTTTTAAGAGGGTTTTGGGTTACTTAACTTGTTAACAATTGTTCATAAAGTTAATCCCCTATATCCTAAAGTTAATGCTTGTAATTTAAAGTTAATAAGTTCCCATTTAAACCCCAAATATCACTATTTCCAACTCTTTTTCCTCTTCATGGAATGAGTACCTGAAAATGGCATTCACAAGCTTGCAAAGGGGTTGATAGAGAAGATGAAATATTATTTACATTATTATAACCTAAAAATGATTTCACAAGACTAATTTCAGATTTAAAACCTTTTAAATACCTGAACACATCCATTTATAACCTGAACTAACCATTTCCATGTTAAAAAATACTTTACAAGCTCTTGACAAGTGTGTTTATACATTATACTTTAATTTATTGATCTTTGGAGGCTCCTACCACTCCTTGCACATTTAATTGACCTGGGTGAACATGTGTGAGGGATAAGTAACTATTACAAAGATTATAAATGTGTTTTAGTCCCTAAAATGCACTTAATTCTTCATATTAGTAAAAGCAACATTACCTTAATTTTTCTAAATTTACCTTAACTTTTGCTAAACATGAAATAATAATATTTTCACCTTGTTATACCTTGTCTTTATAAGGTCATCTTACACTATAATACATTATATCACCTTGGAGTTCAACATACCAATGCTCCACCATGGGTCAACATAACTTAACCTTTCTAAAGTAACCTTAACTTTGTCAAACTTACCTTAATCTCTCCAAAACTCAAATAAGGCATTCATGAAGGAGAAAATGACAATACCAATGGAATGAATCACTCTTATAGACCATGAAAATAGACCTTAATATGTCCAAAATTTGATAAGATATCCTTACTATGACCAAGTTTGACCAATAAACCAAGACTTAGACTCATCAAAAGATTATTAATCAAGATTAAACAAGTCTAGAATCAAAGTTCAAAATTGTGCCCCTTCATCATTGATAATTTTGGCTAACATCTTTACTGACCTCCTGGGTATTACATGCCTACTATGCATCTATACCAGTTGGCTTCATGCCTCCATTGGGCTATGGAGTCACCCATTCTCAACACAACGTTGATTGGACCTTAAACACTTATTTCAAGCCTCTTGAAATGAATATAATAGCTGACTAACTTCACCAACACACACAATAAGACAAGAATAAAACAAATGAAATCAAGACACACATAGTGTTAATAATTAATTAGGGAAAACAAAATAAGAAAATACTATGTAAAACTAACCTTTTAGAACTAATCCTCTAGGATCAAAAAGAAAACTACTTAAGTAACCTTCATATGATGAACAAAAATGATGTATAAATTGCTGATTAGACTTTTTTCTTGCTTGACCATCTCCTTTATTAACCACCATCTTATTTGGCTTGACCTCAAATGGATCTACAGTAGCAAACATGTTACAACAAAGACAAATTCATCTTAAATTTCGTGATTTACCTCATATTGTTGTCCATCCTTCACAATGTGAGAGACCTCCAATATGACCATGGTTTGATTCATAAAGGTAGCAACAAATTCAACTTCCATTGGTTTTTTTAACTCCATTTTTTTCTCAACTTGAGGAGTATCACATTCATCATATATTGATGCATCATTAGTTTTGACCTCTTGGTGATGTCTTATAGGACTTTTTGGCTTGCTAGACATTTTGTGTATACACATAATATTTTCAAAATTTATCAATTATTTATGATTTCTATCTTGTAGTAACCTATTGAGTCTCAATCTCTCTGAGTGCATGCCTTAAAAGGTACACTAGGAAAGGGGTGGGCAAATCATTGGTGCTTCGTAGGATTATTTTCCCTATACTACCACTTAATATATATGAAACCATCTCCTAAACACTTCCCTAATATTTCTCTTCTCTCTTACACCCTCCTCCAACCATTTTCTACCTTCATTATCCCCTTCTTAAGCATTAAACCCTTTATTAATAATTTATATTATACTATCGGCCCTATTGACTCTGTAATATAATTGATAAAACATATATAGGGTATGGTCCATCCCCTAGTTGACCTAAACCAAGACCTAATTTATTTTTATCAATTAACGATACAAAGTCAATTGGGCTGACCCTATCAGCTAACCTTTTAGAAAGGTCTAGGATTAGATTCAGCTCTATATACACATTTATTTTATCATTTATTATCGAAGAGAAGAATAAGAATATTATATTGTCCATTTTCTTATCCGCCATTCTACTTGAGGAGTATAACTTAGGGTTTTAATACTTTATTTAGAGATACAAATATTATCTTATGTATAAGTCTTTTAGATGCATAGAGAAGTTGTGTAGCCTAGAGTTGACTTATCCTTCTTATCTTACATACCAAAATAACCTCTTGTAAAGCACCTTATCCAAGGGAGAGATTGAGGCTCAAAGGGTTCATCTTTAAAGGTAAGTATTCCTAACTTTTTTCTTCCTTTGTAAGAATAGATAGATTAGAATTTGTACTTATCTCCCATGCATTAGTATTTCCTATACATTTACTTGAGTATAAATCTTCTATGCATGTTTAATTTTTATGTTTATTACCCCCACTTTGTGCCACAAGATTTTGTGAGCACTAGATTAGATTTCACTTTGATTTACATATACTTTTGTGAATATGAAAACATATGACCTAGCTAGGGTTATTGCATGGTATTTCTTGACTAGAGGCTTTGGAACCCTCTCTAGTGATATTATTGTGGTAAGAGATCCCTTGGTTAGGTCTAGCATATAAATCTTGGTCATGACCCTAAATATATAATGTATCAACAATCAGAAGTGTAAGTAAGATTTATCTTCTCCGATTTAGGATTTATTAATGAATCAGTTAAATTTCCATTTGTATACATTCTAGGAAAACTAATGTGAATCAAACCCTTTTAGGTTTTATTTAATGCCATCATTTTGTCATCATATTATATTTTTATATATTTTTAATATTGTATTGAACCAATTGGTATAGTTACTACATTTTTTGTATAGGTTTAATACACAATCACTCAAAAATGACTATGTTTTATCTATGTAGGTATTCACTAAATTTAGGTTACTTGATTGATTAGTTTGGCACAATATTTTTTTCATCTCTATATTTGCATACTTAGTTGAACCAATCAACTCTATCTACAATTCTCTTCTTTTAGCAAACATATCTACAAACATAGTAGAACTAGTCAACTCTATTTGCAACTTATTCTTCAGCATATAGGTTTTACAAACTTCATTGAGCCAGTTGACTCTATTATCATAATTTTGAATCAGAATTTGAACATCACAACATCAAATTTTTTAATTATAACATCTTCAAAACCATTAATGGTAGAGATAGAGTGATCAAATGGTATACCTTTAGTTTTAGTAGAGCCTCTTAGGAGTATGCTTGTGGATCATGTTATGATTATTCCTTATCATTTTTATAGATACTAGGATCATTCTATTTTGATTCCCATAGATATGTTGGCTACTATTCTTAATCCCTCTATGTATGCATCCTAATTCTCTCTTAGATATGCTTAGTCTAATTCCTACCCCTACTCTACCTTTAGCTAAGCCTCATCATGTATCTAATTTTACTTCTCTTTTAGATGAGTCTAACCTAATCTCTTCACTAGACCCACCTCCCCTTGGTGATGGCCTTCTTCCTTTGCCACAACTTGATCCCTTACCCACCCAATTAGCTAAGCAACCTTACTATGATATTCATAAAGTTTATGATCATTAGACTAGAGACTACTAGTTATATCAACCTTCCCTAGCTTTTACTTCTACTTCTTCCATTAGTAGACCCCTAAAGTATACTAACAAGTGTATATATTACTTATATGTCATAAATAATCATTCTTCCACCCATTGTTGAAATCTTTGATAATATGTTGACACATTTCATCCAACCTTTCTGTAGCCTAAAGATAAGGCCATACCTCCTCCTAAGTTGTTACCTGAGTATATCCCAAAATATGAAGAGGTATATTATCTTTGGCACCACTGTGGTACCCATCATACTGATGATTGTCACATTCTCCAGGAGCATCTTCATGATCACCTTATGACCATTCATGTGCCTATTATTCCTCCTCCTATAGGTCACTCACATAAGAAGGCTCCTCCTTATTCACCTATGGTTCCTTCAACTTTTCCTTCTCCCCCACCTATGTTTCCTTCCACACCAATGGTGTCACCTTCCTATCCCATAGATACCATTCCTATTCCATCATTCATTTCCCTCCTTAGTTATTTTATGCATGAGAGCCCTCATGAGCATGATCCTTCAGCTATGCCTACATTTTATGTTGAGTAAATTTGATGAGAGGTCTTTTCATAGATTTCCAGAGATATATCAAATGTCATGCATAATATTTTTGGATAGATTTATCAGTATTTGTGAACACAACATGGTGTTCTTTCACTTTACTTCTTATTATGATTTTGGATTGGACCTGTGATCACTTTTATATATATCTTATATCATTTGACTGTGTCAAATTTTACCTCACTTATCTATTTCGCATGGATATTTATATTATGCATTATGTGGTTCATATGGTTTCATTTCTTTTCATCTTCTCTTATGGCTTATTTTCATTATTTTCATGATTGAACATGTATATTTATGAGTTCATTTCTTTTCATGTGTGTCTTTGTCTTTTCTCATGTTTTTTTGCTACCTTATCTCAATAACATGGATAATTATTATGACTTGGTTATAACAATATTACTCCCCTTAGTAATCTTTATTTACTATATGAGAATTTGTAAAACAAGTCATCTCACTATAATTTTATCTTATTGATCTACTTTGGATCTCATTTTATTACCCTCTCTCATTTCACATACTAATCATACACATGGTTGAAACTTGAGATAACATAATGGTTCATAGGTAAGCCTAAGTTTTTATTCAATCATATCTTTTGATACTTAGTTCCATTTAGCCAAAGTCTAAAGCTCATTTGTGTGTATCACTTCTATAAATCATGTTTCTTATTTCAAATCCATATGGAGAAGGAATCATAAAGCCAAAAAATATAAAATCCAATTCATTTAAACAAAAGACAATGATACAAAAGGCAACATACAAATTTCAAAAGTCAAATCACACTAAAAGACATGATTCATAGCACATCTCTTTTTATAATAAAATATCAAAATCCATAGTTGGCCTCATGATAGAGTTGAGGTCCATTGGACTGTGCTAAGCTAGTATATTAGGAAAGGAGAATAAAAAATATTTTCATTCTACCTACTTTCTCACATAAGTACTCAATCTTCATAGTAAACTGATGGCTTTGTAATAGGTCCTAAGGAATGGGGAACATGTTATGGGAAGGTATGTCCATTTTACTTTTATTATTCATATAACCAAAATGATTCAATCTTAGTATCTCACTTATTTACCTATACACCTTTGTGTTTATTGTGAGTAGGTACCCTTTGTATTTTGATGCTCACTAGCCACTTAGTATCTTTCCTATGTGCTTAACATGACTCATATTTCCTAAGGTCTTCTCATAGACACCTATGTTATGTTTTTTACATTCCCTCTTTCATTTAAAGCATTCATAATATTTCCCCTTGAGAAATATTATTTTGTTAACTGATCATTCCCTCTAGATTTTTCATTTGTGAGTTGCATTGTAATACCATGGATAGGACCAATCCTTCCTCACATATTACCACAATATAGCCATATTTTAAAATCATTTCCATAGTTGTTTCCACCTCATTTGTGTTCCCTTTGTGATTTTCAATGTAAGATCATAGATAGGACTACACTTTCCTCAAAAAATATTCCAATACCCAAGTCACAATGAAATTACATATGTTAAATTAGAGATAAGTAGTGATTGATCATGAGTTACATGTCATTGACATGCTTCCCAACTTGATTTAGTGTGTTTTATTCTTACATCATTGATATTTCACTGTTATCTTCTTATATTTTGATTGCATGTATGCTTAAAACCATTTTATTAATTTTTTCATACTTCCTAACTTGAATTAGTGTGATCAATTTAACTCTATTTTTGACTTTTTTCTTTCTTTTTATACTTCCTAGAGTGATTTAGTATGATTGATTGACTTAATTGTTTTGTTTTTATACCATTTGTTTTCCATTGTGCCATCCATTTTTATCACAAATCATACTTACCAACATGATATAGCATGATTTCATTTTTTTAACTTGATCTTAATATTGTACATGGTTTGAAAACATTTGTTACCCTTTTTACTATCTTTGATTTATTATATTTAGTCATATTTTGTTATTAGACATTTCCCATCATGATATAGTGTGTAGTGCATTTATTTTTTATTACTTATACTTTTCCAAGTAATTTTTTCCTTTTTATTTTTAACCATGCATGTGTATCACATAATGCTAGAAAATAAAACACTCAACATATATTTCCCATAACATATACAACAAAAGATAAGTACATGTGCTAGAAAGAAATAGATCCATGCATCAACATCCATATCTAAGTACAACTCATGAGATCAATAAAACTATCAAACATATATATATATATATATATATATATATATATATATATATATATATATATATATATGTATGTATGTATGTATGTATGTATGTATGTATGTATGTATGTATGTATGTATGTATGTATGTATGTATGTAACATAATTATCTACTAATAAGGGGTGAATAATTAGATCAAATAAAACCAATAATTTTAAAGCAAATTAAAAAGCATATGCAGATTAAAAGAAAAAAAGTAGAGATCACAAATACACGACACCAAATTTATACATGAAAAACCTAAAGGAAAAAACCATACTGAGAATAGCTACTAGAATTTACTAATCTAATCTAGCCTCATAGTCAACACCTCACTTGGCAAAACATCACTGGTTACATTTAAAGATACCAATCCTAAGGAGATGCCAATCCCCTAACTAAGCACCAACTTAGCTTGTCTGATAGCACCAACCAATCAGATCTATGGAGCTACAATTCTAGTATACAAAATAGATTCATAAATAAATACAACTCTATTCTCTCTATTACAAGTCTAATCTATAACTATTCATTCTTTACACATTATCTCTTGGTGTCTTTTTTTCTTCTCTACCCCTCTCTCTCTATGTTTGTATATGTATCTATTTGTCACACTTCATCTCTCTTTGCAGCCTCTTTTTTCGTCTCTGCCCTTTTGTTGTGTGTCTATATATTTTCTATTTGACACTATCCAACATCAATAATAGCTTCAACTTTGGTAACAACAACTTATAATATTATCCTAGATGTCGTATATATAAGCATTTGATCTAGGGTTTGCTTCTTCTCTATGTTCACACTCAAACTGTAACACATCATGCCAATTCTGGACTTTAGTTCATTATGACATAAATTATAAGTTTCCCATGTCTCAAATCCATACATCAAACCATAATTACAGGTCATTTTACTATCTATAGCATTTGTTAGACTCAAGTTTCGATGCAAAGGCTCTTTAATGTAGATTTGATTGGTTAGATCAATCAATCACATTGTTTGTGTCAAGATATATAACTTATATGCAAGTTCTTGTATGTTTTTTTATGTTTCTCCACTTGACCGTTAGAATTTAAACACTTTAAATATTTGTCTTAGATCTCTTTCTTTGTACCATCTCCAAGCTCTCTCGCTTCGTCAGATCTATGTATGCTACTAAATTTTATTATTCCACTCTTTAAATTTTATCATCAATCTCTAGATCCTATCTCTCATGTGTCATTATATCCTTAAACTTACACAAACTATACCTTTACTTGGTCATTAAACTTTGACGCTTTGACCTCATCTTGCTACTTCCTACATACTTAGATCACTTTCACTTTGTCAATCTTCTCAAACCCACTCAGTCTTTAACTTGACATTGTGTTGATAAACATCGATCACTTTGTTCCATCTGAGTCCACTCACTCCATTAGATCTCCTTTGCATGATCACCCTTGCACCATAAAATATTATGACAAGAAATATCATTAACTCTAATAGGCTTATGCTCATTGGACCTCTGTTTACCAATCTTTGTGAATGTGACACTTGTCACTTGTGCATTCACTCAAAGCTACTTTTGAAAATTTGACTTCTTCACATTCTATTGGATCTTTAATGTCTGATTAAGTGCAAACTATTGATATTCAACTTTGATCAAACTTTATCTTTGACAGGCTCACTCTCATTGGTCCTCTATCTAACAAACACATGTGCTTGTGACACTTGGCATTAGTGCATTCACTTAGAGGGACGTTTAACACTTTGACTTCACTTCACTCCATTGGATCATCTGTGTATAATGAAGCATGGGTAAATCAAGTTGGGACATATATTAAGTCTTAGACTTAGGAAAATATAAAGTCCTTTTATCATTTCTTAGAGTCAGTAATTGCTAGGTCAAGGGGATAGTTTTGTAATGAAGACAAAGGCGTAAATTATAACTTAAACTACTAAGTCTAAACTATAGCCAATCACCATCAAAATAAAAAGTGTCTATTTGATGCCATGACATAAACCCTTAGGGTTTTACTGAGAAACCTATCCAGTCTGAGAGCAAAGATAATTCAATTCTGGGCTCATTCCTTCTCATTTAAACCTATGGACCATATATTCAATATACCCATGAAAAACCCATAACAAATCTACTATATATTTATTTTACAAATGTCCATATATGATCTTTGTAAAAATATGACAACTTTGCATGACCTTGTGTAGATTTTGTCCAAGTATGGAGACCATTTCATTTTGTTTGGAAGGCTAAATTTGCACCTGCATAACTCTTGTTGCACTTAGTCACATGACCTATAATTTATCACATATGATACTCTTACATAGGGGATTACATCCATATATCTAGTTTCTCTTAAATCCTTCATATGTGAAAGATATGTCTTCATAAAAATGCCTTTGAGATTTTGCTTGCAAACTAAAATTTTGACTGTGTTAGAAAACACTGTCAAAATACCTTGGATCCCTACTTTTCTCAAGCATATATTTTGTTGTGTTATGTCACGTGACCTAATATTTAGTGCATATAAACTAGGCAAAAAAATGAATAGACCCATATGATTATTTTATCCTAACACTTCCATGTGTGTAAACACTGACCTCATTAGTATGCTTACTTGGATCTATTTATCCCTTTTTAAAAATTTGGCTAATCATACAAACTTAGTGGATTTTTTCAAAGTAACCAAATTTGCACGCCCATATCTTCAACTGTGCTTAATCACATGTCTTCAAATCTAGAACATAACTATTAGGAATTAATATGATAAAAACCATGTGACTATCTCCCCCATACTTATTCACACATGTCAATGATGACATCAGCAAAATTCCTTCTCATCTTTTTTGTCATAGACCCACTATGTCTAGATGATCAATGTGATAAACTGGATGAATCCCACTCATGCACATAAGCACTCCAATCATCTTTGACCTCTGATAGGATGCCTTTCACATCCTCATATCACCATACTTATCCTTGAGCATCAATGGCATCCATAATCTACCTTTTGACATCAATGACATGTTCATAATGTCCCTTTTGACATCAATGACAATCAAATTTCCAACAATCTCCCCCTTTATCATTGATGGAAAACTAAATGCTCTGATCTTATAATATTTTGTTCCTTCTCTGGCATTACTTGTATTGGCTTTTGATGACTATGAATTGAATTTTTTCATACAAAAATTTCTCCCCCTTAGGCAATGACACATTTGCATAACACTCAACTTGGACACTTGTTATGTTCTTCCAAACTTTTATAGAGAGCATTTGCACTTTTTCTCCAAAATTTAACGAGAATTTTCCCTTTTTCTCCCCCTTTTACATCAATGGCAAAGGGACTCCTTATCACTATTTGTTCAAAGTGTTCTCCCCCTTTATCATAAAAAGGAGTTTGTCCAAGAACCTAAAACCATTGGCTCATTAGACATTTGCACAACATACATACATGATTTACCTTTTCTCTTCTTCTTCCAAGAATTAATAAATATTTTATGATCCTAACCTTGGACTTAGACTCTATCACTAGTATCTAGTGATGTGATGTAAGAGCTTCCATACAAAATTAATAGCCTTCTCTCTCAGCCTCTTATTATCTTTTGATCCTAAGACCTGACCAATTACAAATCTCTTCTACTCTGAGCCTTCTTGATCATGATAGACTAAACATATAGATCCCCATTACACTATGCATAGCTTCTCAAGCTATTCAATTTATCTGAGTTATCTCCCCCTAACTTTATGCTCCATCTTTGCACTAAGGGACTACCTATAGCACTTTACACATATTCATGAGTTTGGTGACTCAACTCATTATACAACCCAAGATGCACCATGTCAAGGGTTTCTTGCATTAGAACCCTTATGCCTACTAAACCTACAAACATATATTTGATATTTACTCTAATATCATTATGTCACATTGAAGCACTCATTATGTACTTATAGACACTGCATACACAACACTTGACTTGACTTGATGAAGTCATTATCACAGCCTACTTGAGTTTTTATATATAGCATACATCACTTGCTTCTCCACTGAAAGGAGCCTCTTAAGAAGCATAGATAGAGACACCTTAATTCAAAATGTCCTAGAATAATGTGAATCTAGGAGTTGCCCACAACTCTTCATACTCCTACTCCTCATTTTTCATATTATGCTTTCTATTCTTCTTAGGCTTAAGATAACTAACATGCTCATCCACTATGATATTCTCCTTTGGATTAACAATACATGGAGGCAACATGTGGCACACCAATTCATTTGATGAATCTTCCTTATAGCTCAGAATCTCATCACTAGTCACAAAAGACTGGTGTTCTATGTTTGATACTTTCTCTATGGAAACATGATGTTCACTTGAATCTATACATACCTCATAACTATCCTCAACCATCACCTTAGCCTTCTCATTGAGCTTCGTCTTCTCATTCTCAACATGTGCAGACATTAAAAGCTCTTGACATTTTCCAACCTATGCAACATTCTTCATCATGGTTTGATATTTGACTTTACATACATGCTTGGGTTGTTTGTATGTCTAGTTGGGATTACTTTTCTCTTTTTCAAAGACTTGTGAACCTTTCATCACACTGGGAGGCATGCTTTTCTTAACATTTTTTACTTTTGGTCTTTCAAATCTTGTTCTACATTGTTTAGCTATGTGACCAAAACTATTATAATTATAACACATTACATTTGTATCTACCAAGGGAGTAAATGAATTTTTGCTTACAAAGTTAGTAGTCCTTATAGGTACAACTCTACATTTACTAGCCTTATGACCAAACTGATTATAGTTATAAAAATAACCATAGAAAGATGAAGAATACCTAGTCATATTTTTCCTTTATGTAGAATGGGGAGTTGTTCACAAATCTTGCTTCTTCATGTTGCTTACCTTTATGTAACCATCTGCATTAGTTTCCTTTGTATTCTATATAATTTTTGAGTTTACAGAGATGGACTCATTATTTTTTTTCCTTTTGTCAAGCTTCTTTTTAGCTTTAGCCTTCTTCACATCAGCATTGCTTGTGTTTATCTTTGTATGCTTGCAAGCTTTCTCTTTCTTTGCTCCTGATACTTCTACTTTGAAATTATCATATAACTTAGCAGATGTACTAGTTATGGGACTTTTCCCCTTTTCATAAACAAGACCATATTTCTCTTTTGATGGCTTTCAAGAGCTGATCAATTTATCAATAATGTTTTATCCTCCTATTAGCTTCAGACCTTTGACCATTTGTTCTTTAGCCTTTTTAAGCTATTTTCTCAAAGCCACTATCTTTGCTTCTAGCCTCATACACTCATCAAATTTGAATTATAGTTCAATTTTGACTACATATTCTATTCTTGCAACCTCTTTAACCTGAGTCTTAAGGCTTACTATCATCTAATCAGGTCTTTCAAGACTTTTTGATAATTTTTTAGTTTATTTTTGTCTAATCTTCTTCTACCTTGAGTTTTCTTTTCATAGCTATCAATCTCATCTAGATCAAAAATGAGTTCACACTCAAGGTCCACTTCTCCTTCCTCTTATTCATCACAATCTTCAAATTATTTTTGATCTAGATCTATAGAAGCTGATTCCAATGCCATGAATAGGGATTCATTTCCCTCAACCACAAAGGCACAGTCATGGTCATCATATGAGCTATCACTATCATCCAATGAGTCACTATATTCTCTTATATACAAGATTTTCTTGTTTTTAAAAAATTTCCTCCTTTTGGAATAGTGGGGCTTCATCCTTTTGCCATCCTCTTCCTACTCAAAGTTATCTTTTTTTATCATAAATGCATTTATTAGCAAAATGTCCTACCTTACCATAGTTAAAGCATTTAAAGGGTAACTTACCTTTGTACTTTCCATATCCTCTTTTCAATTTTCTGACAAAGTTGGCTTCTTATTCATCAATCTCCTTAGATTTAGATGTAGATGCTTTTGCTTATGATTTCTTAGATGCTTTGAATGTAGCTTCTCTCTTAGGAGTATCTGCTTCTCCCATTCTCATCTCATAAGCAGTGAAGATTCCATACAACTCATCTATAGTGAGCTTATCTATAGCTATGGCTTCCTCTATTGTAGATATTTTAAAATCATATCTTGATGGTAAAGATCTTAAGACATTTTTGAAAATGATTGATTCTTTAATTTCTTCTCCAAGGCCTTTGATTACATTAAATATTTCATCTACCTTGAGAAGGTACTCTACAATATTCTCTTCTTTAGTCATTTTAATACTCTTAAGCATCCCTCTGTATGTTTATAGCTTGGCTTGATTTACCTTATCATCACCTTCATAGATGCTCTTCAACTTATTCTAGATATCTTGTGCATTTTGACAATGCATCACTTTAACAAAATCTAACTTGGACAATCCATAAAGAATAACATTTTTTGCCTTGGCATTGCTCTCATATGCCTTCTTTGAAGCTTGATCATTGGGAGTTATAGCAGGGGTTGTCTATCCATTTACCATAAACATCCATACATCGAACCCTAATGAAGATAAATAAATTTCCATTCTTATGATTGATTATGCATAGCTAGATCCATCAAAGAGAGGTGCTTTATTTGATGAAGATCCTTCTTGACTAGCCATTGTGTTCACTATTCAAGATCTACCTAATTTGATCAATATTATTTCAAGGAACCCTAGGCTCTAATACCAATTATTGGAACATAATTATCTATTGGGTAGGGGGTAAATCATTAGATCAACTAAAACTAGTCCTTTAATCCTTTTAAAGCAAATTCAAAAGCATATGTAGATTAAAAGATAAATGCAAAGATCACATACAAATAAATACACATGAAACTATATTTATTCATGGAAACCCAAAGGAAAAAACTATGGTGAGAATATCTACTAGAATCTACTATTTTAATCCTACCTCACTTGGAAAAACCTCATTGGTTACAAGCCTCACTAGTAAAACCTCACTAGTTACATTTAAGGACACCAATCCTAAGGAGACACCAATCCACTAATTGAGAACCAACTCAGCTTTTCTGATGGAACCAACAAATCAAATATATGGAGATAAAACTCTAATTTATAAAATAGATCAATAAATGAATCAAATTCTATTCTCTTTATTATAAGTCTAATCTATAACTGATCATTCTATGCACATTATCTTTGTGTGCCTCTTTTGTCTCCACCCATCTCTCTATGTTTATATATGTATATATTTTACACACTTCATCTCTTTCTCTATAACCTCTTCTTTTACTCTTTTCCCTCTAGTTCTATGTCTATATATTTTCTATTTGATACTATCCAATAGCTCCAATAGATTTAGCTTTGGTAATAACAACTTTTGACAGTATCTTAAATGTTATATATAAGCATTTGATCTAGGGTTTTATTCTTCTCTATGTTCATACTCAGAATGTAACACATCATGTTAATTCTATACTTTAGTTCATTATGACATGAATTTTAAGTTTTTCGTGTCTCAATTCCATGCATCACACTCTAATTGCAAGTCTCTTTACTATATATAGCATCTGTTAGACTCAGTTTTTGATGCACAATCTCTTTAATGTATATTTGATCAATTGGATCAATCAATATCATTATTTGTATTGATATATAGAATTTATACACATGTTTCTCCACTTGACTATTAGAATTTAAACACTTTAAATATTGGCCTTTGATCTCTTTCTTCACATTATCTCCAAGCTCTTTCACTTTGTCAAATATTTGTACACTACTAAAATTTAATTTTATACTCTTTAAAATGTGTCTATTGATCTCCAAATCCTATCTCCCATGTGTCATTATATATTTGAACTTGCATGAACTTTACCTTAACTTGGTCGTTAAAATCCATCACTTGTATGTTCACTCAAATCTCCTTTTAACAATTTGACTTCATCTCACTCCATTGGATCTCCAATGCTTGACTAAGTATGAACCATTAATCTTCCAACTAGCTCAAACTTTATCTTTGATAGGCTCACTCTCATTGGTCCTCTATCTCATAGACTCATGTGCTTATGACACTTGGCATTAATGCATTTACTCAGAGGGACATTTGACACTTTGAATTTACTTTTCTTCATTGGATCATTTACATATGATAAAACATGGGTCATTGATCAAGCTAGGACATATATTAAGTCTTAGACTTAGGAAAATATAAAGTCCTTTGATCATTGCTCAGAGCTGGTAATTGGTAGGTTAAGGGGTTGGTTTTGTAATAATGACAAAGGCTTAAGTTATAACTTAAGCTACCAGGTCCCAACTATAACCAGTCACCATCAAAATAGAAAGTGTCTATTTAATTCCATGACATAAACCCTCAGGGTTTTACTAAGAAAACCATGACAGATCTACTAATAAATGTTCATGAAAAACCCTTAATATATCTGATATCTATTTCTTTTGCATTGTAAAATCATGACAACTTTGCATGACCTTGTGCAGGTTTTGTCTAAATATGGAGACCATTTCATTTTGCTTGGAAGCTAACATTACACCTACATAACTCATGTTGCACTTAGTCGTATGACCTACAATTTAGTACATATGATCCTCTTACATAAGGGATTACATCCATATATCTAATTACTCCTAAAGCCTTCATAGGTGCAAGATATGTCTTCACAAAAATGCCTTTGAGCTTTTTCTTGCAAACTACAAATTTGACAAAGTGTTAGAAAACACTATCAATATACCTTAGATCCCTACTTTGCACAAGCATATATTTTGTTATGTTACGTTGCATGACGTAATATTTAGTGCATATAAACTAGGCACAAAAATAAATAGACCCATGTGATTATTTTGTCCTAACACCTCCATGTGTGCAAACACTAACCTCATAAATATGCTCATTTGGCTCTATTTAGCCCTTTTTACAAATTTAGTGCATATAAACTAGGCACAAAAATAAATAGACCCATATGATTATTTTTTCCTAACACATCCATGTGTACAAACACTAACCTCATAAATACGCTTATTTGGCTCTGTTTAGCCCTTTTTACAAATTTGGCTAAGTATAGAAACTTAGTGGATATTTTCCAAGTAGCCAACTTTGCATGCCCATATCTTCAATTATAATTCATCGCCTGTCTTTAAATCTACCACATAACTACTAGGGACTAATGTGATCACAACCATATGACTAGCTCCCCTATACTCATTTACACATGGTAATGGTGACATCAGCAAAATGCCTTCTCATCTCTTTTGTCATAGATCCAAAATGACTAGATAATCAATGTGAACAACCGAATGAATTTCACTCCTATACATAAGCACTCCAATCATCTTTAACCTCTGATAAGATGCCTTACACATCTTAAAATCACCATACTTAACCCTGAGCACCAATGACATCTATAATCTCCATTTTGACATAAATGACATGCTCATAATGTCTTTTTTGACATCAATGATAGTCAAATTGCCAATAATTGGTATCAAAGCTAGGAGTAGACACCAAAATCATGTCTATTCCTTGGTCATCTCTCCCCCTTGGTCCCCTTGGTCCACTTCTACACATTTCCAACCCACTCATTTATTAATTTAAAATAATTATCTATTTTAAATTAATAAACACCCCCCTTTGACACATCACCCATGACACCTCACTCCACTTTGGATACCTCTCCTTGGATGCCTCCTTCACCCCATGCCAAATCTTAATTACTTAGACCCCATTTCAACCCTTCCACTAGCCTCTCATGCTCATTTAACCCGCCTTCGACCATTTTCCAATGACCAGCTGACCTCGGTAGATGGAAGAACAGGCAAAAGGCTATTTTTATCCCTTTTTCCTATTCTTTAGCTGTCAACGTCAGTCATTAGTTGGCCGATGTCAGCGGTATCACCAATGTCGGTTGCCTTAAAACTGCATTCTGCACCTGAAATGCTGATCTTCAATCTTCAGATCTTCTTCCCCAAATGTGAATTATTTTTCACCCAGAATCTGACCTCTCTCTCTCCCTCTCTCCCAGATGCACACCAAGCATCACAGGCTATAGGCACTCTGCAAAAATAGCTCTAGACTTTGGGTTAAATACATTGCAAGTACATTAGCCACATCAGCAACAAGTCTTCTACACTCCTTCAGCATATCAAGAGCTAATTATTTCTTCTGTCTTTTCATTTCAATAGCTTAGAATGTATTTGTAATTAGTTTCTTCTTACTCCTTCTAAGTTTCATCACCTAGACCTAGTTATCAACTAGAGCATCCGCAACCTGTTCTTCCCAGAGAGGTTGAAAAGCCTTCTCTCACCCTCATCTCCCTTTTGCCCCTGTCTCTTCCCTGACTCCTTCCTTAGACCTTATCAGTCTCCCTACAACCTTGCACATACCATTTTGACTGACTATAGATAGACCTGAAGCTCATCCAAAGCCCCATTACCCCTACCGATGTTGGCAGACTAACCAGCGTCGACAACCTTAGACCAACTGACGACGGTAGACTAACCAGCATCAGCAATTGTGACAAGCAGACAGTAGAATATAGGTACACATTTATTTTGTTTAGCCTTTCATTATTTCTCTTTCCAGCAACATTCTCTTTTATCAACAGTGGACTGTCATCCCACAAGGAAGTCTTTGCACTTCTGGGACCGAGCTTCTGCTTGGCAGTCCACCTTATATCCATCTAACAATCTCTTTGTTTAAGTCTTTCTCTCTATAGGTGTCATCCTCCACAACCAAAGAGGAATCCCTACAATGTCTGGATAATGGTGTGCAAACTTCATCCAGGTATGTATAAACCCTAGACCATTATCTTAGTTTCTTTCATCTTTTAAATGTAGAAAAGTGAAAAACTTGTAGAAACATTCTGACACGCCTGGTGGGACCCTAGGAGTTTTCCTTGGGTTCATTTATTTTTCTTCTAAAAACAAACATTCATATAGGTGCATTAGGTCTCTTCTTGCATCTTTTTCTTCTATCTCTTCCGAAAAGACACCATCATCAAAGTTAAAAAGAATCCTTCTTTTTTCTTTCTTTACTGCATCTTAGACTAGTAAAAGTCATACTCTTCAACCTCTTCTCACTTGTTTGCATACGAACACACATTTCAATTTGGGCTTAAAATACATTGCATTTCATTTCTTCCTGAATGCATACTTAGCTCTCACATCTAGTAATTAAAAACTGCATTATGAATAAATCATAGCACACTTATGTTACACATCCAGACCACTTACACAAAATCAAACATCTAAACACACCTGTGACAAGGCCCGACTAGGATTTCATCACCTAGCAGATACCTTACCCTTCTTGGTAATCCCACTTGGACTTCACTACCAAGGGGAAAGCCCACTCTATTCTTCGATAGAGTATAAACTCTAGGGGAAGCATATACTAGCTAAGCAACCCAGCTTATCTCTAGGCTCCTGAAGTGAGGGGAGCTCGCTCCTTAGCACCAAGCCACGTATAAAACCTAACATAGATCTTGAGCACTGAAACTAACCTGAAACCAACTTTAGACTGCTTCTTCTAGGACCCATTCTAAAAGCCAACTTCCCAAACACACTCTAAGGCATAAGCCAACATGATTCTAAAAGTTTATTCTTAGGATTTAAACGTTTAGGGTCTATTTGTCTTCATCTTCTTCTCTATTTTTATCTGGTTTTTTGAGCTAGTAAGGATGTTTTCTTCTTTCTTCCAAAAACTTTCAAATTCTCTGAGTTTTTGGAAAAACATAGTAACCAACATCAATTTTTCCACCGATGTCAGAAACCTTCTTTGTTGGCATCAGTTATCTGACCGACATCGGCACCATATTTCACCAACATCAGTTTTTCTACCGACGTTGGTCACTGTCCAAAATTCTTTTTCTTAAACAGAAAGCTTAAAAACCTGACTTTCTTGCTGTCCAACACCCATTCTAGTTTTTTGAGACTGAAAAACATAGTTTCTAGAACCTGACCCTTTTTGCCTTGAATGGTTTTGACATGTAGTCAAACCAAGACTCTTGTTGACCATGCGAGGCAACAACCACTTCCACCTTTGCCTTCCATAACTAGTCCTCTAATGGAGTATCATTCAGAGGCCGAATGAACTCCTACCCAACCAACCCCGATGCGGCCCCCTATTGTCCCTGAAGGGGACCAAGACTTTGAGAGGTTCCTTGACCTCAATGTCAAGGCCCTTTAACATTATCTCACGAGAAGTCAAATGTGAGACTCCTTAGGCAACCCAATTTATGGGATGCCAACCTCCCTAGTTGAGATGACAGACATATCAACAGCGTCTGTGGTTCAGCCCATAGACACCTAGGCTATCACCTTGACTAATAACCAGACCATGACTAATCTTCTAAGTGTGGCTTCTCCTTCTATCTCTAGGCCCACTTCCATTAGGGTTTTGGCCCCCCATCAACCACAGACTATTCAATAAAGTTCTACCCCTTTCCAAAACCTAGTTGTCTCCATCCCGCCTACTCTTGCCCCCATCAACACCAGGGTGGCTACTCATCCTTTGGCTAATGTTTCCACCATCCAACCATCTTTGGCAACATCAAGCCTAGTCGCACCTTTTACCTTCATGACATAACCACCCCTGGCTTCCACTTCTATCCCAATGCCTAGTTATCAATACATTGTGCCTATACAAGCGTAACTGACTACGTCATACTCCCCTCCTAGCACCTTCCAAGTGCCTTACAACCTAGGGGGTGCCCCACCCGTAAATCTGTCAACTGATCTAATCAAAATGTTGATGGACAAAATGTCTAATCTTGAGACCTCAATTTTAGGTTTAAGAAATGTCTTTTCATATGACCAAATTTGTAATGAACCCATCCATCCCTCTGTCCCAATCTGGCCATATCCCAGCCAGTGGGAACTTCCTAAGTTTACTTGCTTTTAGAGTAAGGAAGACCCACAGCAGCATCTACGAGCATTCAGACATGCTTGTTACCTGATAGCACATGATGATGCGTTATTGCTATGCACATTCCCCATGTCACTTTCTAGGGCTGCCCTTGATTGGTATAACTCCCTTACCAGTCACTCTATCTTTTATTTCACTCAACTAGCCCAACTTTTCCTTGACCACTTTTCTATCAACATCACCAAAAAGGTCTCAATCACGGACCTATACTCTATTAGACAGTTTGACGATGAATCCATACTCAATTTTGTTGTCTGTTGGAGAGGCTTAATCAACCAGCTCTCCTTTTCTTTGCCTCAACCTGAGCTCATCGAACTCTTTTCCTAGGCATGTGCCAAACATATTTCCTCTAATTTTCAGGTCCAAACATTCCACACCTTTGATGAAGCTTTCATGATGGCTAGGAAGCTTGAACTACGTGCCATCAAGGAAAACAAAGTCCAATTGCAGAGTAAAAACCCCAACACCAAGTCCAATGACCCTTCTTCCCAACCTTCTTCTTCCAACATCAAGTCCAAAGGATCGGCAAATGTTGTGGTCCTTAGGCCATCATCTTCAACAACAACTAATCAATCTCAACCTTCCACATCTCAAAGCATCACCAAACAATTCCAACAACGGTATATACATCATCAGTATACTCTTATAGGCGATTCATACGCTTCTATGTTGGATAAACTTGTCAAATAGGGGGTCCTCAATCTCCCTCAAATTTGACCACCTCAATCTGACCCCTCAAAAGCTATCCCTTCCTGGTACAGGGAAAATGACTTTTGTCATTATCACTGTGTCTAGGGCCATGACATAAACAACTGTAAAACTTTCAAAAACATTATCCAAGACATGTTAGATAAAGGTGATCTAGTCTTGGATAACCCAAACGCACCACCAAATCAAAACATCAACATCTTTAGACAACCTTTTCCTAACCATCCCCCTAGCCAAAACAACGTGCAGACCATGTCCGATGACTCCCAAGAGTGTAATATACGCACAGCCAACACGATCTCGCCTCTTATGGCTAACCAACCTCTCTCACAGTCTGAAGAGGTTAATCAACTTATTTTTCCACCATAGGTAGAAGATCCTTCTTCTCCTATTTCTCCTCGACATGTGGACGAACCATCTTCTCCTATTAGTTCTCCATCGACCTCTCTTATATTGGAGGATGCCTTGACCATACCAGCACCTTTAGCCTTACCCTCATCCTTCCTATCATCAATGGGGGATCATACTATTCCTGCACCTTGACCACATGATGAAGCCATCACCATCCCTACGCTCTGCCCTCTCAAAGAGCCTCAATCTCCAATCCCTTCTCCACTGAGAGAGGAACTTGCCACCTCACCTACTTCGGTCAAAGAAGATCCGGTGAGGGTAGACTTGAACCTTGCCTCCCATAATAGTGGCCCTCAAACCAAACTAAAGAAGGCTACTAAACCACATCGGAGAACTTTTCTCCCACCATCATCATTGCCCTCCATTTTGGGCCCACACCCATCCACCTTAATAGGAGTGCTTCCTACTCCGACACCCAACACAAACAAATCACATCCATTATGACCAACACCTAACAAAAACATACCTCCTTCAAAACATCCAATGCCTCTTACCACGAAAGTGTCATCTACGCGTTTGGCCACACCACCAAACAAAAAGATGGTATGAAATACTCCCTCGACAATGTCTAAATAGAAGTTGTCAACTTTTACTGCAACAAAATGTGCAGACCCATTAGCAGGTTCTTATACCTTGCTGTTTCTATTGCAAAATTGCTTTCTACATTCAAAGAAGAAATAAGAAACTAAAAGATGGTCAAGGCTAGAAGTACCTGATAAAGTCGTGCGCACCGAAATCAGACGTTGAAAGATTCTCCTCTTTTGCTGTGGAGGAATGACACTTGCGAAGAAAAGGCTAAAACACGGAAAAACGTTAGTCAAAGATATGGTGGGCTGTCAGGCGAACGCCCGATCCCGAAAGTACGAAGACTCCCTAGAAGGATATCAACCCACTGATAAAAAAGAGTAGAATATTGGACGAAAGTAGATGATAATGACAGAAATAAATGACAGAAAAATAAAGAGCATACCTGATATGCAGCACTGTTCTGCACAGTCGCCGGCGTCGGTCTCTGTGGTGCCGGCGTCAGTTAGGGAAGGTGCCGACGTCGGTTAAGGTGCCGTCGTCGGTCGGGGTAGTGACCGGCATCGGTAGGGGCAGGTTCTGGGAAAGTCTGGACAGGTTCGGGATAGGGTCTGGGAGAGTCAGGACAGGTCTGAACAGAGTCGGGACAGGGTCTGGGAGAGTCGGGACAGGGTCTGATAAGATCAGGGTAGGGTTTTGGATAGAGTCAGGACAAGTTCTGAGAGAGTCTGGGGGGTTTTGGATAGAGTCAGGATAGGGTCTGGGCAAGGTCAGGACGAGCTCTGAACAGAGTCTGGGGGAGTTGGGACAGAGGCAGGGATAACAGAACTGATAAATAATAACTGAGAAAGAAATGAAATAAACAGAATAATACTTACCTGACAGAAGACGTGATGAAAGCCATAGTGTGCAGATTGGTTGATGCCGAGAGTGTTGATGTCGTAGTGTTGATGATTGCTCGGGGTTCGCAGGTTGATGGAGGAATTCGCAGGTTGGTTGCTCAGCGTTTTGAATAGCGTTCAGGATCTCGTCTCGAATGGTTGGCAGAGGTTGATGAAGGCGAAGGACGGGGACGGTTCCAGAGATGGTTCGTCAACCGTTTCGGGAAACTGAATGATAACTGGTAATGGATAACGGCAAGGTGATCGACGTCGGCAGGAGTGCCGACGTCGGCCGATATGTGACCGATGTCGGAGACATCGGTTGGGTAAAGACCGACATCGGCAGATGCATAATGGGGATAGAGTCTACCTTTTAGCTCTGTGCTCATCTTTACATGCTGCCAGGGTCAAGGTTAGTGGAACAAGTGATCGGCAATGGTTCAATAGGTGAAGAAGAATGAGACGGGGAATGACCAGGGGAGTCGACACGATTTCGGTGTCTACATTTGCCCCTTTTTGTCTTGTTGGTTGTTCTGGACGAACTGCAAGACAAAAATAGGAGTGAGTGCCCCAGGTGAGGGATAAGGTTGATTTCGTCTTGTTGGTTGTTCTGGACGAACTGCAAGACAAAAATAGGAAGCGAAATGCCCCGAGTATGGATAAGGTATTCCCCCTCAAAGCAGGAGTCGAGGGAAGGGAACCGGGAATCGGGTGCTGATTTGACAAAGAGTGGATGAAAAAGGGGTGAGGGTGAACGCTGCAAAAGTCATGATTGCGCGCATACCACTGCACGAGATGGTCAGGCCAAAGTGTCGCAGGTCAAGGGTCGAGGAGTGCCAAAATTGAAGTAATCGGGCCCCAGCATTTAGTCATCTGCTGATCGGGTCACTCAATCTAAGCTGAAGCTCCAAATGGGTCATCGCGTTCCAGGTATCTCAGGCTCAGGAAGTGCTCCTAAAAACGCGAAAAAGTCACAAGTAGTGCGGATCAACCGGCTTGCGATCCTATACTTGTGAGGGTCCAAAAGGTCTGCGCACAATTCTGCTAACCAGTCATGAGGTAGCATACATGCAAAAACAACCAAGGCAACAACATCTTGGAAGTGGTCGAGGTCAGAGGAGATAGGCATGATCTCCAATGATTGGTGGTCGATGGATGGATGAATGGACGAAAGGATGCGGCCGAGCTAACCCCAGAAGACCCCATGTCAACTGAGTGCTGCCTACATAGCCCTGGTGATAGGGCCTCAGGCCGATGTAGTTCTCCCTAGAAGGGAGGAAGGGTCAAAAGGGTGGTGAGGAAAAAAAGATGTTGCAGCCTTTTCCAAATGGTGTATTCTGCAACATTGGTTGAGGGGTTTTTCATCCCTAGCAATATCCCATATGTGTGATGGATGTATGCTTAAAATGAATTGAGGTCTATTTATGCTTCAGCAAGTATTGGTTTATGTTGAACATAAATTGGGTCGAGTCGATAGTTTCCATGTGTATTGGTGTCCATAGAAACTAAGGTGAATAGGCTAGGTCATGTTGATGGTCTGAAAAGAGAGTTGAGCTGAGTTGATCGACAAGTGATGAGGGTGGATGTGACCAAAGTGTAGAGAAGTGAAAAGCATATTGCTCTTTCATTGACAAGGACCAAAAAGAGAGAGCATAGATAGGGGTTATGAGAACCAAGAGCCCCATTCATGCGTGACGTCGTTGACCATAGTTATATTAGAGCGGTAATCGAATCACTTAGACATTAAAGTGAGCTCGAAGTCCCTTGAGCAGGTAATAGGAGGAGGAAAGAGGGTAACCCGTTTTAAGAGCAGAGATAACTTTGCCCCTTTTTATAGGAGACCCTGAGACAACTACAAGCCAAGTCCGTGACTCGTTTTTTTTTTTTTTTTTTTTTTGGCGCAGACTGATCAATGCGGGAAGCCTGCATAGAGATGTCATTTGCTTGGTGGTCAGGTTGTGAAGCTGATCAATGCGGGAAGCTTCTAAAATAATTTTGTTTATTGCCAGAGTAGTCATAGCCATCCTTCGAGGGAGTGGTCTAGATTTTTGTTTAATATAAAGGCTTTTGAATAGCTGTCCTTCGAGGGAGCAGTCTATTTATTACAGCAATGATAGTACAGCTATCCTTTGAGGGAGCAGTCTATTTTTTTGATTTTGATATTGATATAGTGACCATGGATATGTTTTGACATCTTGATTTGTTTTTATAGAAATGTGAGTCATGGACAAGATTGTAGAAGGTCAAGGGCTCCCTTTTATTAGGACAAAGCATCCATGCATCATAAAAGGGTTATAGGAATTGTTAAGAGGAAAAGGGTTGAAAGGAAGAAGGACTAAGAGGACTGGGGATTGCTCAAGGGACGAGCTCAAGTTAAGTGTCAAGTGGACGAATACTCGACTAGCAGTAGAACGGTCGCAGATGCAACGCATTAAGAGGCTCAGGGTCTGATAAGTCCCTGGTGTATACATGTGCATGATAAGGTCCGAGTCAATTAGGAGCAAACTTGCCCCATTTGTCTCTTTCGAGATTGGTCAGGCGTTGATTGATGAGTGGATGTGAAGTTGGTTGATATGGTTGTTGATTGATTGAAAAAGGTTGAATGTTTTGATAAAAAGGTTGGTCAATGTTTGGTTGATATTTGGTCATTTGATAATTGGTCAATGGTTGGTCGAGAGTTGATTGGTTGGTATTTGGTCTTTGGTTGGGTCGAATGTTTGGTTGAGGTTGGGTTAAATGTTTGGTTGCTAGTCTGGTTGAGGTTAAGTTGACAGAGTGATTGATATGTGGTCGAGACTGTGTTGAAAAATTGGTCGAAGTTTGGATGAAGGTTAAATTCCCCCAGCGGTTAGGGAGAATGTTTGACGAATTAGTTAAGGTCAATTGAGGTTTAGTAGTCAGATGGACTGTGTTGATGTCGAATAAAGGGGTTAAAGGCAGCGAAGGGACCCTAGTCCGACGTGGAGATCCCGATTTAGATGACGAGGTTGGAGAGGTTTGGGTTGGTGTTGATAATTTGTCAAAGGGGGGGTTGAGAGGATCCTTGATAAGAAAGGAATCCTTTTTTCGGTGGTGACGAATGACAGCTTTAAGAGTGCAACAACGCTCAGTGTCATGTCCCGGAGTGTGATGATAGTGGCAGAATTTAGAGTTGTCGAACCAAGATGGCCTTGATCCGAGAGTTGATGAGTGGGGTGGTGTTGAAGGTTTGTTGATAACGTGGTTGAGAAGAGAGGTCTCATTCCCCAGACATTGGTGAACGACGACCTTGAGGGCATGACAATGCTTAGTGTCGTGCCCAGGCGTGCGATGATACGCACAAATGTAAGTGTCATCGAACCATGGTGGTTTTGGTCCGAGAGAGTGATATGGTCTAAGAGGCGGGAGATTGAGGCGAGAGGACTGCAACAAATGCCGTAACAGCAAGGCATATGAACCTGCTAACGGGTCGGGATGTTTTATTGTAGAGAGGGTTGGTGACATTGGTTTGGGAGGCGTAAGAGGCGTTGGTCGATAGTTTGAAGGAGGTATAAGTCTGACAGGTTGATAGAATAATGGAGGTGACTTACCTCTATGAAGTATGAGAGTGGGAAGCACTCTGAGTAAAGTAGACGGATGTGGGCCCAAGATTGAAGGTAATGACGAAGATAGGGGAGGAGGCCTCTGTTGTGGTTTAGTAGCCTTCTTTGGTTTGGGTTGAGGGCCACCTTTGTGCGAGGCGAGATTAGATGTGGGGCGAACACCAAGAGGTTTAGTCTCTTTGGGCCTGATGGACGCCTGCGCGGGTTTGGACTTAGATATGGATGGTTTTTCTCTCAATGGAGAAGGGATTAAAGGTGTGGGCTCTTTAAGTGGAAAGAGCTCCGGAGTAGTCATGGCTTCTATGTGTGGTTGGGGAGTCAAAAAGGTGTGATCGTCTATAGATGATAATAAGGATGAAGGCGAGGCAGCTGGTGTTAATGTGGTCAAAGCGTCCTCCAATATGGGAGAAGTCGATGGAGGACAAGTGGGAGAAGAAAGTTCTTCGCCATGTGGAGGAGGTATAGGGGAAGAAAGGTCTTCCACCTATGAGAAAGGTTGGTCAGGGATAAGAGAAAAGATAGTGTCGACAGTGTGTATATCATGGTCTTGAGGGTCATTGATCATGGTTTGGATGTTGTCTTGAGTAGGTGAATGATTAGAAAGGGGTTGCTTGAAGATGTCAAGGTTTTGGTTGGGCGGTGTGTTCGGGTTATCTAAAATAAGATTCCCCTTGTTTAGCATGTCCTGGACGATGTTTTTGAAAGTTTGACAGTGATCCGTGTCATGGCCTTTGACACGGTGATAGTTGCAAAAGTGATTCTCCCTGTACCATGCAGGGATAGGTGTTGAGGGGTCGAATTGATGTGGTCGGATTGGAGGGAGATTGAGGACCCCCTGCTTGACGAGTTTATCCAAGACAGAGGCATATGACTCCCTAATTGGAGTGAATTGACGCTGTATGGATTGACGTTGAAAATGTTTATTGATGTAGTCTAATGTTGAAGATGATGAGCGGTTGGTTATTGTTGAAGATGATGGTCTAAAGATGACAGTGTTTGCCAACTCCTTGGATTGAGAGTGGGTAGAAAAAGGTCTGGAAGAAGAATGGTCATTGGTTCTTGTGTTAGTGTTACACAATTTGACCTTATCTTCTTCAATGGCACGGAGTTCAAGCTTTCGAGCCATGGTGAAGGCCTCGTCGAAAGTGTGGAATGTTTGAACCCGCAAGGTGGACGAGATGTGACTGACACATGCTTGGGAAAAGAGCTCAATGAGCTCAGGTTGAGGCAAGGAGAAGGAGAGCTGATTGATCAAGCTTCTCCAACGGGCGACAAAATCGGCTATTGATTCATCGTCAAATTGCCTGATGGAGTAAAGGTCTGTGATTGAGACTTGTTTAGTGATATTGATTGAGAAATGGTCAACGAATAGTTGGGCGAGTTGGATGAATGAAAAGATAGAATGTCTGGCAAGAGTACTATACCAGTCAAGGGCAGGGCCAGAAAGGGACATAGGAAACGTGCGTAAAAGTAACGCATCGTCGTGGGTGATAAGATAACAGGCATGTCTAAATGCCCGTAGATGTTGTTGTGGGTCTTCCTTACTCTGAAAGCGAGTAAATTTAGGAAGCTCCCAATTGTTGGGGTATGGTCGGATAGGGACAGAAGGGTGGATGGGCTCGTTGTAAATCTGGTCATATGAAGAGATATTACTTGAACCGGAGATAGAAGCTTCGAGACTGGACATTTTATCCATCAGCATCTTGATGACATCTGCTGACGGATTGGTGGACGGAGCGCCCCCTAGGTTGTAAGGCGCTTGAAAGAGGCTAGAGGAGGCATGCGACATAGCCGGTTGTACAATGTACGGATGACTAGTCGCAGGGGCAGAAATAGAGGCTAAAGGTGGTTGCTTTATGAAGGTAAAAGGCATAGGCTGACTAGATACCACCAAAGGAGGTTGTGTGACGGCATTGACAAAGGGTGAGGTAGGCACTCCTGCATATATAGGCGCAAGAGTGTGAGGGGTCGAGACAATCAAGTTCTGGTATAATGTAGAACTTGGTTGAATTGCAGGTGGTTGAGGGGGTGACGAAACCCCGATGGAGGTTGGTCTAAAAATAGACGAGGAAGCCGAACTTTGCGTATAGGCCATGGTCGGGTTAATGGTTGAGGCGAAAGGTTGAGTCGTAAAAGGTTGGGTGGCGAACGGTGTTGATGTCGTCGCCACGTCGTCTGAAAGGTCCCGCATTGGTTTTCTTGCGAGATAGTTTTGGAGGGCTGCGGTATTGAGGTCCAAGAATCTTGCAAAATACTGGTCCCCTTCTGGGATGATAGGTGTCTGGGTTGGAGATAGTCTAGTAGGAATTCTTTCGGTCTTCGAGTAGAACTCCATTATATGATTGTTTATAGACGGGGTAGGCGAAAGTGATTGATGGCTAGCGTGGTCAAGAAGAGCCTTGGTTTGACTACGTGTCAAAACCATTCAAGGCAAGAAAGAACGTCCTCACAAGCTCAAACAACCAGATAAGAACTAAAAGAAGATGAAGACACAAGCAGATCCTAAAATCTTAGAAGTAAATTTTTAGGATTATAGTGGCTTATGCCTTAGAATGTGTGTAGAGGAAGGTTGGTTTTATGAGTCAGGTCCTAGAAGAAGCAGTCTATGGATGGTTTCGGGTTTTGTTATGGTACTCAAGAAATTTGTGTTAGGGTCTGGTACGCGGCCTGGTGCTAAGGAGCAAGCTCCCCTCACTTCACGATTCCAGTGGTTAGCTGGTCTCGCTTAGCCAAGATATACCTCGCCTAGAGATTAGACTCCGCCAGAGAACGGAGTGGGCTTCCCCCTTGGTGATGAAATCCAAGTAGGGTCACCAGGATGGGTAAGGTATCCGCTGGGGGATGAAATCCCAGTCGGGCCTTGTCTCAGGTAAGTTTTATGTTTGTTTTGTGCAGGTGGTTTGGTCGTGTAACATCAAGTGATCTAGATTAATTCAATATGCAGTTTAATTACTATGTGTGGTCTAAAAGATGCAGGCAATCAGAAATGAATGCAAAGTGTTTTAATGTCCAAGTCGAAATGTTTGTTCATATGAAGACGAATGGAGAAAGAGTCGAAGGATATGAGTTTTAGCTAGTCTAGAAGTGCAAGAAAGAAAGAAATGTTCGTTTTAGTTCTGCTTATGATGTCATTTAAGAAGAGGCGAAAGGAGGCGAAAAGGAAGAAACCTAATGCACCTAAATGAACGAAAGAAAGAAAGAACCCAAGGAGGACCTAGGGTCCCACCGGGCATGCCAGAATATTTCTATTGCAAAATTGCTTTCTACATTCAAAGAAGAAATAAGAAACTAAAAGATGGTCAAGGCTAGAAGTACCTGATAAAGTCATGCACACCGAAATCAGACGTTGAAAGATTCTCCTCTTTTGCTGTGGAGGAATGACACCTGCGAAGAAAAGGCTAAAACAGGGAAAAATGTTAGTCAAAGATATGGTGGGCTGTCAGGCGAACGCCCGATCCTAGAAGTACGAAGACTCCCTAGAAGGATATCAACCCACTGATAAAAAAGAGCAGAATATTGGACGAAAGTAGATGATAATGACAGAAATAAATGACAGAAAAATAAAGAGCGTACCTGATATGCAGCACTGTTCTGCACAGTCGCCGGTGTCGGTCTCTGTGGTGCCGGCGTCAGTTAGGGAAGGTGCCGACGTCGGTTAAGGTGCCGTCGTCGGTCGGGGTAGTGACCGGCGTCGGTAGGGGCAGGTTCTGGGAAAGTCTGGACAGGTTCGGGACAGGGTCTGGGAGAGTCGGGACAGGTCTGAACAGAGTCGGGACAGGGTCTGGGAGAGTCGGGACAGGGTCTGATAAGATCAGGGTAGGGTTTTGGATAGAGTCGGGACAGGTTCTGAGAGAGTCTGGGGGGTTTTGGATAGAGTCGGGACAGGGTCTGGGCAAGGTCGGGACGAGCTCTGAACAGAGTCTGAGGGAGTCGGGACAGAGGCAGGGATAACAGAACTGATAAATAATAACTGAGAAAGAAATGAAATAAACAGAATAATACTTACCTGACAGAAGACGTGATGAAAGCCATAGTGTGCAGATTGGTTGATGCCGAGAGTGTTGATGTCGTAGTGTTGATGATTGCTCGGGGTTCGCAGGTTGATGGAGGAATTCGCAGGTTGGTTGCTCAGCGTTTCGAATAGCATTCGGGATCTCGTCTCGAATGGTTGGCGGAGGTTGATGAAGGCGAAGGACGGGGACGGTTCCAGAGACGGTTCGTCAACCGTTTCGGGAAACCGAATGATAACTGGTAACGGATAATGGCAAGGTGACCGACGTCGGCAGGAGTGCCGACGTCGGCTGATATGTGACCGACGTCGGTGACATCGGTCGGGTAAAGACCGACGTCGGCAGATGCATAATGGGGATAGAGTCTACCTTTTGCCTCTGTGCTCATCTTTACATGCTGCAAGGGTCAAGGTTGGTGGAACAAGTGATCGGCAAGGGTTTAATAGGCGAAGAAGAATAAGACGGGGAATGACCAGGGGAGTCGACACGATTTCGGTGTCTACACTTGCTATTACGCCAATTATTACAATCCTCTAACATCACTCTTCCACCTATCAAACCATTTCAACCTCTCGGACCAAAACTATCTTGGTTTGATGACACTAAAATTTGCCAATATCATCACACACCTGGGCATGACACTAAAAATTGTTGTGCCCTTAAGGTTGCCATCCACCAATCCATGGATAAATACACCCCTCTTGTTGAGGATACACTGTCTCATGTCTCCTAAACATTTTCACTGTCACACTTATCAACTCTCAGATCAAGGCCATCTTGGTTCGATGACACTAAATTTTGTGCATATCATCGCACCCCTGGACATGACACTGAGCGTTGTTGCACTCTTAAGGCTGTCATTCATCACTACTTCAAAAAGGACACCCTTCTCACCAAGGATCCTCTTGACCACCCTTTAACCAAACCATCAACACCATCACATGCCTCTCAAACCTCATCACCTAAATCGGTATCTCAACGCAAGACTGTGGTTCCTCGATCACCTTCAACCCCATTATTTGAAATCAACACCATCAATGTGGTCAATAGGTCACAAATCATGTAGGATAAAGGGAAAGAGAGAGTTTCTCTCCCCCAAACATATCCATTTTCCAAGCCCTCAGTACAACCAAAACCCAAGACTCTAATCTTAGGCGCATCTCAACCAACTTTTTCAAAACCAATTCATGACTCCAAGGTGAAACAACTTCACCCAACCTCTATGAAGACATCTTTGTATGACCTCATACAAAACTCTCTATAGCATTGTCTAAATTTGATCAAAGCCTTATAGGTAGTGAAGGTCCAACCCGAAGACCCCCAACCACTGGCTACTTTGGTCACATCATTACCTAACATTACCTCCATCACTTTTAGTCATTCTAAGATTCCAACCTCCAACATGGAAGATCAGGATCTTGCCCTCTCAAACTTAGCCTATCAAGCATTCTCCCTGTCACATAAGCGACTGGGGGAATTTGACTTTATCCTGACTATCATGACCTCAACCAAAACATCAATTGACCAAGCCTCGATCAAGCCTCGACCAAGCCTCGACCAAACTTCAACTGACCAAGCCTCGACCAAGCCTTGACCAAGCCTCAACCAAGCATCGACCAAGCCTTGACCAAGTCTCGACCAAGCCTCAACCAAGCATCGACCAAGCATCAACCAAGCCTCAACCAAACAATGACCAAACATCGACCAAAGCATTGACCAAGCATCAACCAAGCCTCGACCAAACAATTAACCAACATTGACCAAACATCAACCAGCCAAGCATCGGCCAAATATCAACCAACTTCATGTCCAACATCAATCAACATGTGACCAATATGGAAAGAAGTAAATGAGGCAAGTTTTCTCCTAATTGACTCGGACCTTACATCATGATGCACAAGTATGGGTCAGGGACTTATCATCTATCTTCTCTTGAAGGCCAACCATAACTGAGCCCCTTAATGCCTTGCATCTATGACCATTCTATTATTATTCGAGTACTCATTCACTTGACATTTAACTTGAGTTCGTCCCTTGAGAAATCTTGGTCCTCTTAATCCTCATTCCTTTCAACCCTATTCCCCTAAAACAAACCCTATGTAACCCTTTTATAAAGTATGAATGCTTTGTCTTAATAAAAGGGAGCCCTTAAACTTCTATAGTCTTGTCCATGACTCAAAATTCTATCAAAAATAAATTTGGATGTCAAAATATCAAAAGGTCACAAACTCTAAAGGTAGACTACTCCCTCGAAGGACAGCTATTCAAAGCCCTTATATATATATATAAAAGCAAAAATATAGACCACTCCCTCGAAGGATGGCTATGCCTAAATCTTGCTACAAACAACACTCTCTCATAAGCTTCCCGCATCGATCAGCTTCACAAATGACCACAAAACAAAATGACATCCCTCGTAGACTTCTCGCATTGATCAGTCTACCTCAAAAGAAAAAGGGTCATGGACTTGACTTGTAGTCATTCTCAGGGTCTCCTATAAAAAGGGGAAAAGTTATCCCTACTAAAAGGGGTTACCCTCTCCTCACATATCATATCACCTGCTCAAGGGATTTTGAGCTCATTTTAATGTCAAAGTGATTCAATTACTTATCTAACACAACCAATGGTCAATGGCGTGATGCATGAATGGGGCTTTTGGATCTAACAACCCCTGCCTATGCTATCATTATGGTCCTTGTCAATGAAAGGGCACACTGCCTTTCACTTCCTTTTTCACTTTGGTCACATTCAACCAGATCATTTGCCGACCACATCCAAACCAACCAAACCTTTTTCAGACCACATAATGTTCTCATAACCTATTCACACTAGTTTCTATGAAAACCAATACACATGGAAACTATCGACCACCCAATTTATGTCAAGCATAAACCATTACTTGCTGAGGCATAAATAGACTCCATTCATTTTTAGCATACATCCATCACTAATATAGAAAATTGCTAGGGATGAAAAGACCACTTAACAAATGTTACAGAATACACCATCACATAATATGGAAAAGGCTATAACATCATCTTACCCTCATCATTTCAAGCACCTACCCTCAGACATATGGGAAGTGCTAAACCTTAATCATGACCAAACCAATCATCAACCATTTTGCCTCTTTGCCTAAACTACATTGGTCTAAGGCCCTTCCAATAAGGGCTATGTAGGCAACACTCAGATGACATGATGTCTTCTAGGGTTAGCTCGGCCACATCCATTTGTTCGTCTACTTGATGGACAAACCATCTTACCTTTGACCATGTCTAAACCAACTATCAACCAACTTTGACTCTTCGCCTGAACTACATTGGTTTGAGGCCCTTCCAACCAGGGCTATGTAGGCAACACTTAGTTGACATGGGGTCTTCTGAGGTTAGCTCAGCCATTCCTTTGTCACATGTCATTCCTTTGTCCATCCATCGGATGGACCAACTATCTACTCGACTCGACTCGACCAATGACCTTAGAGATCATGCCTATCTCCTCAGACCATGACCATTTTTGAGACAACTTTGCCTTAGTTGTTTTGATTGCATATGTGCTACCTCACAAATGGTTAGCAAAATTGTCTGCAACCCACATTTTGACCCTCACAATTATAGGATCACGAGCAAGTTGATCCCCACTACTTGTGACATTTTTGTGTTTCCAAGAGCACTTTTTGAGCCCGAGATACTTGGAACATGATGACCATTGGAGCTACAGCTTGGATCGAATAACCCAATCAGCTACGACTAAATGTTGGGGCCCAGTTATTTCGATTTTAGCACTCCTTGACCTTTGACCCGTGATAATTTGACCTAACCATCTCGTGAAGTGGTATGCACACAATCTCAACTATTGTAGCATTCACACTCAACCTTCACCATATCCATCCACTCTCTATCAAATCGGCACCTGATAGTAGGTTACCTTTCCTCGAATCCTGCTTTGAGGGGGAATACTTCATCCCATAATCGGGGCAGCCTACATTCATTTTTGTCTTGCAGTTCACCAGAGCAACCAACAAGACAAAATCAACCTTATCCCATTCCTAGGGCAACTTACTCCTATTTTTGTCTTGCAGTTCGTCAGAACAACCAACAAGATAAAAAGGGGCAAATGTAGACACCAAAATCATGTCTATTCCTTGGTTATCTCTCCCCCTTGGTCCCCTTGATCCACTTCTACACATTTCCAACCCACTCACTTATTAATTTAAAATAATTATCTATTTTAAATTAATAAACACCCCCTTTGACACATCACCCATGACACCTCACTCCACTTTGGATACCTCTCCTTGGATGCCTCCCTCACCCCATGCCAAATCTTAATTACTTAGACCCCATTTCAACCCTTCCACTAGCCTCTCACGCTCATTTAACCTGCCTTCGACCATTTTCCAACGACCAGCTGACCTCAACAGATGGAAGAATGGGCAAAAGGATATTTTTAGCCCTTTTTCCTATTCTTTGGCTATCGACGTCAGTCAGTAGTCGGTCGACATCGATGATATCACTAACGTCAGTTGCCTTAAAACTACATTCTGCGCCTGGAATGCTGATCTTCAATCTTTAATCTTTAGATCTTCCCTGAATGTGAATTCTTTTGCTCCTGAAATCTGAGCTCTCTCTCTCCCTCTCTCCCAGATGCACACCAAGCATCACAGGCTACAGGCACTCTGCAGAAATAGCTCCAGACTTTGGGTTAAAGACATTGTAGGTACATTAGCTGCATCAGCAATAAGTCTTCTACAATACTTCTTCAACATATTAAGAGCTAATTATTTCTTCTATCTTTTCATTTCAGTAGCTTAGAATGTATTTGTAATTAGTTTCTTCTTAATCCTTCTAAGTTTCATCACCCAGACCTGGTTATCAACTAGAGCATCCTCAACCTGTTCTTCTTGGAGAGGTTAAAAAGCCTTCTCTCACCCTCATCTCCCTTTTGCCCCTGTCTCTTACTTGACTCCTTCCTTATACCTTATCAGTCTCTCGACAACCCTACATAGACCCTTTTACCTCCCAGACCATTTTGACTGACTACAGACAAACTTGAAGCTCGTCCAAAGCCCCATTACCCCTACCGATGTCGGCAAACTAACTGGCATCGGTAACCTTAGACCAATCAACGATGGCAGACTAATCAGCGTCAGCGACTGTGACAGGCAGATAGCAGAATACAGGTACACATTTCTTTTGTTTAGCCTTTCATTATTTCTCTTTCCAAAAACATTCTCTTTTATCAACAGTGGACTTTCATCCCACAAGGAAGTCTTTGCACTTCTGGGATCGAGCTTCTGCTTGGCAGTCCACCTTATATCCATCTAACAATCTCTTTGTTTAAGTCTTTCTCTCTACAGGTGTCATCCTCCACAGCCAAAGAGGAGTCCCTACAACGTCTAGATAATGGTGCGCAAACTTCATCTAGGTACGTACAAACCCTAGACCATTATCTTAATTTCTTTCATCTTTTGAATGTAGAAAAGCAAAAAACTTGTAGAAACACCAGGTAATTGGTATCATGATATAGTGTGTAGTGAAATTATTTTTTATTACTTATACTTTTCCAAGTAATTTTTGCCTTTTTATTTTTAACCATGCATGTGTATCACATAATGCTATAAAAGAAAACACTCAACATATATTTCCCATAGCATATATAATAAAAGCTAAATACATGTGATAGAAATAAATATATCCATGCATCAACATCCACATCCAAGTACAATTCATGAGATCAATAAAACTATCGAACATATATATATATATATATATATATATATATATATATATATATATATATATATATATATATATATATATATATATATATATATATATATATATATATATATATATATATATATATATATATCATGTGTCTTATATAAAATACAAAATACAATATCTCCATCTCTAAGGTTGGAATCAATTATGTCTATCATATAGCCTAGCCACACTACTCATAGATGATCAGGACTGTCCCATGTAATGGTACATTATAATAAGGTAGTATAGGATCTCAAACCTATAACCTATCCCTATATATTGGTCACATGGGCCAACACCTATCCAAGTTGGATAGTGGCTTCCATGTGTGTCACTCTTTCCTATGTTAGGACCTATAAAGTATGTGCCTCTCCCTCTCTAACCCTTATCGATGGTTTTAGCCCATCCCCATGTTCTAGAATTTACCTCATGGCCTCTCCCAAAATTATAAACTAGCCTACCTAGGTTGGGGCAAATGGAAACATAAGAACATCTAGAGTGGTGGGGTCATATGGTGTTAGCACCCCATTCAAAATGTCATGATACATAACCATAATTAGAGCTCCCATATGACCTCCTCTATTATAAGATATACCAAACCAAAACTAGATAGGCATCATATCACATATACATATCTCAAAATCATCTCTCTATCATAATCATAATGTAATTAGTGCCCTATATCAATCAAAACTTAAAACATTTCTCGCCAGTGTTGGTATCACCAATCACTATCTCTCCATCTACTTACCTATTGAGCACCTCTTCTATAGGGCACCTCTACACTAGATCAAAACTAAGAGTCACCACTTGAGCATGCCATGATCCTCGTCTTAGATGTGTTTATATGGACCAACTATGTCTTAGAGTGACTATTGGGTCCCCTTGTACTATATCCCTCACCTACATCTCTCATCAATGGTGCCTATGTATTCAATATGGACATGGTGGTCATTGTTGATTCTATTATGGTGCCTATTGTGAACCTGTATCCACATCCATAGTATCTCCCATTACTATCTCCACTACCACATACTACCCTAATTGATTAGTCTATGGTCTAGCATGTTGAGGCCTAATCATTGGTATCTTTATTGGTACCCTTCACCTCCTCTCCCTCTCATCTCTCTAATATGCCATGCCCAATAAGTAGGCACTACTAGAGGGGTTGATGGATGGATCAGTCCAAACTATCTTAGTAATCATTCCAATAGATGAAACTCTAATCATGATGTGTATTGGCCTTTGATTTGCACTTATACCAACCCTATCACAACAGTCAACCAATTAGGACATATAGTAGCAATGTGCATATAAGGATACCACATGATCTCTCCTTATGTGATTATCTATAAAACTAACACATGGGGCATGAACTATGATACATTATCTTATCTCCACCTCAAAAATTGAGGTAACCTATCATTGACCACATGGTGTAACTCAATTAATTGATATATGGAGAACCTTTCATATATCTAGGCCCTAAATAAAACCATAATCCCCATGGTCTTCTTCCCTCTAGACAACATCCCAGCTTCAAAATCATAGAGTTTTCGCTAATATAGTATAGACTAACACAAGGCTATTCCATATAGTGGTACCTTACCATCTAACTTGTGACACAAAACTTATACTATCATAAATCTTATCACTGTCTTCCATATGTTCAGAATGGTTGCAATGTAAACATCAAATAAACTCACCCTTAATCTAAGATAAATCTTATCTAAGCATGTTTCCTACTGGGTTAGCACTTGTCTCTCATCCAAATTCTTAGGTGTGTTTGAAATCACTAGTGTCCCTCCTATAGGAAGTCTAAACAATGCATGGACATCCTCCAAAGTGATACCCACCTCAATTGTATCCCCACCCACCTCTCATCAAAAAGTGTTTGTTAATCATTCCCATGATCCTAGGAACATGAAAATGAGATCAACACTCAATGGAATTTGTGTCATCTCCATAATACCTCTAAAACCTAGAGCAACTACTTGATCTCTATCCACGTCACTCAAATAATCTAGCAAAACTAGTACCCATGATGCGTATATTAGGCACTAATACCTCTGATGTCTCTAAAAAATATCCAAAAAAAAAGGATGTATCAGATATCCATGTCATAAATAATCAAAATACATTCTTCAAAATTTACAAATTAACTACTTAATTAGTTGGTTTGATTTTGTTTTCCATGTTTCTTGATTTTAATACACAATCAACCCATTTGATATTAAATTAGCCCCTAACATTTCTATTTAAATCAGTATGTTTTATACTAAATCGGCTCGCCTTCAAATATAGAATACTAAATCATCTTTTTGGTACATAGTCAACCCTATTTTACAAATTATATCAGCCCTCTTCTACCAACTAAATTAGCCCTCTAGTACGCATTCAAACATCTATTCCTTGCTAACTATGTCAACCCACTAATATGTAGTTAGCCCCCCTTAGAGTACTATGTCATCCCACTACTACATAGTCAGCGCCCTATCTTTTGATTTCCTTACAAACTAAGTGGACCAAGTCGACTCTATTCTTTCACAATGGTGACTTTTTGACCATTTACCATAAATTCCTTAAGCATTTATTGGTCCAAATTCTTCCTACTTAGTATCCCGTTCTAGCCCTAGTCTACCTAAAAATTTCATAGGGTCAATTTTGGTGCCTAATTATTTCTCACCAATCAATTTTTTATATCTATCTCAATTTACAATAAAATTAATTAAAAAAAATGATATTCACAATTATTTACCTATGTTGCACTCATTGCATCTGCCAAGCATCCTCCCCATCTTAGTTGTCATCTCCTTACCATGATGGTCCTCTAGTCTTAAATTAGGTCTTTCAGAGCTCTATTTTCTCATAATAGTAAAAATAATAAATGAATATTTTTTCACCCTATTTATATTTACTATTCAAAATTATTTACCTGTCAAATATTTACCTCTAAATTCCATCTTTTGATCATATCTTTGTTTTTACTAGCTTTTTTTCCAAACCATAAGATGTTTTGGAATCCTGACATTATAGATAATCTTTTCACATATTACATGTATATTTTTCAAAAAAAACATTATTTTACTCTTTTTTGCTAATTTATACAGGCTCACCTAATGTTCCCTACATTGGACACTTTCACATTTCTTGTATCTTATTATTTATCTAAAGCACTAAATTAAGTAAAGGTATGTGTTTTTCAATTTCATCTTTTTGTTAATCTTATTTTCTCCTTATTACAATTTATTTAGCGTCCGTAATATGCTATTTTCTTGAAACACCATCCCCTATTATACCTATGTGACATGTGATGAGTTTTGAGTGGGTCATTTATATAGACATGATATTTTTAAGCTTTATCAATTACTGATGTTTTCTCTCTTATAGGAACCCATTGAGTCTCAATCTATCTACGTGCATGCCTTAAAGGGTGCATTAGGAAAGGGGTGGATAGACCATTGGCACTTCATGAGATTGTTATCCCTATACTACCACTTAATATCTAAACAACCATCTCCAATAAACTTCCCTAAGCTTTGTCTTATCTCTTTCACCCTCCTCCAACCATTTTTTTCCTTCATTAACCCCTTTCTAAGTCTAAAACCCTTTTTTGATGGTTTACATTACACTATCATCCCCATCAACCCTATACTCTAATTGATAAAACATATTTAGGGTCTAGGTCAACCCATGGCCAACCTAAACTAAGACCTAATTTAATTTTATCATTAATGATACAAATTCAATTGGGTCAACTCTATCATCAAAACTTTCAAAAAGGTTTAGGGTTAGATTCAACTATATATACACATTCATTTCTTCATTTATTAGATAAGAGAATAAGAAGAATATTATATTGTGCATTTTGCTTATCCACCATTCTACTTGAGGAGTATAGCTTAGGGTTTCAATACTTTCTTTGGAGATATGGATCTTGTCTTATAAAGAAGACTTTTGGAAGCATAGAAAATTTGTGTATCTTAGAGTTGACTTATCCTTGTTATCCTTACATACCACAACAACCTCTTGTGAATCACTTTGCCAAGGGAGAGATTGAGGATCGGTGGGTTAATTTTCAAAGGTAAGTATTCCTAATTTTGTTCCTCCTTTATAAGAGTAGATTAATTAACATTTATACTTCTCTCCTATGCATTAGGATTTCCTATGCATTGACATGAGTATATATCTTCTATGCATGTTTACTTTATATGTTTACTACCCCCACTTTGTGCCACAAGATTTGGTGAGGACTAGATTATATTTCACTTTGCTTTGCATATATTTTTGTGAATATGAAAACATGGGACCTAGCTAGGGTTATTACATGGTGTTTCTTCACTAGAGGCTTTGTAACCCTTTTTATTGATATTATTGTGGTAAGATATCCCTTGGTTAGGTCTAGTAGATCCATCTTGGTCATAACCCTAAATATATAATATATCAACAATTGAAAGTGTAAGTAGGATTTGGCATCTTTGAACTAGGATTGATTAATAGATCAATTGCATTTTCATTTGCATACACTTAATACTTCTCATCAACAACTTAATCTTGTTATTATTGAGGTGTTAACCTACCAAGATCTTCAAATTCCTTGAACATGTCCAAGTAGGACTACCACATGTCCTTAAGACCTTGAAATTTTTCATGAGACTCAACAAGATTAGCTACCATGACTTTTTTTTCAAGAGATTTATCATAAATGTCTTCATCATGCTCATTGGCCAAGATAATAATATTGTCACTCTCCCCATGGTTTTTAGGTTCACTATCCAAAATATTACAAAAAAATTATAGCTCTTCCCAAAAGTCAACTTCTTATTGGTCACTTGAAAGCATGTCAACTTCAATTTCATTCTTACCATCCTCTTTAGGGATAACAAGTTGATCAAATGCTTCAAATTATTCAATAAAATCATGACAAGAAACAACTTTTATTCTAAAAGTTATATCTATTGTTCATTAGGCTCATTGAGGTTAAGTGCCAAAGTGTCTTCATGAAGACACACCTCATACTCAGTTACAATCTGATCTACTATTGTAATATCATCTTTTCCTTTATCAAAACTTAATATGTGACAATTAGATTGCTCTTTTTATTCCTCTATGAATAATGGAATCTCATCTATCCATTCAAGGTCTAATTAATGATGTTTCTTTAGTGTCAAGCATGATTTTTCTTCTTCTTAATCAACATCAAAGCCATAACAACCAAGTTGATCCACTTGATCATTTGTGACATCTTAAAGATTATCCAACTATTGGCTAGAAATTAGAGACTTTTGCTTATCTTTGAGAGTTGTTTCTCTTTCCTCTCTACCAAGGGGGATGTCAATGACAATATCTTCATCATATGAACTAGAATCACTCTTCAAATTCTTCTTGAGATCCACTTGCAACTACAACATTTTGCTTCTCAAGGACAATTACCTCATCATTATTTCTTGACAAGCTCTCCTCAATTTAATGCTCAAATTTTTCCCTCAATTCAACTAGTTCTCATTTACAAAAGGAGGGGGTGGGAGGGAAATAAAATTCATTGGTTTTATTGAAACTTGATAGAGTGTCATTCCAACTTAGGATTTTGGGAGGGCTAGGCTAATTGTAGTACTCTTGGAGAGATGGAGAAGGGAATTATGTTGAGGATGCTTCATTATTATCCTTTAACTCCTCAATTTTTCAAATTTTAGTACTCTTGGAGAGATGGAGAATGGAATTATGTTGAGGATGATTCATTATTTTCCTTTCACTCTTCAATTTTTATATCAAACTTTGATGTGTCTTGAAATTCATGGTTATCTACAACTTGAAGGGGAGGTGAATAAATTGAAGAACTTGAGAAGTCTATTGACTTGAAACCCATACACTTCTCTTTTTATTGACTTTGGATAGGCATAAGAGATGTTTATTTCTCAAGATTAGGCATGACATAATCAGGGGTCTTAGTCCAAGAAGGTCTCCAAGATGGAATGGTTTAGGCTCTTGAGGAAGAGTGAGTGAACCTTGCATAGGCATGAGCCTTTCTAAATGGTATATTACAACTTGGGTTGGGTTTTATGTAAAATAAGGTTGATTTGGAATATAAGGCACACAATAATGAATGTATTAAATTTTTTCCTTTATTCAAGTATTAGTATATTCAATAGACATTGAATTAAATCTCTTATCTCCATCACATCATATATTGGTATATATTGATTTTCTCTCTCAATATATACTCACCCAAGCTTAGTCAAATGTAATAAATCCATTGTCACTTAAATTATTTCATTATGAATAGAAGAGTTATGGATAATTAGGCCAAGTTTATTTTCTTCATCAATACCCCTTAGTTACATTTCAGTGCCCACAAGGGTTGTTTAAAACTCAAGAAGGTGGGAGTAGGAGCAATATAACTTTGACAAGGTTGACTATATGGACAAGAGGGATGCCAAAGAGGTTGGGTTGAAAGGTTATATAAGGCTAATAATAACCTTAGTGAGGTTGACATGTTGTTTGAGAGCCACTTGGGGTGAAGCCATGAATTCCATCAACCTGATATGAAGAATTTGAAGGCATAAAGTATATATTTTGACCAAAAGAATGATGAGAATACATAATAATTTTATAATTTTTAGACACTTGGGGTACTTATAACAATTTTGGTTCTCTTGTATTTTGCATTGATGCTTATGTTCAAGCCTCCAAAGGCTTATTAATTAAATAACAACACCAAGAACTCTTCAATGGGATGAAATCCTTGTCCCACTGGGTGTACTAAAACTATTATCATAAAAATTTGCACCCTTGAGGAGGTTGTTAAAGTTTCCTCACTTAACTGATAGTATGGGAAAAATCTTAGATTTTTGGTGACCTAAAGAATGGATTGAACCTCTCAATAGGGCTAGCTCCCTTTATGCATCACTTAAGAACTATAAACTAAGCTACTACTTAAAAGGGAAAAGTGAGAGATAATTAAAAATAAACTAAACTATGAAGGTGATGCACCAAATTTATCTCCTTAACATACCTATTATGCACTAAGAACATGAACCATAATTTAATCTAATTGCATAACTCAAATGGGGTCTCTAAACATGAATGTTTCATGTAGAGGCTATAACATAATGGATAAACTAAGGGAGTTGATCAAGAGGTCTCTAAAGACAATAATGAATTATTCCACTCTTGATCCATGAAAATATATTTATAATCACTCTATATGACCTAAAACTATAACCCATCACTTGCAAAGAGGTAAAAATGACAAGGACAAATGAGAGGAATTAGCATACTATCACTAGAATTTATCAACTAACATGAACATACACTAGTTAAAGGCATAAGAGAAGGCTATAACTCAACTTTATTCATCTCAAAGGAAAAGTAAAAGTGTTCATTTGGATAGTTATATGTCATATAAAAAAAATCCTTTCAATAACAAAATCAAGCATACATATAAGAGAAGAAAGAAGAGAGAGAGAGAGAGAGAGACTAGAGGTGTCAAGAGAAATGATAGCTATTAAGCAATAATAGAACAAGTTACAAGAAAGATAATCTACCAAAGGATAGTTATGAAGTCCCTCTTCAACAAGTGTGTGATTTATTTGATCATAACTTAAACAAGGTGGCATAAGATTCATGTTTGGCTTAGTGACTCACCTTTGAGTACTTCAAACTGTTGGAGTGAGAATTAAAACTCACTTAGGAGTTAAGCTTAAAATAGGAGTTGTTTTATTTTGTTTGATTATTGTGTGTATGTATAATATTTAGTATACACTAAATTATGAAATCTAAACTATTTTGAGGGGATCACAACAACTAAGCAGTTGTTTTGAAACCAATTTATTATGCCTATTTAATAGGCACTTCTATTGCTTAGCCAAAATTGGTGGAAAAGAGCTACAAATTGTGTATTATTCTTTGAGGAAATAATGAGACTGACTTGTGCATAGTTTATTCTCTATGTGCATAATATTTATCTGGTGGATATATTTTTCTATGTTAATGGTCATGTAGGAGAGATCTAAGAAAAATGAGAATTATTCTCATTTTCAACATGGTATAAGAGCATATTTTGCAGCCATTACTCAAATATTTTGGGTTATCCTAAGTTTTGCTTAAATTTCTTATTTGAAGGACTCTATAATTTGGCCATACACCTCGGCATATCTATTTGATATTTTTTTGTTTCATTGACATTGGAATTCCAATGTTGGTGTCTTGGCAATGAGGTTATATACTTTTGTGGAACTAGTTTTTTCTTGATTTTTTTTTTAATTTGCATTAGATCAGATTACTCTTGTATTGATTGTTGTTCCACCCATCCTCCATTTTCACTACTTCCCTACCCTCTAATAGCTCCCTCCATAGTGATTCTCCTTCCAGAGGGCTACTTCACAACCACTAGACTCCACCAATTAAACATTAGGTAATTGTGTCAAAATATTCCTTCATTTCTATGTAGTTTGAGTTTGCATTTGCATTATCAATGGAGCATATCTAAGGATCCATTGAGAAAACATTGGTCTCAACTTAGCTATAAACATTTTAATATTGTTTGGAAATATTTGGAAGTGCATGCCTTGAGGGGAAATCTATTGATCTTAATTAGCTTATTCAAATCTGTGATGATGGTCTAATTGCATTTTTTGGGAAGCTACACAACAATCTTGGTGAAATTGAATTTGAGCAAATGTATTAAAGTGACAAATGGTTTTATTTGTTAGAGTGAATATTTTTTGGAAAGAGTCTTCAAAGACTAAATTTTGATGGTTATCAAAAGATGACTGAACAGAGCATGAGTTTATTTCTGAGTCTTGCTTGGTTTGTTAAGACCTTGACATTATTCTATAAAACTTGATATTCACCATTCCTCTATGGTGATCAATAAAATCCTGCATTCTATTCATGAGTCTTACATACTTTTCATTGTGCTTAGTCTTCTCTAATAAAAATAAATAGAGATTCTGGTAAAGACTATGCTCACTGATTAGCTATTTTAGCTTAGACCTATCCCCTCCAAACAAGGATAGATCAATTTCAGCTCTAACTACTTTCTCATTACTTGATGAATATCTCAGTAGAAAACAAATATATAGTCGGTTTCTTTTCTACCAATATCATAGCATAGTCCTCTTCAAGTTTAATGTTCTACTCTACCATGACATTAATCACCTATTGGCATGAGACTATATGTGTATTGTCTTATTCCCTAGAACTCAGTGGTAAATCTATTTAGTCAACCTGATCTGATCTCCAATGGCTTACTCAACATTGAAAGTAAATAGCTTTCATTCTAAAAGTGGTAGTTTGTTACTAGAAATAGATTTGGCAATTTCATCGGTATTTGTACCATGTGGTAACCAAACATGACTACCACCATCACGTCACCACTTTCTTCAATTTTGTTATTGGCCAAGCTATTCGGTATTCAATACTTTTGATTTTGATCTTTTCCAAATAAAAAAGACTTTATTTATGTGGATTTTTATAAATGGAGGTGAATCATGAAAGAAAGGGTATTTGTTTTGTTAAAGTGGTGAAGCCTTTTTTATTTTAGGTGGAATTAATTTTTTTCCATTGGAGGCATTTGTAATTAGTTGAGTGATTATTAAAGTATGATAATTTTTAAAGTGGGATAAATTGTAAAAGGGACAAGTGATATTGTAAAAGGTAAAAAAGTTTTTTTATATATCACTTGTCGAAGGATAGACGGTGAGGTCTGATCTCATAGGTGGTAAGACCCCCTCATAAAAACACTTCATTTAACTTTGCTTTGATTTTTACATAGGATGTATTTTTGGTGGAGTTCAACATCACATTTTTTGGAGTGTTTTTATCCTCATTTGTGTCACTTGTTGTACTTGCAAATACATTTTTGACAGTGATCAATGTCCATTTTGGTGTTTCATTTTGTTCTCATTTGGCTATTTTGGCATTTCATGTCTTCAGATATGGATTCTTTCATGTTTTAACCCCTTAGTTCTTCAAACTATACCATTTATAAACACAAGATGATTCTACATTTGTAGATGAAGGGATTGTGGAAAGTCGTGCTTGATTATTTTCCTATTTTCACATATGAGGATGATATTTTTTGGCTTACATCCATGCAAAAGGAGGCACTTTTGTTCATTCACCTTCATGTTTATGAGATTTGTAGTCTCATATTAAGCATGCCACATCACCTAAAAGAGCTTGGGACATTCTTTCTATACTGTTTGATGAGGTCACTTCACCTCCACATGTTCCTCTTTCTTTTCCTCCCTCTCATAGTGAAGATTATTTTGTTGGTGACAGTGTTTCTCCACCATCTTCTCCTAGTAATGTTACTATTCATGGTGATTTGCATGAAGAGTCTTTGGCATCTTTGTATCCTCTTGATAGTTCTAGTCCTCCTTCCATTGATAGTGAGCACATATTTTTTGAGGATGAGACACTTATTACTGGTGGTTATTTAGATGAGGTGCATTCACCTCCTCCACCAATTGGTGCACATTTAGATATAGTGGTTTTTACTCATATTTTTGACTTTGGTATGACTCTTAATAGTACCCTACTAAGTCCTATGCAACCCATTGATCCTATTGCCTCTTTCTTAGCACTTCAAGAAGAAAATAAGAAAATTTTAATGCAAAATTCTCTTCTATGCTCCCTGATTCATGGAAAGGGTGCCCTCATATGTTCTTTATAGAAGAAACTAGTTTGTATGCCATAATGTTATGTTTTTGAATTTGTTATGCATCCACTTGATGTAATTTTATAGTGTGATTTAATAGATTCTAAGTATCCCATTATTCTTACTACTTTTATTATTATAGATAATACTTATGTTCCTTTTGTTGTTGCATACTTTGCACATCCCACTCTAGTCTCACCTGCATATATGTCTACTTCTTTTGAGAAGCATACCACTAGCTTTGGATCTTGCATTCTTCATTCCATGGGTCACATTACTAGACTTGAAGGCATTGGGAAGCATTTACATGGCATTGTTCACCCTATTTAGCTTGTTATTTGGATTGCTTGATATGGCCTTGATTATGATGCAGGTGCTTCATCTTCATTGGGATATATTGATAGAGATCCATATTTTATTCGCTCCACTCTTTATGAAGATTATGAGCTACATATGGGCCCTTATGCACCTTCACTTAGGCTTGAGAAAAATGAGCTTATAATGGTTAGACATGATCTACCTGACACTTCTTTGGATGTTATCTCACATTCTTCCACCATAAACTTTGCACCCACTCATATGAAAGCATATTCATCCACCATTCCTATTGATTTTGGGTGGATTTTTTTATCATTTTTGGCAGCATAAGAAGCATTCTTGGTGAGGACACTATAGACATCATTTTTCCACTATTCAACCTCTTTGATTGTACATTGATCCTCCTACCTATTGATGCTCCTTGTTATTTTAGCTCCTTATTTAGGTAGACTTTTTCTTTTTGAGCATACATCTCTCATTGCATAGATGATGTATTTCATAGTTTGATTACATTATGCAATTTCTTGTATCACTTGGTGATATTGTTGTGGGATGGTACTTTTATTTGTAGTAACACTAAGATTCATAGAGATTTTTTTCTTTGTGTGTGCTCCATGATTGAGAACTTCCTTGTCTAATTGTATGACTATCCCATCATCACTAGGGACATCATTCTTGAGATATTTCATATTTGTATCTAATTTTTTATAATCTCCTTCAAGTTTTAGTTGAGCTTGTTCTCCTTCTAGAGCATCGCTAGTCTACTATAGCTCAATGTTATAATTTTGATGTTTGCATAGTGGGATTGGACCATTCATTCAAATCATTTTTTAAGTCACTACACCTATTTCAGCATTATGGAGGGGGGTGTGGACATAGTGCTTCAAGTGTTGTGCTCATTGTTAGTACACCATTTTTTATTTTTAGAGGTATGTGATTGAGTGCATTTTTATTTTATGGCCTTTGTTCCATCTAGTACACCTCTTTAGCATTATGTTTGAGTATTGAGCATTTTATTTCTTAGGGCACCTTATAGCATATGTTTTTATTCTCTGGACTTTAGTTATTGTTACTAGTATTTTGGTACCTTACAGTGATACATTTCATCCTTGGTGACTCTTTTTCCTAGTGTTTTTAGATCATTTTTTTTATAGAGTTAGCATCATACAAAGTACCAGTTCCTAATTGACTTGGTGGTTACAGCGATTCATCATCTATGTAGTCTAGTAAAATGGATTGGTTACCATAGGGACACTTTGTATTTCATAGTTGTCAGGACCCATTTAGTCTCTTTGCTTTCTCTTTTCTTACTCCCTATTTTATAGTTAAGGGAGAAAGTTGGAGTGAGTGTTAAAAATCACTTAGGAGTTAAGCTTAAATAGGAGTTGTTTTATTTTGTTGGACTGTTGTGTGTATGTATAATATTTTTTGCACACTAAATTATATAATCCACACTATTTTGAGGGGATCATAATAACCAAGTAGTTGTTGTGAAACCAAATTATTATGCCTATTTAACAGTCACTTCTATTGCTTAGCTAAAATCAATGGAAAAGAGCTATGAATTATGTATAATTATTTGAGGAAATAATGGATACTAACTTATGCATATTTTATTCTCTATGTGCATAATATTTGTCCAATGGCTATATTTTTTTGTGGTAATGGTCATGCAGGAGAGATTTGGGATAAATGAGAATTATTCTCTTTTTCATCACAAACTACCTCTTGAAGTGCTAATGAAGTGATGAATAATATTTTTTGGGTATAAATACCTTGTTAACCTATTTAAAATCCATAATTAATCATCTCTCTACCTATGTTTTTTAGTTTTCTTCATAGTTTTCCCATTTGCTCTCTTGGAGGCCTATTCCTTTTAGCCCTATTTTAGTGAAAATATAATTTTTTTAAGATATAAAAAACACTTATTAGGAAATTAAAAGAATATTTTGGTATCCATTATCCCCTTATATCTTCACCCAAAATTTTATGGCCCAAATCCCAAGGCAAACATACCTTTATAACACCCACCTTTCCCAATTAGGCCTAATAGAAGCCTACAACACTTGAGACCATAAAAATAATTATATTACCCCAAAAATATTTTATGGCACATAAACATAGTTTTTATGTCAAATTATAAATATATTACATGGGTTATAACTCAAGTTAGAATAGTTACAAGTTTTCTAGCCCTAGTTGGCAAAAATGTAGCCCTGAGTAGGCCGAGAGCTAAAAAAATTACATGTTTTGAGTTATTGGGTGTTTAAAAATAAAAAAAATACCTATTATGGGTCTTAACCAACATTTATAATACCATAAAATAGTTATTTTATTTTTTAAAACCTTATGTACCTCTCAAATAAGCCAATTTCTCACCATTTTGTGTGCATTTTGGACTGTGTGCATGGTTGTAGGTGTTTTTGTGGTTTTTAAACAACTTCAAGTCCATATTCAACATTAAAATTCCAAAAAATTATTTTTAAAAACTTCATATATCCATTAAAATCACCAATCCAATGAAAATAATTTCACATTTTTATGAACTCTTAAAAACAAGGTTACAAAAGAGCTCTTTTAGTAGGCTTATGGCACTAGTCTAGATTTGATGTTTATTGGGTTCAATAAGGAGTATTGAATTAATATGTTAATATTTTTTATACCATAAATATAACTCAATAACCTATCACAATGGTTTTAAATTCTCATTTTCATTCTCAAACATCACCTTGTATGCAAGGTTTTTGATGCATTTCTGACCGTAGACAGCTTTGGCATTTGACTACAAACAAGGATATTAATAAAAGCACTATAATGTTGTATCCCCACTGTGGATGTAGTATAATAGCCTAATCAACATATATAGTCAAGCCTTATCAAGTTGATGCACACGCATCAACATGGCTTTGCTTAACAAGACCCTCCACCATGACTTGACAGTCTTATAGAATAAATGAGAATCATTTCAAATGTGGTAATTAAATCCCACAATGCATTGCTTATAAACTCAATATTTTCTAAAAATAAACAAACCTCGCAAAGGTTGCATATTGGTTGCTGAGTCACAACGTAAGTGTTATGATGGTTGCCTGTGATACGTTTCGATTAGGGGCTATTGAACAGCTTCGCACTCATGCTCGTAGGCTCCAGTACGTTGTGACTCAGCAACCAATATGCAACCTTTTGCGAGGTTTGTTGATTTATATAAAAGATTGAGTTTATAAGAAATGCATTTTGGGATTTAATTACCACATTTGAAATTATTCTCATTTATTCTATAAGACTGTCAAGTCATGGTGGAGGGTCTTGTTAAGCAAAGCCATGTTGATGCGTGTACATCAACTTGATAAGGCATGACTATATATGTTGATTAGGCTATTAAACTACATCCATAGTGGGGATAAAACATTATAGTGCTTTTATTAATATCCTTGTTTGTATTCAAATGCCAAAGCTGTCTACGGTCAGAAATGCATCAATTTTGCTCTCTTGCTTAAGAAATTTGACCTATAAGTTTGCAGACCTGTAGGTTTACATTTCTCTCAACTTGATGCATTATGATATGTTTTCATGGTAATATAATACATATTATCTCCTCATTTAACTTATATAAAAAATTTCAAGGCCCAAATCCTTATTGAACACCTCAAAGTGCCTTCACATACCTAGTCTTGCTTGTAAAACACTAGACTATTGTATATAAGTATGTACCCTATTAATGCACTTTAAGAATGGTTATTAGGAGATTGGTTAATTATTATATGATATTATTGGATTATTATATCTTAATTTAATTACATTAATGTCTCTTTCTCTTTAACTATCACTCAAACCTCAAAAAAGACTGCTCTTGAGACCTTTTTTCTTGACCTTGATGGCTATAGATGTACATTTGGAATGTTATTAACCATTATAATGCATTATGTGATCATTATGGAATTAAAAACTTATAAAAAATTATAATTACATCTTTAAAAAACCTATGAGACTCTTAAAACTCATCTTCACTTGTAAATTTGAGATTGGATCCTCTTAACCTACAGGTAGACCAGTAGGTGACTGCACCTTCTCATTAGAAGCATGCCATAATGACTTAGTTCAAGAAGATAACTTTGTATGATGAATTAAAGTTGAATAAGGATATAAATATAAGTTTTAATATTATATAATACCATATTATATATTCCTAGTGCATTTAAAAACTTTGTTTTATTTCTCCATGGCCTCAAGAAGGTTTGTCTTAGATTGTAGCCTACAACAACCCTTTGAATGCATGATCTTCTCTCTCCCCTGATAGTTTTGGATAATTTTATGATTTTATATGGTATAATTAGTATTATATTAGTATTTATATGTTGATATATCTTTCTTGGATATTGTTTGAAGTGATAAAACACTCAAACTAATAAGAACCCTGCCTACCATCTTCAAGAAGCACAAAAACATTGAATTTTTGTCCTTTTGGCAGCTCATACATGCCATTGATGATGAATAATGATGTGATATGACTAATAATTCCATTTGGTATCTAAATAAACCATTCATATACATCCATTATCTTTAAACTCACTAGAATGAGAAAAAAATCTACCTATGGGGTTTTAAGAGGGTTTTGGGTTGCTTAACTTGTTAAAAATTGTTCATAAATTTAAGCCCATGTATCCTCAAAATAATGATTATAATTTTAATTTAATAAGGTCCCATTTCAACCCCAAATATCACTATTTTCAACACTTATTCCTCTTCATGGAATGAGCACCAAAAAATGGCCTTCAAAAGCTTGCAAAGGGGTCGATGGAGAAGATGAAACATTTTCTACATTATTATGACCTATAAATGTTTCCACAAGCCTAATTTGACCTTTTAAACCTATTATAGACGTTATTACATCCATTTATGACCTAAAATAACCACTTCCATGTTATAAAATGCTTTACAAGCCCTTGACAAGTGTGTTTATACATCATAATTTAGTTTCTTGATCTTTGGAAGGTTTCACCACTCCTTTCACATTAAAATAACTTAGGTGAACATTTTTGAGGGAGAAATAACTTTTAAAATTCTTATAAATGTGTTGGATGCCCCAAAATTTAGTTAATTTTTCATATTAGCAAAAGTAACATTACCTTAATTTCTCCAAATTTACCTTAAATTTTGTTAAACATGAAATAATAATGTTTTCACCTTGTTATACCTTGTATTTAAAATATCAACTTCCATTATAAGACATTATATCACCTTTGAGGTCAACATACCAATACTACACCATGGCTCAACATCATTAACCTTTGCAAAATAACCTTAACTTTGTCAAACTTATCTTAATCTCTCTAAAACTCAAATAAGACCTTCATGAAGCAGAAAATGAATATACTAAGGGAATTATTCACTCTTATAAACCATCAAAATAGACCTTGAGATGATCCAAATTTTGAGAAGACATCCTTCTTATGACCAATTTTAACTAGGTTTGACCAATAGACCAAGACCCAGACTCATCAAAAGATCATTAATCAAGATTAAACAAGTCTAAAATCAAAGTTAAAAATTTTACCTCTTCATGGTGGCCAATTTTGGCTAACATTACCCTATTTAAGAATAATATAGCCTATCAACTTACCTTATGTCACCCTAAATATACATTTCTTGGGATTTAATGGAATCCCATGGTCTCTACATCTTTATAGCACTTTTATCAAATATTTTACATGTTTTGATCTTATTTTAGACAATACCATTAAATCATCCATGTACTTAAATATGTAATTTATCATAAGGTCTTTGAATGCATGTCCATTTCCCACTAAAAGGTATCACCCATGTTGATCAAGCCAAAAGGCATTCTCTTGTATGCAAAGATGCCCCACTTGGTAGTGAAATTTGTCTTAATTATATCTTAATTATTGACTACCACTTGATTGTATCCTAAGTACCCATATAGAAATGAAATAATTTGGGCACCATTCATAATCTACAACATTTTAACTAATGAAGACAAGGGATAGTTATCATTTTTATAAGCTTTGTTTAAATTTTAGAAATCAACACATAGTTTGATCTCCCCTTTCTTTATTCTCACCAGAACTAGGTTTGAAACCCATGTAGAGTGCCTTACTGGGAAAATGATCCTTGTTGCAAGTAGTTTCTACACTTATTTGAAAATTAGGGGCTTTAGTAGTGGATTGGCATGCCTTTATCTCTACCTAAAGGGCATGACTTCATGATTGACTAGGATAGTATGTGCCAAGATAAAAGTTTTGAAGACCTTGAGGTATTCATAACTCTATGTAATCACATCTTTGAATTCCTTGAGAGCTTGTGCAAAATAATGTTTCTCTTTTGGGGTGTAGGTGGTTCCTATAAGCACACTCTTCACGTCATTTTCTCTACCCAATTTGTATTGATCAGGTTTCATACCTTTTAATAAGGGAAATAATATCTTTATCTTTATGATAGTCCATGTGGAATATTATCTCAAGAAAGACCATCCATTGAGTTATATTATTTGTCTTTAAATTCGCATTCCCATCTTTGTCTAATTTGAAGTCTTCTCAATCATCTTTATAAATAATCTAATCTACAAATACTTCCACATTGGTGATGAATTCCAGTATGTGTTGGTCATCATTGAAAACTTTGGAATTGTTGATATTATTTGGGACTAAAGTGGTAGAGACTAGCTCTACTAAGAATCTTCTTATTCTCAAATGGGTAATTGGTTTCAAAGTGCTCATAACAATAACTAATGTATCAGCTATGTAATTTTTGTACCTACGAAATGTTTAAATACTAAAGGCATTAAAATATTCTATCAAGTTCTAGGATATACTACAATATCTAGACAAGTGTTTGTCATTATAGGAGTCTAGTTCCTCACTTATCTAGCCATTAATTTAGAATCACCCAGTATCATGATATTCTTTAATTTCTTATTGAGGGTGAAAAAGAGGCCATGAACCAATGCTTCATACTCTACCACATTGTTTTTATAAGTGAACTATATATGGTAGGCATCCAGATAAGATTTTCCCCTTGGGTTAATTAATTCAATTCCAATGCCACATCCACTTTTAAACTTGGAGTCATCAAATTTCAATGTCCACAAATCTGATTTTGTTGTGCCAAGGCATGTTGTTGGTCTTTGCAAGGGAAATGTTACTAAAAATTTTACCTCTTAGTGTACTTCATCATTTTCACTTGCACAATGGACCTAACTTCTAGTCAAAATTTTGATACAGGGAACAGGTCCAAGGGTAGGCAACTAGATATGATTTTCCCCTTGGGTTGATAAATTTAACTCCAATGCCACATCCACTTTTATACTTGGAGCCATCAAATTTCAATGTCCAAAAATCTGATTTGACTATGCTAGGGTATGTTGTTGGTCTTTGCAAGGGAAATGTTACTACAAATTTTACCTCTTGGTGTACTTCATCATCAATACTTATGTAATATCCCTAATTTCCATTCAAATTTTTGATGCATGGATTAGGTTTTGGGTACCTAAATTTAATTTTTCCTCATTGGAAGAGTCTAAGATGGATTCTTCATCTCCACTAAGATTAATCAACCTTGTGTTATCATCTCTTAATGAGAAGATGCCAAGTTCCTTTGTATAACCAATTGATGTAGACTTTATGGGAAATTTTCCTATGGGAAGAGCAAGGATACACCTACCCATGGTGGCCATTTTTCCTTGTGAAGAGTATAAACATTCTTCATGTCTATTTAAATTATTAGGCTCTAGGGATTCACATGTCAAAGAAATGTCAAGAAATAATACTAGCTCGGGAGCTTTGTAACAATCTTCCTCATCTATCATGTCTAATTCTTCCACTTCTGGACTTTAGTATAAACTAAACATGTTAATAAAAAGGGTGTCATGGGTTCCTCTTTCTTTGTCAATAAAATACACTCATATTTTAGATTCCTCATAAAGGATCTCATTTGTTTTATTGTACTCAATGATCATATGAGACATCATAGGCTCTCATTCTATCTTGATTTTGTTGGGAAAGCCATGCCATGGTATCCATATATGGTTGAAATCATATAAAATATCCACCACTTAGATATTGATGAATTGCTAATTTCATGAATCTTAGGCTAGTTGCATGTGTATGCAATTTAGTTTTCCCACAACCTTTATTTCTTTTTTTTCTAGCTGGATAACCTTTTGGTTCAACTTCACAGGTGTAAGGCCTAATTATTGGTAGATATTGTATGGCATAATGTACCCAAAGGCACCTAAATCAACCAAATAATTATGTAAGTTATTGCCAAATATTTTGATTGTTAAGAGGAAAGGAGGAGTTTCAGTCTTCTCCTTATAAAGAGCAACATGTGCATCAAAAATATTAGCAAATTCCTTCCCTTTATTACCAAAAAGTTTCATCAAAATCAATTTCAAGGTTTTTTTAAGGGACCCTAGGAAAAAACTTGATGTATTTTCTAGTGAATATTAAAAATCTAGTTTCAAAATGGAGGAGAATTGAAGGAGAAGTAGTTTTATTAGGAAGGCAAATCATTTGTGCCTTTTTATGGAGTCTAGAATCTAGATTTTGAAGAGAATCTAGTCCTAGTGGATGTTTTCCAAGGGATCTAGATGGCATCCATGCACTCTAGATAGCATTTACACCCTCTAGATAATATCCACAGGCTTTGGATAGCATCCACAAGCTCTTGATAGCATCGATGAGCTCTAAATGTCATCCATGGGCTCTAGACACTATCCACACATTTTGGATAGTGTCCACATGCTCTAGATGATCTTTATAAGTTTTGGATGTAATCCAAAGCTTATGGATGGCATCTAGAGTGCATGGATACCATCCAATCTTGATGGACATCATCTAGAGCCTATAAATGACATATAAAAGGTGTGGATGCCATCTAGAATGTATAGATGACATCTAAAGCATGTAGATAGTGTCTATAGCTTGTGAATTCCATCTATAGGGAATAGATAATTTCTATAGGTCATAGACACCATCTAAGGGCTATAGACACCATCTAAAACCTATAGACATCATCTAAATCTTGTAGATGGTGTCCACACTTGGTAGACACCATTCAAAGGGGGTGGATGGTGTTTAGGGCTCCTAGATGTCATCTAGATCATGTAGATGGTGCCCAACCATGTGGATGATGCTAGGTCTAGTGGATGCCATATAGAGGGGGTAGATGGTGTCCATAGTTTTTGGACTCTATTTAGAGGGCATGGATAATGTTTAGAGGGTTTATATGGTGTTTTTAGTCTATGAATGATGTCTAAAACATGTGGATTCCATCCAAAGGGTGTGGATGGAGTCTAAGATCCATGGGGTAGTGTCTGGGCCCTATATATATCCCTGACCCCTTTTATTTTATTCATTTATCTTTTACACATAGCACAAAGTTATCTCATCCTTTAGACCTCTACCCTATAACTCCTCCTTTATTCTCATTTCTTAATCTTAATGACTTCTAACCCTATATCTTCTACACCTATTCACAAGTTTATCTACCACAATCTCATTTTCCCAAAGATATTAAGGCTTCTAGAAGATGAAAACACTCACAACAATTGGATCAACCAGTGTTGTCTAAGAGGGATTATTTACATGCCCCACTATGATATGAACACAAATTTACTTAACATTCTCGTGTCTAGTTACAAACCTTTTACTAGCCTCGACTCTTGAAATGTTACTTTTGGTACCACTCTTTCAGATATCGACTGATTATTAGGACTGACAAATAAAAAATTTGAGCCTATGACCATGAAAATTGTTTTATCTGATGAAGATAAAATTTATCTCAAAAATCACTTTATTGTAGATACATCCACTTCAATGGGTAATATTTATCTTGTTTTCATTACTTAATATTCAATGTTTTATGTATGAAATTTGAAAAAAATTATATAAATTATAGATTAAAAATAACTTTTTGCTTCCATCATAGGTACCCCTAATCATTTAAGAAGGGGTCTTTTAGTTCTCAATATAATAAAGCCATATCTATAATCCCTCATTTAATTTTTATAGGCAAGGATTATTTTATAGGTAAGACTTGAAGATATCCCCTTTTGGGTTGTAGCATACATTTTTCATTATCTTTGCAAAAAATAATTCGATTAGTCTAAATTCATTTCCAACAAGATAAGAAATGATTTGGATTGTGCCTTTCAAAATGACAATTAAAAATTTTCCATTTCTAATTATATATTAGGTTTATAATACAAGGTGTACCATGAGCTAAGGGGAACAATTATTCCCACAATATTGTATGAAAATATGAAATATAATTTAGTGGCCCTTGTGGAGTTGGAGGTAAGTTTAAAGTGTACTTATAAGCCATTAAAGTATCATGTTATTATCTTGTTATAATTAAAATATGAAATTAATTATGTATGTTTCTTTGTAATAGAAAAGAGAACCTATCTCAATCTAGAAGAGAATCTGCACTGAAAAAATATCATCCCATCGAGGGCTTTGGGGATTCTCAGTTTAATAGGGGTGATGATATATATTTTGGTGTGATGACACCATTGATAAGGCATAAGAAGATGTAGAGATCTATCTCACCTACTGTTGCACATTGGCTAAGCCCCTTAAGAACATCCCTTGCCTTAAATCCAAGTTTAAAATTTTTAAATGATTATTTAAATATGTAACAAAAAAAAATAGAATTATTAATGTTTCATGTCATTTCGTAGTGATGTCTGGCAATGGAAACATTGCCTATCAACCTATGTAACATTTACCTCCCATGTAAGGTATTTGGCTTCATCTTTGCAATTATGTTAAATTGTATTTTTCATTGTAGAAAAATTTGAATGTTTGACAGAAATTGAAGGTTTGAATTTTCTAACAACACATCCACCACAACAAAACATATCGACAACTCAAAGTATGGATCCTGAGTCTATTATCTCTAATCTTTAGGTTAACTTAGGTTTAATTTTGATGAATCTTGATTATTGATTAGTCATGGAATTTTATATTACAGGGAAACATTTAGTGAGAAGTAATATGCCACCTCCTTCCCCCCCCCCACCCCCCCCACATTGTATATACTAGGGGGGAGAATTTACCAATGCCAATAGGTAGCAAGGGAAAAAAGTTTCATATAAAAACCTTAGAGTTCCCCATTTTTCTGTGGGTGGAGTGTCTGGTGGTACCACAACATGTTTTCATAACATTTATCTTGATGATGATTTCCTTAGGGTATCAATTCCATGCCTACAAATAGATTTGTTGTGCATAATATCATTTAGGGATCTCAATTCTAAGCTCCAAAAAACAATTGGATGTGGTTCTTCTAGTTTACCACCTAAATCACATAATGATGAGGAATCATCTCTTGATAAATTAACATCATTTCTATTCAATAATCTTGTTTTAGATAAGGATTTTATTTTATTAAAATACATTGTACAAACTAATTTGAAATTTTTGAAATAGTGAGAGATTTGGGGAAAGGCCTTTATAAAATAAATTAATGAGCATTATCATAACCATTCCCAAATATATTCTTTGGTTCAAAATGATCAGTCCAAAATTGATGTGTTAGTGAATCAAGATGAATTGGGATCCATTTTTGTGACAAATCCCTACAATGATAATATTTTAGATATTATGATTAATAGATGGGAAAATTTGAATGCAAAGGCATAGGCTTATTACAAAAAATAAGTAAGAGATCAAAAACTTTGCCACCTTACAAATATAGAGAGGGATAAAGCTTTGGTAAGTAATAACTTAGTTATCCCCCTTTTATCATAATTTTGTAATTTTTATCTAACCAACTTTATTTTCCAAATAGAAGTCAAAATATAATAACCTCAAGAATGAAGCACAAGTACTGAATATTCATTTGGAAAAGGCAAAAAAAAGCTTAAATACAACAATTACACTTAATTAAAAACTTTTGCTAGTCAAAAATTAGAATAACCCACTGAGGAGGATAATCAAAGAGCATGGAATGGACCCAGATGTTCTTATTAAGGATAAAATAGATGTATATCCTTCTATCCTATCGGCAAGTGATGCAACACACAAAGAAATATCAATAATAATAAAACTTAATGCTACAGTCAAGGATCTTGTTATAGGTGTTTTAAATTTAGATTCAAGGAAGGGGGAAGCTGAGGCTGCAAAATCTACTTCTAAACATCAAATTGGAACTCATCTAGAATGATATCTATTTAGTGCATGTATCTATTTTTAATGAAAATAGGTCAAGGAATTTGTAATTGATATTATTTTATATGTTATGTTGAAACTTGAAACTTTAAAATTTAATATTGTAAATTAAAGTTTGTAAATTTAAATATAAGTCTATGTTTCTATTTATTCTAGGCATTTTATCCATGATAAGTCAATTTTCTACCTATTTATATATGTAATGTTGAAAATGAAAAGTTTATATTTTAAATTAAAGTTTACAAGATTAAATTTAAGTCTTTGTTTCTATTTTATTCTATGCATTTTATCCATGACAAGTTTATTTTGTGCATATTTATATATGTTATGTTGAAACTAGAAAGTTTATATTGTAGATTAAAGTTTGCAAGATTAAATTTAAGTCTATGTTTCTATTTTATTCTATGCATTTTATCCAATACAAGTTTATTATGTGCATTTTTATATATGTTATGTTGAAACTCGAAAGTTTACATTGTAAATTCTACTTTGAAAGTTTAAATATAAGTCTTTGTTTTGTTAATTTCAGATATTTACTACTTAAGATGTATAGTGATAATATCATAATTCATTGATGTATAATATTAAAAACCACATGAAATGATGAAATAATAAATTCATGTTGTGAAATAAATATTTTTCGTACATATAACTTTAATATATTTTTTAACAAAGTATGAATTTTAAACAATTCTAATATAACACAACTATTTTAAAATAATACATTAACATAATTTATAAACTCTTGAAATTTACATAATATCAAATTTTCCATGATTTATGATACAAATAATAATATAAAAATCAATTACAAAATTAAAAGTGAAGGTTAATATTCAGGTAGCTGAAATAGTTTTTTAGTAGCACTTTATTTATAATTGTCTTTTGTATGTACTATAACTAATGTAAATAGAGTCTTAATATATGGATTAGTTATGTCATTTTTTGTATTATTACTCCTCTTCTTTGACTAATCAAATTCCAAATTTGAAGTGCTCTATCATAGGGAAATGCATCCACTAGATAATGTGAAACATAGAATCTCAAAAATGTGTCTAGATTTGTGTCCAATATGTTACAAAGTTTTGATTTAATAAAAGATAATGCATTAAAGACTATTTCATCTTCCATAGAGCCCAAAATCATTGTTTGGCAGAGTCCATATGATCAAAAATATTCACTTATATATTCTTATAGGATGGTAATGGGATAGAATTTTTTCCAAAGCTTTGTAATAACATCACTTTTAGTTGGCTCCTTTAGACACTTGTATTGATCAATCATTGTGAATTTGAAATGAGTAGACTGTGTTCTCAATATATCTTTTCACAGAATCTTTGGAATTTCAACTCCATTGATATCTATAGACTTCAAAAAATATTTAATAAGAGTTCCCATGTATCTAAGAAATAAATTACTGATTTGTTCTTTACCATCCTTAGCTCTGTAAAATATGAGATTCACCAATGTTATGGCTTCAAGCAACTCATCCATTTGAAACCATTCTCCATTTTTTGTGATCAAACTATCCTTTATCTTTCTCAATTTTATCCATGTTTTCATTATCATGATTTTATATATATTACGTGTTACAAGGACTTCTTCAATTTTTGATCTTGCATAATCAACTCATTTCTAGAATGTGTGCAGTGGTATTTCATTTCCATTCATGATGATACAAATATGATTATGAATATTAAATTTTAAATAGGATTTTGTATCCTTAATATCCGGTAATCTTGCCAACTATCAAAAATAGGAAGCTTAAAACTATTTTGGCCTGATAACAAGACATCAAGAGATTGACAAACCTATTTTCTTAAATGTATGAAGTCTACAATATAAATGATCTCTCTTCAGCATGTTTCATCATACAATTTATTTCATTCAACATTGGGAGAATACCACATAGTATCAAAATAATTTCAAAATCTATTAAATGGTACAATAGATACGTTTCCTTGTTGACTTTCATATGGTATTTAAACATGAAACCTACTAGTGATGTATATTCTTCAAAAATTCTGCATGCAAGCTCATACATGGAAATCTATCTTGTATCATTATCTTTTAGAAGATTTTTAACATGGCTAACCCCAATTACAAATTTATGAAACTCTAAAAAATGTTTAGGATTTATTGACATATAAGCATGTAAATCATGGATAAGTTCATCCACTTTTTAAACAGTTTCAAATGTACTTGTAATTTTGTATGATAAATTCATTATATGGGCTATGCAGTGAATTGAAATAATATATGGGGAAACTATTATTTGTATTCAAACACATAAACCATTTATGTTCCCTTGAATTACCAATGTACCTTCAATTCTAACACATATTATCTTCATAGCTATAACATAATCATCCATCCCAACAGTATCCTTCAAATTAGAAATAACTAACTTGAAAAGGTTTTATGCATTGTAATTTTCAACCATTTTATGTATAGTTAATAGATGAGGTGTCCTTAAATTGTTCTTAAAAGTGATAACATGGATATAAACCCATGTTATGTTGTCCATTGTTGTGACCTCATCAATAGACATTGATATAAAGCTTGCATTTTTAATTTTTTCTTTCAAATCTTCCTTCTCAATCATTGCAAGACATTTTGCCATGTCCCAAGCATTGCCATTTGAACAATGTGATTATGCATTGTTATGAATTCCATTATGTTGAAATAGAATTTTATAATCTAAAAATTCAGATATACATCTACCTTTTTTGAGAATATGATAGATTATTAAGAAATATTTTTTCTTTCATGTTGATTCGAATGAAAAACTTTTCGTATTTGAGTTGTAATTGTTCCTCATTTCTCAACAAGATGTCACATATGTTTCTAATTTTTTTGATACTCTATCATGTATCTAATATGCATGTTTTCATTGTCATCTTTTCATATATGAGTCTTTTTAATTTATCCATATTTTTTAATGAACACATAAACTTTGCCACAATGTTTCTTGATTATGTCCAGCTTAACTTGCATTTTGTGGTCCTTTCCTAATTTCCAATAATATATTGTGCATTTACATTTAGTTGGGGTATCAGAACTATTTTTTGGTTCTATTGTTCAATGAAATAAAATTTTATTACCCAGTCAAACTTAAAATACCTTCCAATTATCTATCTACTTCTCTTTCTTCGCACATATTTTTTAGTACCTTGATTTGTTGTATTGATCTCACCATCTGAAATGTCCTCAAGTCTTCTCTTCATTGGTATAAATTAGGGATTTTTATTTCTAATGGAATTTGTTTTATGATATGTAGAATTTTTTTTTAATGTTTGTATGTCTTCAAGTGGTGGCATGTCATCATCAATAATATCTTTAAATGGTGAAATAATATTGTGATTAAATATTTCATTTGGAAAACCACACTTAGTAGAGGGATCTACATGTATAACATTTTTTTATTATCCTTCAAATGTTAAATAATAGTTATTACGAATAAATAAATAAATTATGAAAATAATTTAGTCCCTATATTTTGCATGGGTGCATGTTGAATTTGCTTAGATATTCTTATTGGCTACCTAAAATAAGATAATATGATCTTTGTCATTGATCATTTCCTTGATTTCTTACCTTTATCATTAGATGAACTTGAAGACTTTTTTTTTGCTAAACAAGTTGTAACCTACCACTTTATCACTATGTAGTCAATCATCCTTTCTATGTAGTTGTTACTCAGAGTCCATGTAGATTCCAATAAATACCAAGTACTTTAGGTCATCACCAACACTTGTAGATGTTTCCCAGTACCTATGGACACCATCCATTCTACCTGGTCACCATAAAAATCATGTGGATGACATACAAACCCTATGGACATCATCTAGTCTATCTAGACGTCATCCAAATTCTATGGATGGTGTCTAATTCTTATGGATTCCATCTATGCTATCTAGTCACCATCCAAAATATGAAGGTGACATCTAGACTTTGTGGATCTCATCCAATCAATCTATTCATCATCTAGAGTTCATGGATGGAATCTAAAACTTGTGGATGTCATCTAGGCTATTTGATCATCATATAAACTCTATGGATGGTGTTTAGACCCTGTAGACACCATCCAGGTAGTCTAGTCACCATTTATAATTTATGGACAATGTCTAGAACCTATGGACATTATCTAGGTAATCTAGTCATCGTCCAAACTCTATGGATGCATCTAGACCCTATCAATGTAATCCAAGCTATCTAGTCACCATTGATAGTCTATACATGGCATCCAAATCCTATGGATGTTATCCATGTTGTGTGGTCACTATCCAAGCATGGTGGATAGAATCTAGGTCTTGTAGACATCACTAATTCTATCTAGCCACCGTCTAGATGTCATAGGTAGCATCTAGGCCCTATGGATGTTAGTTGATATATCTATATTCTATTCAAACCCTTTGGATGGTACCCAAACCCTATAAATTCCTTTTGATTATGTTCTCTATATGTGGCCTATTGTCACCTCTTACCATTGAGTCCATGTAGCATTTCAAGGATGGGTTAAATTTTTGATCTCAATCATCTATGAAATATATTAGAACAAGATATGTCATATGTGGTGTATAATAGATGTTGGTGAAATAGTGTAGACTATCCTTCTATGGCATGGTGATTTTTAGACAAAATTGTGTTATTAGCTATCAATGGTAGGTAAGTCAACCTCTAAATCATATATACAACCCCAAATTTTTGGTGACCCAAAGCTCTTTCTAGGTCTAAAAAAATAACCAAATCTAGATTTCAAAACATAGAATATTGTTGAATTAATGAATACTCGCCACTAAAAAACCTATATCAACCTTTAATTAGAGATTTGTAGTAACTCAAACATAGTTATATTGGCATTTTGATGCAGGAGCATCAAGCTAGAAAACATCATTTTTGTATTTTTGTTAATAAGAGGTAAAATTTTGATGTCATTGTGAGTAATAGACCTTTTAAGTTCCATTTGTTGTCTTAGAGTCCATTTGGATTCCTCAAGGTGTGTTAAATAGCTTCTAGGAGTTTTCCCTCCAAAATAAGAATTTGAAAATTTAAATATTTGAATTGAGACTAGGAGGGTTAAATGCATGAAAGGAGTGATTAGGTGAGTAAATTAGGGTTAATAGGTCCAATTAAGTCATGTAAACTATGATTATAATTTATATATGTTAAGTCATGAGGTGGAGGTCATGTTTTAGTAAGGTAACCCTCACCCATATGTTGAGTTGACAAGAAAAGAAGTTTTGTCTTGTAAATAACCAAATAACCAACATGAATATCGGACTTGTTGCCAGAATCTAGATAATGCGAGTGCAATGGAGACGTGATCACACAAGTTGAAGCAAGTGCACACCACAAGATGCTAAAGCAATTTGAAAATAACACAATAAGATAAATTGCACAAGACAAAATGGAGAAAACCAAAATTTGATTAGCATGAGATGGCCAAAGTGAGGAATAAAAATAGGAGAGTATGAAAGTAACTCTTTCACAAAAGGTGGACAAGGCACACCAAGAATAGTTAGTAACTCCTCCATGAAAGGTGGTGACAAGGTGCTAAAAATAGAGAAGTAACTCCCATCAAGGGAGTTACTTATGACATTCTTATGACACCTATGACACATCTATGACACACACCTCCACATAAGCTAGCCTATCCCATAAATGTAGGAAAAATCCATGTATGCACAAGAAATACAATTTCCCTAATTAATAAATAGGGAAAAATAAAAATCTACACTAATACCCCCCATAAGCGTAACTTAGGTGGGTAGTGTGGAAATATAAAATGGGTCTCGGCAACTAGGCTTGATGAGGTACCCATGTACAAATGCAATCTCCCATAAGATAGAGAAAAGGAGAAAACTCGTAGGAAAAAACTCCCCCCCCAAAAGAGAGATATAAAAGAAAAGAAGAGGCTAGAAGGCCCCCCTGAAGATGATGTTGTTGCAGATGTAGACTACACCCCAAGAAGAGCATGTAGATGAATGAACTTGCTCTCAATGAAAGGTTTGGTGAAGATGTCTGCAACCTGCTCTAAAGACTGGCAAAATATCAAGTCAATGACCTGACTATGAATAAGCTCCTAAATGAAATGCATGTGAATCTCTATGTGCTTGGTCTGTTGGTGCTGAACCGGATTCCTACAAATCTATATGGTACTCTGGTTGTCACAATAAATGATGGTGGGTTGCCTAATAGGAATGCAAAACTCAGAAAGAATCCCTTAAATCCAAATAGCCTCAATAGCTGCATTAACAACTCCCCTGTACTCTGCCTCTATGGATGATATAGCAATAACATTTTGCTTCTTGCTAGACCAATTGATAAGGCCAGAACCTAGAGAGAAACTGTAACCAAAAGTGGACTTGCGAGTCTGTGAATCGCTAGCCCAATCTAAATCTGTAGATCCAGCCAAGTCAACATCTATACCAAATCTGTAATGAATCCCATATCTATGTGAACCCTGTATGTAATGCAAGATCCTCTTAGCTACTTTCCAATGTAGCTCATGAGGTTCCTGCATGAATCTAGAGACAAGTCCCACTGTATATGAAATGTCAAGCCTGGTGTGAGTCAAGTAGATGAGACTACCAACAAGTTGTTGATACTGAGTGGCATCAACCAATGGTGAAGAACAATCAGCCTCAAGCTTGATTCCTAATAGAAAGGGAGTCAGAGATGGCTTGCAAACAGCCATGTGAATTTGAGCCAATAAGTCAAGAGCATACTTAGGCTGTGCAAGATAAATCCCTAAATCTGACTATGAGATCTCGCTGCCAAGGAAGTAGTGCAACAAACCCAAGTCTGTCATGTCAAATCTATCCTGAAGAGATGCCTTCACCACTGAAATAGCTGATGAAGAACTCCCGGTGATCAAAAGGTCATCAACATATAGAACCAAAATCAAGAGCGAATCATCCTACTACAAGAAGTAGACATTGGGATCAGAATGGCACCTAGTGAAACCCACTGTGAGAAGGAAAGAATCCATCTTGGCATACCAAGCTTGAGGGGCTTGTTTGAGGCCATAGATAGATTTCCCAAGTCTGCATACTAAGGAAGAATCTTGAACAAATCCTAGTGGCTGCTCCATGTAGATCTCCTCCTCTAGGTCTCCATGAAGAAAGGCACTCTTCACATCCATCTGATGCACATCCCAATCATGTGCTATGGCAATAGGCAAGGTGAGTTAGATAGAAGTCATCTTTGCAATAGGTGCAAAGGTCTCTGAGTAGTCAATGCCTGCCACTTGTGAGAAACCCTTGGTGACCAATCGTGCCTTGTACTTATCAATTGACCCATCTGCTACAAACTTGGTCCAATATATCCACCTACATCAAACCATCTTTCTTCCCTTAGGAAGTGAAGTCAAGTCTCAAGTGTGATTTTTGATTAAGAATATTCTTCCTTCATAGCACTATCCTACTCAAGTACCTTAAATGCCTCTCAAAAAGTCTGTGGATCTAAAATTGGAGCAAATAAGGCATGTGGATCTCTCTAAAAATCCCCCTTAGTATGTTTGTCATCTGCAGGATCTCCTGCCCAAGTGCCAGCACTCTCAAGAGTCTGTTTGGCCCAAAGTGGCCTAAAAGTGGGTGAGTCAGGTGCTAACTCATCCTCTGACTGACTAGAGGTGGATGACTCTACATCACTGTCCTCACTATCTAAACTTGAAGAAGAAGATGATGTCTCTGGATCAAGAACCTATTGTGGCTGATCTGAATCTGATGAGGAATCATCATGAAGAAGTAGATCCAATGAGGGAGAATAAGTGTCAAGTGTTGAGTCTCTATGACTCTCTTAAAAATGGACACTTCTCTCAATGAACAACTCATGAGTGACTAGATCTAGAAGGCAATATCCCTTAATACCATCTGGATATCCTATAAAGATGCAAGGCTTGGAATAATGTTTCATAGCTTTGTGTTTCTTCTTCAGAATGCGGGCCATGGCTAGGGATCTAAAAACTCTAAGGTGCTCAACATCAGGTTTCCTTTTATGCCAAGCTTCAAAGGGTGTTATCCCTTTCAAAGCTTTGTGAGGAACCCTGTTTTGAATGTAGCAAGCACAATTGATGGCTTCGGCCTAGTATTGTGGTGCTAAGGATTTGGAGTGAATCATACAACTACCCATCTCTTTCAAGAACCTATTTTTGCATTTTGCAACCCCACTCTATGAAGGACTGTAAGTGATTGTGCACTACAAATCAATCCCTTCTGTAGTGCAAAACTGCTCAAACTTGATGCTAACATACGCCCCTCCATTATCAGTTCGAAGAACCTTGATGGATTTCTCACTCTATTTCTCAACAAGAGCCTTGAAGTCTAGAAATTTTTCAAACACTTCAAACTTTTGTTTGAGAAAATATATCCAAGTGTACCTAGAAATCATCAATGAAAGTGAGGATGTACTTGGCCCTTATGAAAGATGGTTTGGGAAAGGGTCCCGATACATCATTGTGGACTTACTCCAAAGGTTGTGAATCCCTCCAAGCTTTACCTTTGTCAAATTTTGCTTCGAGATGATTCCTAAGGGAACACCCTTCACAAAAACCTTTTGAAAATTGGACATGAGGCAAGCTAATGACCATGCCATGTTTGCAAAGTTGCTCAAGGTAGCGGTAGTTAAGGTGGCCAAACCGCTCATGCCATAATTTGCTAACTCCATCTGAATGAGTCAGCAATGTTGTTGGAGAAGAATCTAATGCAAAATGTAAGAAGGTGTATAACATGGCTTGGTGATCTGCCCTACCCACTGCCACTGTAGTATCACTATGCAACTCCCTGATAGATATTGAATCTAGTGAAAACTCAACTCTCATGCCCTGACCAATGTGAGTGATTTGGTATACTAATAGGAGATTGGTTGAAAGAGAAGGAACACTTAGAACATTGTTGAATGTTCCTCCTTCCATTTCAATTGACCCTCTCCCTACAACAAAAATTGATGTGTCATCACCCAAACTAATTGAAGTCATGCTACAAGGCTCTAAAGATGAAAACTCAACTAGTGAAGAGCCCATGTGGTGAGGAGCACCTGAGTCTATGACCCATGAAGATGTAGAAGTTGTAGTTTCTACAAGGGCCTTGCCCTTCTCTTTCTCCTTACCTTTGCCTTTTGCCTTAGTAGAATCTTGGGTAGATGAATTCTGCTTGATGGACTCAGGAACACCTATGTTGTTCTTATCTAGAAGATGAGTTAGGTGATCTATTTGTTTCTTCATGCATGTGTGTTCATCATGCCCTATCTTTTTACAATAGGCACACTTAACCTTCTCCTTCTTAGGTTTAGCATTGGAGGATGAAGACTCAGTGTTGTTTTTGGCAGGATTGGTGTTTTCTTTCTTCTTCTCTTGGTCCTTGTTCTTTTTCTTCTTCTCCTTTGTTTAAGTCTTATCCTTACCATTTCTAGCTATCAAATCTTGGGGTTGAGTAGACTTCATTTTGCCCATTTGAATTAGCTTATCTTGCTCCCTAGTCAAGTCGGCAATGAATGAATCCAAATAAGGCATTTTCCATGTAGTGCCAAGGGCACTTTTATGGCATGAAAAGTGGAGACAAAGATTGAATAGCTTGGACCTAACTTTGCAAGAATAGAAAGTATGAGTTGATCATCTTTCTTCTCTATCCTACATTCTTTCAATTGCAATCTAAGGGCCTTAAACTTAGTGAAGAAGTTCTGTAGGGTGTCAAAGTTGCTAGGACTTAGACTTATGAGTTTGTTTTTGAGCTCATGACCTCTCATCTCATCAAGCTTCCCAAATAACTTTTATAAGGTGTCCCATATGTCATTGGGAGTCTGAGAGGATTCTAGATGGAAGAGAAGTTTGGGAGACACAGACAAGCTCAATAATCTATAGGCTTCATCACTACGGTTGTACCACTTGACTTTTTCAGCATCTATGTTGGGTTCTACTTCTGTACCCATGGTGATCATATACAACACTTTGATTTTAAGAATGATTGACATTTTAACTTTCCATTCATGATAGTTGAAGGGTGTTAGGGGTTTAAGTTGAAAATAATCCATTTTTTAGCCGAATTTAGGTGAAGTTGTGTTGATTACAAGTTGTGAATGTATGCAAAAGGGAGAATGAAAGTAAGTTGTGAAAAGCAATCACACCCCCCCCCCAAAAAATATTGAGCCCCCCCCCCCCAAATATGCAATTTCACACTCAAAAGACGTCGGACTCAGCTGAAAATGCATCTTAGAGCAATCAGTGCAACATTAAAGCAAATAGGACGTCAGACTCAGCCGAAAATGCGTCCCAAGAGACCCAAATTTTTGGCACTTTATAAACTAGTTCATTTTAGAAAAATGACAAGTATACACTGTGTAAAATTGAATTATAATCACTTTTGTAGAAAATGGCACCCAAAACTGAGCTATCGTTTGTAAGATATTAAAGTTACAATTTTCTCATAAACTAGTGTTTTTGCAAAAAAAAGCACTAAAACATTAAAAAATGATTGTTATGGGAGAGAAAGTGGCCTTCTAACCACTCATTAGATTTAGGACAGAATGAGGAATCCAAAATAAATTTTTGTGAGGGGAGTTGGCCTCCTGATAGCCCGGGCCTCACCCTTCGTCTTCGTGGGTTGAAGATACAAGTTTTAAAAAAACTCTAAATTGCCCCTTTTTTTGAATTCTAATTTCAAATTTGATTTTAAATCAAACATTCAAATTACTGATTTAGATCAGAATAATTTAAAAAGTAGATTTACCAAAAAAAGGAGAGAGAGTGGGCCCACCAAAAAAGACTTTGGAAACCAAGAACAAAGTCTGAACTAGGCACCATTCAGCAAGGACAGTAGATTACCATTTTTTTTAAGTCCATGAAGGAGATCCCCAAGCTCATCCTGCCCTCTAATCTAACCAAACCGGTTCCCTCTGCCACCAACCCAGATGTGCTTGACAAGGCTGGCTGCAGGATATACGTGCAGTAGATCACCGCCACCAACGTTCTCAAAATCTACAAAGACGCCAGGCACTGGCCGTGGCCTCACTTTGTTCGCACCAATGGACAAAGCCTTTAGCAAGCTGATCGTGGTTATGCTGAAAAGGCTCTCCAACACTCAGTAGGTTTGCATGTTAGAATATTATGTTGAGCCAGAATACAGTCCCTTGGGAATACTTAAGACTGCCAGCGAGCCCATCAGTACTCTGGCTACTAACGGAGCTTCTAAGTATGCCTTGTTAGTTTCTTTGGTAGGTGATACACTTAAGAAATAAAAGTAAGAAGGCAAGAAATGATATTGATAGATTTTTCTTTTATTTTAGACCAAATCTAGAATTAAAAAAATAAAGAGAACTCCACTCCTCTTGATTTCAAAATAACTTAAAAGCATAATCACACACAAGATTATCGGGTTAGCTCTGATACCATATCAGAGTTGTTGCCAGAATCTGGATAATGTGAGTGCAATGGAGACGTGATCACACAAGTTGAAGCAAGTGCACACCACAAGATGCTAACGCAATTTGAAAATAACACAATAAGAGAAATTACACAAGACAAAATGGAGAAAACCAAAATCTGATTAGCATGAGATGGCCAAAGTGAGGAATACAAATAGAAGAGTACAAAAGTAACTCTTCCACAAAAGGTGGACAAGGCACACCAAGAATATTCAGTAACTCCTCCATGAAAGGTGGTGACAAGGTGCTAAGAATAGAGAAGTAGCTCCCATAAAGGGCGTTACTTATGGCATTCTTATGACACCTATGACACATCTATGACACACACCCCCACATAAGCTAGCCTATTCCACAAATGTTGGAAAACTCCATGTATGCACAAGAAATACAAATTCCCTAATTAATAAATAGGGGAAAATAAAAACCTACACTAATAATGGATTTGGTTGAATGAAAAGGTGGTACATCAGTTTTGTGTAGAGAGGAGAAAATAGGGAGAGAGAGTGATCTCCAAGGAGGGGGAGAAAAATAGAGAATGAGAAAATGTCTAAAACCCTCATGAAAGATGAACAAGTCCAATTGTGGACTGTATTGTAATGAATGTTGAATAAAAGGAATGAATATAATATTTGTTGTTTCCCTTTCAAATTATAGTGATTATTCTTTTTATATTTATATGGTTTTAGATGAGCCTTAAAGGCCATGTATGCATAGTCCCTATGTATGAGAATCTACATGTTTGTAAGGACTATTGATTACAGTCAAGGAGGAAAGGCTTGAGCAATAGATTTAAATGGAATAAATTACAATCAATCATTTTACAATGTTGTGTGAAGTTTTTGAGGGTTATACAAACCCCTGGATGACTGAGTAAACACTTCAAAGTGAGGAAAACTCAGAGAAGGTAATCCACTCATAAACCATATGTCTAAGGTATGCAATCAAGTTATATATTTCTTAAGATGTAATTAATGGACATGTTTGATTTAATAGTATCTATTTGATTGATTATATGGATTATTACAATCATATGATGCTCAGATTGTGAAGGACTAAACCCTGGCAAGAAGAAGAACCCCTAAACACCTAAAATGAGACCTTGTTTTAGAAGATTATAAAAGGGATTCACATTTTAAGAGAGGAATAACTATTATTTCATTGAGTTATTATTACAAAAAAATGTAGGACAAGACTTGGTAAGGAGGTATAAGGGGAGATAACACTTGGTAAAGATAGACATAGGTTTTAAGTATTTGTAATAGATTGTACCTTGTTTTGGTATACAGTTCATGGGAAGCATTCATACCATTTAGAGAGAATGAGTAGGTTTTTTTGAGTTTTTATCATGTTTGGGAAGGTGTATGATGTATAATATAACCTTTTGGAACTAATAAACTCCTTTGAGTGTATACTAACTGCCCTAAACCTTGCACAATCAACAAGAAAAACACATAGTCATTTGGGTTTTGGTTATTTTAAGCATTTAAAGGATGAAATAAAGAGTATATCCTATTAAATGAGGTGTAAGGAATTGAGACATACCTAGGAATATCTTTCTATCTCTTTTAAATATTTTTAAACTTAATAAATGACATTTATTAGGCTCTCAGGCTTGTGTAGGGGTGTAAAAGCCCTAAACTAGGGTTTTGTTGATTTAAGGAGTTGTAATCATCAGGACTTGATAAAATATTTTAGGATTATATAAATCAAGGTGATCTAAGTTATTAAATAATTTTTAGGTTTGTATGGTTCTTCTAGTATGGACTTTCAAGGACTGTGTTGTAAAATAGACCTAATTGCACAAATAGGCCTAATTAGAGAGTTTTAAGGCTAGAAACGAAGTCTACACTCAAAGTTAGGACACAAAAATTGTTCTTAAGGTGGAAATAGATAGAGGGTAGTTATATAAAAGTTCAATTTGGATTTATCTCTCCTAATATGTTTGTACAAGTCCAAAAACAAGAAAAAAAGGTTGCAAGCCTTATGAGAACATTATGACTTTAAGGTGTGGAATAGAGTTTTAAAGTGTGATTCCACCCTTAAAGTAGGTTATTATAGGAGTATTAAGATAATTTAAGATCATTTATGTGAGTATATTGAGTACCTAATTCCTATGTGAATATGTGGCACTTAAAACCTAAGAAGTTGACTAGTGAATGATAGTGAAAGAGATCAATAAGGGTAAAGAATAGAAATGTGTAATGTTTGGAGCTATAAGAGGTATAGGATATTCAAAAAATGATATTATAACATTATAAGGTCACTTTAGAGGGTTATGTGAAAATATATGCTAAGAGAAGGTTTTTAAGCCTAACAAAGATCCAAGACCATTGCTATCTAAAAAGGTTTGTAAACAAGGTGAAGCACTTTATGAGATCTTTGACAAGACTATAGTCAAGAGTATAAGATACTTTGGATAATTTTCCCCTTTACCTCTAAAAAATTTTGTATTAGATAAAGGTAAGCTCTTAGTTACATTTATTTTGAGTTGTTCAAGTTTGTTGATTTGATATTGACAAGATATGCTATGAGGTATGCATGAGATGGCACTTGCAAGGTATTGAGGGAGAATAAGTGTGTTATATTTATAATATATTGAAGTTATAATAGAGGATTATAAGATTGATAAATAGAAGATTATAAAGCCCCAAATTCCTAATGAAGAGTACTTGAAGCTAGTCAAGAGAGGACTAGTGAAGAAGACATAGAAAGAGCATTAGAGCTCAAAAAGAGAGAAGAGAGAAGAATAAAGACTCTAGAAGAGAGTCAAGAAGGATAAGAAGAGGTCCTAGATAGAGGAATAAAATAAGAGGAAATATCCAATATACTTCTAAGAGGTAAGATTCATAGGCTTTCTAATAGGAAGGTCTAGATAGGCCTAGAAAGCAAAGAAGAAAAGAGAAGATGGGTGTAGAGAGAGAAGTGGAAGATATGAGAAGAGATTTGGGGAAGATTATAGAGAAGATATTGCTCATGGTGAATCTCTTTAAATGATAATGAAGATAATGGACTAGGTAGAATATGATTAAAATAGTGAAGTGGCTACTAGAGTCACTTGTGCAAGAGAGAAGGCATAAGATGAGTGTCTTGAAGAATGAGAAGAAGAAAGAGAGGACAGCCCAAAGAGGCATGAGGGATGAGATGTTACCAAGTGAGAAACAAGAAAAAGAGATAGAGAATAGGGTTCTCATTTAATAAAATAATAAGGAGAGATAAGTGCCAATAAGATCACTTGAAAATGAATAAAAGAAGAGAAGATGGAGAGTGTCTATGTAAAAGACATTAAAAGAGAATTTTCCCCTTTATGTCTACATCACATTGGTTTTCTTAAGATCCTCAAAAATATCATAACTAAGTTTGGCCTTCTTTGAATACTTGTTATCTGGGGTGTATATAGCATAACTCTTGGGCTAATAAGAAGCTAGAGGTCCTTTAGGTGGAGGAGGGTTATTACTAGAATTTATATTAGGCAGAACTTGAGTATTCTTTTGAGGAGAAGTGGTTAATGGTTCAATTTATTTACTCCTTAGATGGTAATTATTTCCTCTTTTGAATTGAAAAAAGGAATGGACTTCCTCTAAGTTATCTTCTAGTTCATTTTCATCTTCAAAAATAAATTCATAAGTTACTAATGGTTAAGCTATGTCTGGGTTACTCCCATCTAGGTTTTAAATTACATCAAGAGTAAGCAAAATTTCCACATTATCCATCTCCTTTTGGATTATGTTTGAGGTAGTTATTAACTCTACATAGTTTGTTATGTTGTGCAATCTGCACCAAGTGTTTAAATCCAAATCTTTGAAATTCATAGAATTTGAATTATTATTTTTATTATAATAGTTACTATCCAAGGGATTAGGTGTGTTACCATTATAGGGTCAAGAATTAAATTTTATATTAGGTATTTGGAAATTTAAATTTATACCCTAAGATGAATTATCGATATTCTGGTTGGAATTATGAGGTCCTTGCCTATGTAGGTTGGTTACGTCATTAGATAGTTTTTGAAATAACTACTTCATATTGCCCACTTTAGGGTTTGTGCTAGTAACGGGTTGGCATACTTCTTTAGGTTCAAGGTTAGTTATAGGCACATTTACATTTAAGAATGTAGGGGTAGTCATGGGATCATGATTATGAGCACTACCAATAGGTTTCTATGGATTTAAGTAATATGGGAGCACTTTTTGAGTGATACTAGATGTAACATACCCACTAGTGACTAGTGTAGCAACAATGTTGTAATAAATCATCAGGACTAACTAATGGTTGTTTGATTTCGAAACCAAATGGCTGGGAGGAAAATAGGACATGAATTTAGGTATGTATTTCATTGGATTTGGATTGTAAATATAGTTTGGTATTGCATACAAGGTCCCTATGATAGGATTCATTAGTGGTGTATTATATTGCATGGCTTGGTTGATCATTGTAATTTAATTGTATTCAATTAGTTAGACCAATTAAGGTAAAAGGCCATATCTAAAGCCTTGTAGTATCATTTGTTTCTTAATGCTGACATTGTGATTATATGCTAAGGACAATCATAAGAGGGCAATTTGGGTTCTTTTAAGGAACATAGAATTCATTGAGTCTAAATCCCTTGGGTAGGTTTTTATAACAACCAATTTTATTTGAGTGTATAGGTCCATCAACCTCTAGTATATCTTTTGAAATCAACCATTGAACATGCTCATAGGCTCATTTTGTTCTCTTTTGACAACTATGAAATGGTGGTATAGGACTGCAGGGTCGATGGGGATCCTAAAATGGTTCACAAATATTGTTTATAATTTTTCCCAAGTAGTGATAGACCCAATGGGTAATCCAAGGTACCAAGCATAAATTTTCTCCCCCAAGGGATAGGTAAAAAATATTTAGGTAAAAGTTTAATGCATCCTTGAAGGCTTGGATATGTTCCTCTACTATTTGGATGCCTCTTACTATAAACTTGGGATAGAACTTGTCCAAATTTTTAGGCAAATCATGATCCATGGTTAGGACAGCCACAAGGTAATAACCTCCTTGTCCAATCTAAGACATGTTGGCCATTGGTAAAGATTGGGGGATGATAAATGGTTTGACAAAAGGAGTAGACATAGTTGTTGGTGAACTAGAAGCTGACTGAATGGACTTAGCCTTTAATTTCCCTTTATTAGCTCTATATTTTAGTATTTTATTGTCAATAATTTATAATATCTCCTATTATCATAAAAAAATTCACCCTATATATCTAAAGAGAGCCTCTATATAGGGATATCTCTCTTAATGTAATCACTTGAGCTACAAACTAAGCTACTACTTTCTTGGGAAAAGGAAGAAAGAAATGAAAGAAAATTAAAATAGGGAGTTGATGCACCAAATTTGTCTCCTCTACCTACATATCATTCCCTAAAAACATGAACTATGACTGAATCTAGTTTCACAACTCAATTAGAGACTCCAAACATGAGTGTTTCACATAGAGGCTATAACATGATGCATAGACTAAGGGTCTGATCAAGATGTATAAAAAACACTAATGAATGCTTCCACTTTAAATCCATACAATTCTATTTGAATCACTTTATGTAACTTGCATGGATGACTAACACCTACAACTAAGTAAGAAGATAGGATGAATGAGAAGAGGTTACATACACCATCACTATCATTCAGTAACTAACATGAAGCATACACTAGTCATAATCATAAGAGAATTATATAACTCATATTTATTCATTTTAGAGGAAAAAAAGTGTTCATTTGGATAGTTCTATGCCATATATATCAAAAGGATCTTTTACAATGCTAAAATTAGGCATACATATAAGAGAAGGAAGAAGAGAGAGAGATAGGAGAGGTGTCAAAAACAAATGATGGTTCAAAATAAATCATGTAACAAGTTAAAAATAAGATAACCTAACCAAAGATAATTATTAATTCTCTATTCAACATGTGTTTTCTCCATTTAATGACAACTTGAGCAAGGTGGGGTAGGAGTTATATTTGGCTTGATGACTCATCCTTGAGTTATTAAAACTGCCCCTTAGAGTTATTAGGAAGTGACAACCCATCTTCTTGGAGTCTAAATACCTTGGACACATATTTGAAACATACAATAAATCATCTATGCACCTCTATTCTATAATTTTGTTCATCATTCTCATATTTTCTCTTTTGAAGGCATATTCCTTGTAACAATGTTTTCATATAAAACTCCTTGGTTTGAGATATTTGAAACAATTCCAAGAAAACTAAGGGCATATTTTAGTACCCTTTATCCCCTTACAACTTCATCCAAAATTTTAGGGCTCAAATCCTAATGTAGACCCATTTTCTTAGCACCCACCTTTCCTAATTAGGCTTAATACAAGCCTACATTCCTTTAAACCATACAAATCCATATATTATAACCCTAAAACCTTTAAAATATTATATTGGACATTAAATAAGGCTTGGTGGAAAATTTTGAGGCAATTCCATTAGATGGAACTCAAGTTAGGCGAGTTGCAATATTTTTAGCCCTAGTTTGCAAAAGCACAACCCTAAGGAGGCTGAGAGCAGAGAAAAATATATGGAGAGACTTTTATGGAACATAAATGAAAAATAAAAACTATGTGTATTTTCCCCTAACTTCTTCCAACCATTAGTTTTTCAATATCAACCTTTAAATCCCTCCAACATGTTAATTTCCATAATTTTATAGGCATTTTAGACTATATAATGGGTTATAAGTGTTATTTTTGTTTTTGACCATCTTAAAAACATCCTAATCACTTCCTAATTATTCTCATGTATCCTTCACACCTCACCACTTCGTTACAATAACCAAAACTTGAGAATAATTGCATATTTTCTTGGATTCTTGGAAACAAGCTTACCAAAGAAGCTCTTTAACATGATTATAGGTCTTCATTAGGTTTGATATTTGAAAAGGTCTCAATAAATATTATTTATTTCAATTATCCTACTTCTTCAAGCTCACATAGACCCTTTCAACATCCTTCATGGTCCCCATATCTCATTTTCTCTTCAAACATCATATACTATGCAAGATGAATTTCTCTTGCTTGAGAATATAGGCCTACAAGTCTATAGAACTATAGGTCTACATTCATATTAGATTAATATCTTAAAATTGTTTTTATTGGTCTCTTAAACCCTTTTTTTTATCTCTTTTTACTTTTATAATAGTTTAAAATATCAAACACCTCTTTGAATTCTCTTAAATATCTTCACACACCTAACTTTGCTTGCAACACTAAATTGGTGTTATTTAGGTATGTGCCCTACTAGTGCACTTCAAGAATGGTCTTAAGAGTTTTATCCATTGTTATATATCCTCTAATTATTTTTATTATATCCATCTTGAAGTGTTTAAATACTCCTTTCACCTATGTTATCACTCAAAATCTCAAAAGTGATTGCTTCATAAGAACTTCTCCCTTGATTTAGAGGGTTATAGATGCTCTTTTGGACTATGTATGCATATCCATATGAATATTCTCTCCCATTTCAATGGAATATATAATTTTAAATATCTCACATTCTCCTTCACATGCCCTAAATGGTGATATGTTTGATTGACCACTTGAATTGTCTCCCTCATGTTATGCATTGTTCACTTGTAGGTGCTTAAAGGGGTTGCAGATGATCATTTGGTCTTAACACAGGACTGAATGAATTTAAGGAATGTTATAGGGATCTCATCACACCTTCATAACTTTTTAAAACCTTATCAACAATATAAATTAAGATAGGTTTTCACTTTATATGCTTGCAGCCTATATAAGCCACTTGCAAATGACCTTGAATTCATGTTTGAGCACTTCACTTGGAATTGTAAGGACCTAGGGAGATTTGATGAGTTATAAAACTTGTCAATAAACTTAAATAAAATCATCTCATTCTTATAAAATTATCATGCATTCATAACTTTGCCCTTTTAGGCTTGCAATAAGAGAAGACAATATGTTTTTGAAGGATTTGAGGCTTGTTCAACATTCAGATACTTCTTAGTGAACATGTGGAGTATCAAAAAAGTATGAACGTGAATAAATAACTTAAAAATAATGTTAAATTTATATTATATTCTCATAAATACACAAACTTTTGAGTTATAACCTATAGATGCCTATTTTGGGCCCAACACCCTCTTCACTCACCACACATTTGATCTTCTTTATTTGGGTAAAAGATATAAATAAACTTGGAGAGGTTGGATTGAATTTAATAAACCTTATTTTACTCATTTCATTCACAAACCTCTCTATCGTCATGCTCAATAATGTTGCAACCTAAAAACACCTACTTGACACCTTCAAAAACAATAAAAACATGACATTTTTGTCATTTTGGAAGCTCACACATGCCATTGATGATGGAAGATGATATGAGAGGTATATTTAGACCCCTGAAGATCCAAAAATTATTAATTTGAATCTATTAATCTAAAAACTCACTGTAATAATAAAAACCTCACCTGTGGGGTTTTAGGAGGGTTTTGGGCTATTTAAATTGTTAACAATTATTCATAAATCATAGCCCTTAAATCCTTAAAATAATGCCTAAAAGTTTAAGGGAATAAGGGCCCATATCAACCCCAAAAATTATTGGATCCAACTCCTTTTTATCTTCATGAATTGAGCACCTTAAAATGACCTTCACAAGCTTACAAAGGAGTCGATGGAGAAGATGAAACATTTTTTGCATTCTTTTGACTTTTCAATGCTAACACAAGCCTAATTTGACCCTGAAACCATCCATTTTTGATATCAACTAGCCATATCCACATTGAAATATTGCTTTAAAAGCTCTTTACAAATGTATTTCTACATCAACATTGAAACTAACCTAAATCAACATGTTTGAGGAGGAAATAACCTTGGCATATCTTGAAACATGTTGGAGACCTCAAAAATTTACTTGAACCCTCTAGTTAGCAAATGTAAACATTACCTTAATTTCTCTAAATTTACCTTAACTTTTGCTAAACATGAAATAATAATGTTCTCACCTTGTTAAACCTTGTCTCTATAAGCTCACCTTCACCATAGGACATCATGTCTCCTTCGAGGTCAAAACACCAATGCTTCACCATGGGTCAACATATCTTAATCTTTTCAAAGTAACCTTAAACTTTGCTAAGATACCTTAATCTTTCCAAACTCAACTAAGACCTTCATGAAGGAGATAATGACAAGACTGGGGAATTACTCACTATTAGAGACCATGTTATAGACCTTAAGATGATTTTACATTTGAAAAGACATCATTTTATGACAATGTTTGACCAATAAACTAAAACTAAAACTCTCAATAGGACACAAACATGGTTAGACAAGTTTAGAAGTAAAGTTTTGAATTATCCTCACCCATGGTGGCCAATTTTGGCTAACAACTTCAAGTTATCCCTAGTAGATTTTGATTAGATATTTATCCTTATATTTTATATCTTAAGAAAAGGTTTATCCCATTGGAATAGAAGGTTCTCAAAATGTCTTAGTTCAATCTTTAGTTATGAACTCAAATCATGGTTTTCACCCTCCTTCTAGAACTAGAACATGTTGATGGGATTATTAGTACAAAACAAAGTGGGAGAAAACATGAGAGGGATCAAATATAAGAATCAATCAAAATAACAAATATTAGTATATACTCCAATTATATCCCTCCATCTAGTGCCATAACATGTTGATGTGCATCTTGACACAATCCAACAATTAAGCAAGGAGTTGTTAATCCTTGCCTCTCTTAAAAGAAGGGAGATCCCATGAGGAAAATTCCTTCCTAATTTCTAAATATACCAAGTCTCACTAAATTGGCTCTCTTGATATGTTTGTCTTCACTAAGTTGGCTAATATAGAATTGTTCCATGTAAGGAGCATGTTTTAATAAGTTGATCTATAATTTTATCTTTGGCTAAGACATTCATAGATGGAGCTTGTGTGCTTTACTAGGATATTCTTTCAAGGTTCATCCTCCAATAGAAATAGAAATCAAACTTATTCATATTTATACTAACTAAATGCAATTGATAACTTCATTACTTTGAAATGTTAATAGATGCAATAATGCTATAATAAAGTCAAACTGAAAGTAAGATAGAAATCAAGATATAAAATTAAATTTTGACTTCTTTTGTTCCTAGACTAAACTTGAATATAAATAAACCACAAAAGAGTAAGGATAAAGAGATAAAATGCTTGTTGTAAACAAAAATGAATATAGAAATATCTAGCTAAATAAATACAATAAAACCAATCTTCAGTTGAACCTAACCTACCATAACTCTAACTAAAGATGGTATAAGAGTCTAGGGAGCTTGGATATGAGAAGGAAAGACATAACTACCATAAAAATGTGCAAGAAATGTCTACACAATCTCAAAAACTTAAAATTATCAAGATTTTACTTTTGATTAATAGAGTATGGGATTCATACAACCATCTAAGTGAAAGAAAAACCTATGGGATAACAAGACTAAAATAAGATAAAGGTATAATTTACTCTATAAATTAGTAAAATAAATGGGTAGAGTCTCTCTATGTCTCTCTTAAAAATCACAAAGATCTAGCCATTTAAAAGGCCTTTGGATCTTAATATATACATGAAGGGGGAAATCCCTTCTAATATTTGCCAACTTGGTCCACTAATGGGGTAATTTGAAGTATTCATTATTGATTGAGGAATGAGATTTGGATCTTATTATATTTACCAACTTGATCATGATCAACAACTTCTAAAACCATGCCTCTTTAAGATAGAGATTTGTGAGTGCTTATTGTCTCTCTTCGAAACCTTTTCTTGTGCATGCAATATGATGACTAGCATTATACTGATTATATTTTATTTAATTTAGGACTAGATAGATATTTAATTTGAATTTTTTTGATGAATTTTTTTTGGAATATTCTTAGAATTATCAATCCACCATTCTCTACACAAACATCTATATTTAATTCTAGGGGCTAATTAAATGAAGTGTGTATCCACAAATCAATCACAAGGATTAATCTAATAAACTTACGTAGGCTGAAATTTATCACTTTAGAGTCCTCTAGTTGCTAAGAAACTAGTTATAAGATTGTTTGTGCTTATTAGCTTGAATGTGCAATCTTATCTTGGGATTTGGTAGCTTTGACGGCTAGATAGGCCATCAATTTCAAACTAGTATTGGTAGATACATAGTCATCATGTATTTTTATCATCAGGTCACTACCTTGGGTCTAATCACCATTATTTTATGGCTTCCTCAAGGCTTTATGCAATTTTGACAATTCTTTATCATGGTGAAGCAAGATTTTACCATGTGGTGTAATCTCACTCACCTATAGCTCTTAGGATATTTCAAGTTGTATACACTATCCTTGGGACATGTAGCCAGATTTCACCATGTGGCATCATCTTTCTAACCTACTTACCTAGGGTTTGTTGATTTCACCACTTTTTTGTATAGACATCTATAAAATATAGGATTACTAGGATGATTCTATGTAGTGTCATCCTACTAACCCACTTTCCCATAGGTTTTTAACATCATTGTTCCTTTGTATGAACATCTCAGGGATAGTGGATTATTGATATGATGCCACATTACATCATCCTATGAACTTGATAGCTTAGAGACATTGCACTTATATGGATGGTTTCAAAATACTAGGTCACTAGGATGATGCCACATAGAAACATCCTACTAACCCACTCATCTGAAGCTTTACTGATATCATCCCACTACTAAGAAACTTGTGAATAAATTGACTAAATCACATAGGCCATTTTGAATGGACTCGGGCCACTAAGAAGTTGTCACATGGCACCAAGCCAACTTAGGTACTTATGGGTACAATGTAAAAAAGTATAATCAGTAACTTTCAAATAAAAATCCAATGGTTAGGAGATTCAAATTCAAATGGCTAAGTCTTTTGAAAAAAAATATCTAAGTCATTCAAATTGAATAATAAGAACACAAAATCTTAGCAATATAAATCCATTTGAAATGAAAACAAAAACAACTTTAAAGCAATTTTGGACCATTTGAATGAAATCTGCTAAGGCAAAAAATGATCATTAACAAATTTTAGTCAATATAAAAAAATATTGAAATGAAAGTGGATTAAGAACATGGTTAAATTAATGAGATAAAATAACCCATTTCATAAGGATCTTAAAAAAATCAAGCTCATTTTAAGAAAATTGACTAAGGCATGATTGAAGCAACCAAAAGCACAAAGCTAATTTTATTGTATGAACATGAAAATGAAATATATTTCTAAGGAAAATGATATAAAAGTTTTTATAGAATCCAAATAATTATTCCAAGTGTTATTCATATTTCCCCCAAAAGGGGATCTTTAGGTGTCTTAAAAACATGAGTCTATATGATTAAGACTTTTCACTTTAGATATATCTAGGCAGCTTAATTTTTAACATTAAAATGCAAATATTGGACTAAATAATTTAAACATGAAAAATCATTGAAAATAAACCCATTCAATCACTTAAAAATTATCATACAACAGATGGTTAAACTAAGGAAGGTCCAAATAAGTAGATCATTAAAACTCCCAAGGTATAAAGATCAGGATAAAAGAAGGTCTCCATTTTAGCTCAAAAAAGGGGTGTGTTGTGTTAGAAAAAACAAATATTAAGTATCCAAGGTATTACATTCCTCATGGGAATTCTTTTATCTTGAAATTATTGGTTTAATGTTTATGTCAATGGCACTCTTAAGATAGAATAAAGCTTGTGCATTCACCTTTTATTAATCCTTTTTTGTTCTTTTATGATTGTGTATCAAAAATTTAAAATATTGAGGTGGTATTTACCCATGGATAATATTATCCTAAACTCATTTGAATACAATAATTCTCTTCAACTCTCTCTAATACTCAAATTTATCACCTTTGAAAACATGAATATTCATGGAAGCATAATACACCGAAGTCATTGTTTCTTCTGATAATTGCATGAAATCCTTATGAAAATTTATTAAACATGGATATAATACCAAATGATATATTTAAATGTATGTATGGAGTGAAAAATCATCATTTATTCACTCTAAAGTTAAATTTATGTATCAACCAATATGTCCTAGAATACTAGTTGTCAAACTAGTGTTGTAAGTTAGATTATCAACTAAAAAATGTATGGAATATTATAAAACTTGAGAAGATACGATTTATGGTATAAATAATTTTGTACTTTTATTAAAACCAGATATTAAACAAGTAAAAATGTCTCTCAATTCAATTTAATGCACCACACTACCTTTGTGTGCAATTCTTATCAATAAAGAAATCTAAAATAAGCTTATTACAAGGTAACTTGCATTGCAAGTTAAGTATAAAAGTATAAATTAAATAAATAACTTTACTTAACCATTAATTAAAATAAAAATAGAATAAATATGACAATTTAAACTCACTCATAATATAAAGACATCATGTAATAAGCCTCTTCATCAGTTCAGTAAACATACACAATCACATGCACAGTAGACAAGTGAAAGTCTAAAAATATAAATTTGACTAAAATAAATTTATATTTAAATTAACTAAACATACAATGAACTTTAGTAAATTGGACTCTAATTGACACTTCTATCTATTTTTAAATAAATTCTTTGAAAGTATCCAAAATCGACCAACCAACTAATTTAGGAAAAAAATAAATTAAATAACCTTACTAAACTCCTAAAATATCAAATAAACTAAATCTAAGATCAATAATCAAGTGCCCAAATTGACATCATACTCAATAATATCTAGCTATAAAAGAAGATAAGAGTAGAATTCCATAAAATCGAGATAATGACATAACAGATTAGTATGATTCTCATGATACATATTATATAGAATAAGAATATGACACATATGATATAGGGCCCTCACATGGGCATCTCCTTGATGATATTATTATATTATAGTATCACTTTTAAATTTTCCATAACACCTTTTTCTAATCATACTAATATGTAAAAATTCAAAAAAAATAAAATATGAAGAAAATATAAAAACATTAATATATATATATATAGCATTTCACATGTTTGATTGTTTTTTGCATGTCTTTTACTTTATGTTAGTTTATATCATATCATTTCCTTTATATACACATATATTTTTCATAGGTAATTGAGTGTGATACAAGCATACATTAGACCCATGATACATGCACGTATAAATGTTGGACCTTTCCTCTACCCACATGAAACACTACATTGGAGGCATATGCTTCTATTTATCATGATCGATATAGGTTATAATGTTTTATTATCACTTTACATTATCATGTTGAGCTTATATACTAATACTTGCACATGTTTATACTCATGCTTACATCTTACATAGTGTGCTAGATATGTTATGCTACATGACATTTTACTAACACATGTATGCAGGAACTAATATGATATTATTATTTTAGTTTCTTATATTTCACCTATTCATATTATCACATGGATTACTTGAGTGAACTTATTGTTTTATATATTTCTTAGACTATGAAATATTTGAACATGTTCTTTGTGTGTTGGCCCCAGTGCCTTACATGTTGTTTATTTGGTGTGTGGACATTTGAACATGTCATCCCCATTGAATCTATGGAATTTGAACATTCCCCTTTTTTTAGGTCTCATTAGACCCCATTTGCATGACATTGAGTTCTCTCATGTGTGTTCTTGATTGTTTATTGAACTTGTACTTATCACTTCTAAATGTTGTCATGATCTATACCATGCATATTAGGGTCTGTTATGTTTGAATATTATGTGATTCACTAATACATCTACTTAGATAGATGCCATTATATTCTTATTTAATACATGATTGATGCATATATAACATGGTTATAATATCCTTTTGAGATAAGGTGACTATCAGTTAGCATTCACCTCACCTCAAAAAGGGGGGCATATTAGTGGGGGCATGTCATGGAGATATGATTCCACATACACATAATTGGTAGAATTATAATAATTTTATATAATTACATGATTTAGATATACACTTGGGTCAAAATTTTATGCACTTGGCATCGATTTTATAGATTTAAGGTAATTATTTTTAGATTTAATAATATATTTAGTTTATAGATAATAGGTTACAATTTGACATATACTTCACCTTGAGACATATTACAGGTGCATATGTCATGAAAGTGCACCAAATCATAGATACATATTCAAATTATATACACATTTATGTATTAAACTTACCAAGAAACACCAATTTATCTTTATCATATGTAATAATTAGCTCCCTTGAGTAGTGTAATTAAGATTCAACATCCTCAATGACCTTGGTACTACTCCTATTTTGTAGGTTGATATGGTTACACCATTTGACCTGGGAGAGATTGGCTAGATTATGTATTGACGTGGGTTAATCAATTGAGATTCAGTATTATTGATGATCTTGGAAAAACTATTTTTACACATGATTGGGGGTATGATCACCCTCTGATTATCCTCTTCACATTTATAAGGTTAAGTTGTGAACTTATCTCCAATGCTTTAGTAAGGAAGAATCATTACCAAAGCAAACTAGTGATGGGAAATATGGTTACATAGACACATAGGTGTACTCCTTCCTTCCTCTCTTTTACTAAAAATCATTTCAAATAATTTAAATTTTAGATTATATCTACTAATTACACTATAACATGATCTTGGTTTTAGTTAATATATAAACAAAAAATTCAAACTGGTCTCAAGTTAAATCAAGGTGTGTTTTACACACCAGGGTACACATTTCTTTCTTTTAAACCTAGTAATTTCATCATTATGCATTACTAAATTAAAAGGGGGGGTGAAAATTTAGATGTTAAACCTATATTTTATATTATAAACTAGTATTCTAGACTTGTAAAATATCACTCATGGATAAAACCTTTAGTTTATGACCCTCTCATTGCCAAAAGTCTTGTGTTCACCATCTCAAATATGCCTAAATGCTTATCTTATAATCTAACTCTGATAATTTGATTACCCAAATCACCTATAGTTGATAATATTCTTAAAACATGACATATGTCTTACACTATTAGTTATATATATTCAACAATTATCCATCTCCATTACACTACCATCAATACTAGGACACTAGTGTCCTAGGTTTGATGCTAGTGTTTAAACCCTACAAATGACCAACTTTGTAAATATTTTGACATGTATGGGTTAGCCTGTGTTATTATTTCAATCCTCTAGTAATAAAATTTTAAAATTTTTGGTATAAATATAAGTAAAATACCATTAATTATCATCAAATATAATCAAACACACATCTATCTTATACCACGAAAAGGCACCTCTCAAGCTTACAAAACTACCATATTATTCCCTATTTCCAAATTTGTCATATGAGAAATATTTTTAAAATTTTGAAGAATTAAAAAATTATCTCATGAGAAATATTTTTCAAGTTAAAAAATATATCACTACATGCACTCGCATATACATATAGCATAGTTATTTACACATAAACCCACATAAGGGGGAGAACTAAATTGGATATTTGATGTCATCTTGACTTTAATTTATCCCATTAACCCCTATTTTTCAAGGTGGCATGCCCTAATTGGAGGATCTAAGGTTTTAAACTACACATTGATATCTAAAACTTATGCACATGATCTGAATAGACAATATGCAAGGTGATAGTGAACCCTAATAGGTAAAAGTGGAATTTCCATAAAATAAAATGTATTCCATACATGATATAAGTTTTATTTTTCAAACATAAGTGTTAACACTAGTGTCCTTATTTTGAAGGTAGTTTTTAGAATGACAGAGAGCTTATTTTCAAATTTTGACAAATCATAATTGAACATCATCTTGACTATTTCCACACCTAAACTCAAAATTATCCTTTCACATCATTAAATAAGATCATTATTATTCATTATTAATGTTTAATCAATCACATTACTATTTGGCATTGTACTTTATATACTTGGTATAGTTTCATAATTCAACACTGTATCAAAATATATTGTGAATCTAGATTATTTAATTGGCATGAATTTAGAATACTATTCTCACTAATTTATTAGGATATTATATTTTGACCTTATTTATGAAAAAATTTAAACAATAATGTGTTGAACTAAAAGTTCCTTGGATGGGCTAAATCCATCACAAAAGGTGTATTGTGTGGGTTCATCCCCCACTAAATAAATGCCATAAGTAGATGTTGAGATGTATTGTAAGGATACCAAAGATAGCTACATACAACACCCAAATAAGACAATATATCAACCCTCCCATCATAATTCCTAATGGGTGGAGTGGAATAATAAATATAAATAAGGGTTATAAATCCACTACTTGAACATTTAATAGATGTTGGGAACGCCAAAATACACTCACCACAAAGAGTTGGACATATTTTCAAGGTGTCAAAAACTTAGATGAGACAAATAACATACTCCATAAAATTTAATTAGGTGAATATAAATGGTCCTCATATGTCTATAAAATAATGTCGTGAGTAGAAGTGGCAAATGAAACTAACCAACTACTATTGAAAAAGCTGAAAAAAACATTAAAAAAGTGACTGCACAAGTGGTACTAATCCAATATTTAACAACATGTTAAAAAATGTTGAAGGATTTATACCAATAATTTCAAGTGAAAAATAGAAAACTATTTCCTTAGTAGGGTCCCATAAATGAGGCCATGTTAGGAACCATGTAAAAATTAAGGAATATACATGAATTTTCATTACATAAGAACCATACTATTGCATATAACATAAAAAATCATGTGGTTTCAAAAAAATGGAACCTAAAATAGAGTTGGGATGGAGAATATATGACCCACAAAATATCCGTGGAAAGTGAAAAAATTATTAAAAATGTCAATACATGCCTCAAGCATGTCAAAAAAAATTCCCTCATAAGGAACATGTGCAAACCACAAGTGCACAAAATTTTCTCATAACAATAAATCCTACAACAAATAAACAACTTGATGACAAAGGGGTTATGATACTCTCATGTGCCAAAATTTATCTCTCATAAGAAATTTGCATGAAATGAGGAAAAATTGAGTCCAAATTAAGAAATATTGAAAAAAATGGAGAGTTTTAACAAAAAAATTAGGTCAAAAAAAGTTCAGAGTAATGCAAATGTACATCTATTAGTTTTCCTACAAAAGGGGTTGCACAAGACCAACATGAGAAAAAAATGTTTTGTGGTAGAACATGGCCACCTATGACATATCACCCACACTTTGGTTTTTAATAATATAAAAAATGTGCCTTAGACACTAGATCTCTCATGATTTTAAATAGTGGGCCTCTAATTACAATAGTGTGCATCATGTGCACAAATGAATGACCACACAAGGTCAATATTTTCCTCCCACTTTAAAACATTACACCCCAAAAACTTTTTATATATAAAAAAAATTATAAAATATGTGTACCTTTGCAAATCTTTGCAATGTATTTTGGAGCAAAATAAATAGGTGGGGAGGATTAAACTTGAGACCTTCTCCTTAACCAATGTAATCATAAAAAAAATTAGATATAGTTCCCACTAACAATTTAAAATGTATTTTGGAAAAAGAAAAGTTTTTTGAAAGATTTTTTAAATGGATCAAAGCCAAAAAAGTGGCCTTATAATCAAAAATGTTGTTGATGGTTGGATGGTCGAGCGATGGCCACCAATATAGAAAATAATGCACACATCCAGCTCTTCAATAATAATCTTTTCATGCAAATGCAAATTTAATGCCATTTCCAATCTCAAGCTCACAATATTTATGAAGATAAGATCACTTGAAAGGCATTAATTGAATAGAAATGTACACTTCCAATGGTTCAATTAAAATCATATAATGTTATTTCCAACACTAATTAAAAGGGAGGAAACAACAATGTGCAATAATGGAATATACAAGGTTGTGGATAAACTGAGCATGTCATTAGGGTAGGTGCAAGATGCATATGGGTAAGATCGGGGAGAATATAAGATGTTCCACTTAGGTGTAGGTCATAGGCAGTGGCATGAGGATATAGGGTGGCATAGGAGTAAGTTGGGTGTTTAAAGGAGTTATGGGTAGAGGTGTTGGAGTTTTAGAAGAGGTGGTTATCGATAAAGGTGAAAATTATGGATGATGGAGAGGGGACAAAAAAGGAATCTAGTTGAGGATGGGAGGTGTGGGGACAACCAACACCTCCATCACTAGTTTCAAAAGACATTTAAAATACACCTGCATAACCAACACAACCTTTACCAAAATGGGTTTAAATTTTTGTCCATGAGCTTGATGGAGTGATAAATGATCCATTAAATCCAAGCATGATGAGATCGAAACATCTATATGGTGTTGTACATTTAGCATAGTCGGCATAGTTGGTAGTGAAATAAGATCCAAAGACTTGTTATCAAGATTTTAAGTATCTTGAATGGTAGGTAGCCATGAAAAAATAACTTATTTCTCTAAATAATTAAAAAAAACTTAAGACTTGGTTCTATCTTCAAAAGGAAGAAAATTAGTAAGGTGTAAGTGGTTATACTACACTAAATATGTATTTTGTGGGTCTATTGACATATATAAATCTTGACTTGTGGAAAAAAATTCACAAGTTGAAGATGTTGACTAACATTAAATTGTTGATCCAATTTCAAACATGAATTCCATTAGGATAGTAATCTCATTAGCTTTAACCCGGGGATGAGAATTCCATCAGATAGACATTAAAATTTCCTTCTTTTATAGAGAATGTTAGGAATAAATATACATGTCCCAACCTCCAAGGTGTGTATGTAGTGAGAACTTTAACTTTATGTGTAGATTGAAAAATTCCTTCTATAGTTTGAAAAAGACTCATACCTTAGGGATTCCTAAGGGATTATTTTGAAAAATATTCATATGAATATTTATTTTATAAAATAACATGTTATTTTACCTCTTGAAAATTATTTGAATTTGTACCTAAGGGGACAATAATAGCTGTCATTTTTAGTAAGAAAAAACACACACAAATTGACATTAATTTTCTTTGTAATATGTTATATAAAGTAACCATAGTGATCTTCAAGTGCATTGCATTGAATTATTTTTTCAAGTTCTACCCTTTTATTAGGTATCGTGGAACTATTTTATTGGTTCTTGGTCATCTAAATACATACTTTAAAACACATCAATTTTTAAAAAAATCAAACTTGTTTACCCATGGATGATAAAACTTGACCAATAAATTCCCTTGAATCAAGAGCAAATAGAGTTATTTTCCATAAAAGGATAGCCTAGCCCCATAAATTATCCACTATAGATGTATCATTATAATCATATTTGGCAAAAAACATACCAATTCTCTATAAAATTATCAACAACACACATTCTTGTAAGGAAGATCTAGAATTATAAGTGTCTATTTTAAGAAAAGTGAAAGGTTGAACTACCTTTCTCAATTACTACAGACATACTAGCAAGGTTGAATATGCTCCAAACTACAAAAAAATAGTGTATGGCCTTAAATAATTCAACTACCATAAAAAAATCTTATTGGATAATAATTTGAAACCCCATATAAGTTTACATTCATTTTAAGGTTTTGGACCCTTCTGAATGCAATGATAAAGACATAATTTCTCGAAATTGCATTGAAGTATAGCTTCCTTTAAAAAATATGTCTAAAATGATGAATTTATCCTAGTATTCCTTATATAATACCATATTTTTTTAAATATATAGGATCTAACACATATATTATATACATAATTCATGTCATGTATAAAATACAAAAATAAAGAATGCATAAGTTTAGGTAAAAACTTATACCACTATTATTGTATTATGCAAAATCTATACTAGAAATACAAGAATGACCCTCTCACTTTATCTTATTCAATTAGTTTTTATTTTAAATAGCTTGAACACCCTCATAAATTCAAGTACTTACATAAATGTAGGTGGTTTCATAAATTCCATGTTGGTGTGTAACTTGCACTTTAGTGCAAATCTCCATGTGGGTGTGCAACTTAGAATTTAGTGAAAGTTGTATTTCTAA